>ML677383.1:7522018-7887417 GCA_007922305.1 Dermatemys mawii
CAGTATGCCAACATCTTTATGGCTGACCTGGAACAACGCTTCCTCAAATCTCGTTCACTCACGCCCCTCCTCTATCTACGCTACATTGATGACATCTTCATCATCTGGACCCATGGGAAAGAAACTCTGGAAGAATTCCACCATGATTTCAACAGCTTCCACCCCACCATCCGCCTCAGCCTGGACCAGTCTACACAGGAGGTCCACTTCCTGGACACCACGGTGCAAATTAATGACGGCCACATCAACACCACCCTATACCGAAAACCTACTGACAGCTATGCCTACCTTCATGCCACCAGCTTCCACCCCGGGCACACCACACGATCCATTGTCTACAGCCCAGCACTGAGGTACAATCGCATTTGCTCCAACCCCTCAGACAGAGACCAACACCTACAAGATCTCCACCAAGCTTTCTCAAAACTACAATACCCGCACAAGGAAATAAGGACACAGATCAACAGAGCCAGACGTGTACCCAGAAGCCTGCTGCTGCAAGACAAGCCCAAGAAAGAAAACAACAGAACACCACTGGCCATCACCTACAGTCCTCAGTTAAAGCCTCTCCAACGCATCATCAGTGATCTACAACCCATCCTGGACAACAATCCCTCACTTTCACAGGCCTTGGGAGGCAGGCCAGTCCTGGCCTACAGACAACCTGCTAACCTCAAGCATATTCTCACCAGCAACAGCACACCGCGCCATAACAACTCTAACTCAGGAACCAATCCATGCAATAAACCTCGATGCCAACTCTGCCCACACATCTACACCAGCAACACCATCACAGGACCAAACCAGATCAGCCACACCATCACTGGTTCATTCACCTGCACATCTACCAATGTAATATATGCCATTATGTGCCAGCAATGTCCCTCTGCTATGTACATTGGCCAAACTGGACAGTCCCTACGAAAAAGGATAAATGGACACAAATCAGATATCAGGAATGGCAATATTCAAAAACCTGTAGGAGAGCACTTCAACCTCACCGGACACACCATAGAAGATTTAAAGGTCAGCATTTTGCAGCAAAAAAACTTCAAGTCCAGACTGCAAAGAGAGACTGCAGAGCTGCAATTCATTTGCAAATTTGACACAATCAATTTGGGACTGAATAGAGACTTTGAATGGCTAGCTAACTACAAAAGCAGCTTCTCTTCTCTCGCTATTCACACCTCCAGTTCAACTGCTAGAGGAACACCTCACCCTCCCTGATTAGAGATAACAAGCTGGTTCAGCCTGATTGGACTAACCTTGTTATCTCCCACCTGGTTCTTGCCTACCTATTTATACCTGCCCCTGGATACTTCCACTGCATGCATCCGACGAAGTGGGTATTAGCCCACGAAAGCTCATGCTCTGAGGTAATGATTAAGTGATCTCTCTCCTGCCATCCATCTCCACTCTCTGACAAATAGAGACTAGGGACACCATTCGTTACCCATCCTGACTAATAGCCATTAATGTATTTAACCTCCATGCATTTATTTAGTTTTCTTTTAAACCCTCTTATAGTCCTAGTCTTCACAACCGTCTCAGGCAAGGAGTTCCACAGGTTGACTGTGCACTGTGTGAAGAACTTCCTTTTAATTGTTTTAAACCTGCTGCCCATTAATTTCATTTGGTGGCCCCTTGTTCTTATATTATGGGAACAAGTAAATAACTTTTCCTTATTCACTTTCTCCACACCACTCATAATTTTATATACCTCTATCATATTCCCACTTAGTCTCCTCTTCCAAGCTGAAAACTCCTAGCTTCTTTAATCTCTTCTCATATGGGACCTGTTCCAAACCCCTAATCATTTTAGTTGCCCTTCTCTGAGCCTTTTCTAATGCCAGTATATCTTTTTTGAGATTAGGAGACCACATCTGTACGCATTCAAGATGTGGGTGTACCATGGATTTATATAAGGGCAATAAGATATTCTCCATCTTATTCTCTATCGCTTTTCCAATTATTTTAATGATTCCTAACATCCTTTTGCTTTTCTGATTGCCGCTGCACACTCTGTGGAGGTCTTCAGAGAGAATATTAAAAATCAGTTATTCTAGGGGTACATCTACACAGTGATTTCCCACCCCAACCCAAAACATCTACATTGCAATTTTACAGTCCAGAGCCCGAGCCCTGCAAGCTCAAGTCATCTGCGCCGGACAAGCCACAGTTTTTTTTTTAATCACTGTGTAGATACACTCTAAGTGCCTAGCACCCTGTTTACATTTATACAGATACAAACATTAAACACTGGACTGACTCTCCATAAATTGACATCACTTTCCATCTCTCAGCACACTGATTTTATATGAGCATTGCTTTGCTATAAACACACAGATTTCCTGCCTCTCCTACAGCTGTTTTTTAAGAGAAGTTTTGCAGCCCCCATAATAATCAGGAGTCAGCATATATATAGTGCTGGCTTCTATGTAATCATACGCCTCCAGCTAGCAGCAAAGTAATCATTCAGAATAATATTTTGGGGATATTATGTGTAATCTCAGAGCCCCTTGACCTTTAATTGTTTGTTTGCACTGATGAAATATTCACTCTGCTTCATTCTTTACAGTGTTCCCTCTTGATTATGTGCTTGATATCCCTGCAACATGTATAAAACTGATTAAAATGCTGCAATTGATTTATCATCATCATAAGCATGATCATGTTCAGGTTCCTATTACTGCATTTTTTCCCCTGACCCATCCTCTCCAAGACATATCATTGCAAAAGAGGGTTCCCAAAATTATAATATTCTCTAGCCTTAGAATAGGAAATCAAACCGGGCCAAAGATATATTGTAGAAATGGCCAGGATATCCTAGTGGACGTCATCCAGGGACCCATCGTTTCCCAGTACACAGATTTAATTAGAATGGGGACCAAAAATCAGCCCTTCTAATTATAAACTTAGCTATTTTAAAATACTTTTATTAATAAGGCCAAACATCCTCTTATGGAGAAGTCCTATAGATTTTAGTAATGATGATACCGAGAGGGTTCTAAGGAAATTACTCTGCAAGTCTACAGAACTGGATTCTTTATGTTAATCTCCCTACAGGTTTTGACAGAATTCCACAGCAGGGATTCAACGCTCTGTCAAGTTCAACAGCACTTTCTCCATCAGGGTGAGCTGTGCGTATTCTGTGCTTCACAACAGCTTGTGCAAGTAGTGTGTATGACATGAGAGAGAGAAATAATGGGCATGATTCTTGACATGTTTGGTGCCTCCTGCAGGGGGCAGAGCACCTCCAGGTCCTGTTGATTTCAATGGGCTTTGCAAGATTGGGACCCATATGCTTATTTTCTATCATTGTTCAACATGAAGATAGGTACAGTTTAGCCATGGCTACCTCACACTCAGACCACCCCCCGGGCATAATTATGAAGCAGAAGCAGAGTTATAATTTTGGCATTTCATGGGGACGACTTTGCTAGTGTCTGGCTCCCTTTTATTGAAATGCTGATTGTCATTACAGCGAAGTACATCTCCAACCAGGCAGGCAGTGATAACGGGGGTGGGCAGGAGGGAGGAGATAGCTGCTGACGTCTCTATCTCTCCTTACTGCCGCAAAAAAATATTAGTTACGTGTAAGTGGAAAGAGCTCTCTGCAGTCATTACATAGCAAACAGTTACCACTTGGCTTCAACTTACTTTTACCCTCTCCACAAACACAAACACATTCACACTCTCAGCATGATACAAGTTTGCATATGGGCACTGCATGGCATTTTTAATTATTTGTTTGTTAAATGAGGATTAATTTCCACACCTGTCTTTGCATTATTGTTGATCTTTACCTTTTGAAACGTACCCAATGCATGTTTTTTCTACATACGGATCCAGTGAGTTTCCCTTATTTCTAACTCATTACATTTGTTTTGGTAAGTATTTTTTTGATTATTATTAATAGCTATGACAACCTTAGTGTTATTGCAACTATCCACTTTTATTTTAAAGCACGTAACACAACCCTTTCAGTTACAGATTACAATGAGGTTGCTTCTCTAGCCCATACACACACCTCTATATTTTACGGATCTCCCCTAAATATGACCCGAGGAATCTATTCTGTGCAGTGAGAAGAGGGAATTTGCCTGGATTTTTTTTTTCATGGGGTTATTTATTGCTATGTCGTTCTTTGCTTCAGTGCACCCCTTCACTTTTATTTTGAAGCACACAGCTCCACTCATTCATACTCGGATCACATTGTGTCCCCTGATTACCCCATTTATAATGGGTCCTACTGGACTATTACAGGGATTTGTTATTTTTCACGTGGTGGGGGGAGGTGGAGAGAGAAGGTCTGTGTGGCAAAGATAGCAAACCATGCATGGTTGAAATGTCATTAAAATGCCTTTGAAACGAGAGAGCCAATAAACTAGCAATACGCACACATACACAAAACTGCACCGATCAAAGGGAGAGTTTGCAAGCATCACAGCTGATCTTACCTGGGTCTTTGCGGGGTCCTCTCTCAACACACTCCCGCCCTCTCCCAGGAGGAAGCCAGGTTGTGGTTACTGCTGCTGGTGTTGATGGAGCAAGTACAGAAAGGCAGTTGGCTGATTGCAGTCCCTGCTGCTGAGCTCTGGCTCTTGTCAGGGCTGCTGCTGCTCCTGGTACTGATGATGCTAAGGAGGAGGAGAATGAGTGAGGAGGAGGAGGATAGTGATGGTGCTGATGCTGTTGCCATGGTTACTCAACTCAGCGGCAGCACCACTCAGTGCAACAGCTGCTCCAGCTCCTGGTTCTTTCAGACACAGGCTGTGGTGGAGCTAGGAACAACAACAATAATAAATGCCCACTCTTCTCCAGCACTCACTTTCTCCTGCTCTTTTGATGATTATGCTGCCGCTGTTACTAGCGTGGAGCAGGGTCTAGCACTCATGCTCTGTGATCAAGTTAATGATTGCAATGCCTGGATGATCCCGTCTCTCAGCAGCATGCTGGAAGCAGGTTAAAGGGACAGTATTAGCAGCAGCAGGAAAAGATGATGGAAGAGAAGAAGACTTAGAAGAAGGGCCCAAGACATAATCTCAACCCCTTTTTAGTGGGGCAGTGAGGGAGGAGAACATCAGAGATAATACCACAGAGCCTGGCTGATGGGCTGCAGAGTGATGGCACAGCTGAGAGGAAACAGGTGGTCCACAGAAGTGCCTGAAATACTGTAATAGATTGCTAAGCATCTCAGAACCAGTGGGGTGAAAACTTGACCCTACAGAAGTCAATGAAAATTTTGCCATTGATTTAAATGACGCAAGGGTTTCGCTCATGGGGTTTCTGCACTCACGGGGTTTCTGCACTCACAAAAGGAATGATTTTCAAATGTTTATTTTTGTGCAAAAATTATTTTCCAGGTAAACACAGGCTGATTTTCAAGCAAACCACAGTTGAAGTTGGATCTTTTCTTTTCCCTTGAATTAAAATGGATTTTATATGGAAAATTCACATAGTCACGATGAAAAAGGGTAGCTACTTTCTTCCCCAGAGCAGAAACCAGAATGATATTTGGGGAAAAACATTCATGCAGAATCCCCTTAGAGAGAATGGAGTTTGCCCAGCTCTGGGAATCTGCAGGACAAGGAAGGAGAGAACTAAGCTGAATGGGCTACCTACTGGAGATCTTATTAGCAAGAACTAGGACCCAAATGAGAAGAGGGATGGGACTGCTGCACATCCGGAATTAGGGAGTGTTTTGTCTTCAAATACAGTACAGAGCATACAGATGTGATCCTCTGGCGTTCTACCCCAGCCCAGTTTTACACAATGTTTCACTTTCTAAGAAATACCCAGTTTTCTAAGCTACATTTCTGCCCAGATGCAATTTTTGGAAAGTTTGAGCAAAAAGTCCTTCTCCGAGCTATGGGAGAGGAAAGGGGGGGATGTTACATAGTTTACGCTTTTAAAAAAGTGGTATGCACACATTTGAACTGGGCCAGGTTAACGCCTGCTGATGGTTGGACGCTGAAATTCAGTGCGAGTGTGATCAGTCAGTGCCTTCCCCTTGCTTTGAAAAAATAGATTTAATAAAAATGTTCTGTGGTTTGCTAACTTTCCCAGCTAAGCACCAACAAAGCAAAGGGCATTTTTTCAAAACTTCATTGACCATGGGAGTAGATTTTTTTTATTAAGTCACAAGACATCCTGCAAAAGAGAGATTAACTGACAACTAGTTAAGCACACCAGATGAATACAAGGAATTAGCTCCTAACTTCTACTGAGGCTCGTAACTTTCCATGTTCTGTGAATGCTTTCTTTTGAGCATTTAGTGACAATGTTCAAAACTGCTTAGAACCTGACTGCTGTCTCTTAAAGTGCACCTTTGAGGCTAATGAACTGCTCATGTGAGTAATAAGAGCTAGGTCTGCTCCTGAATACATTGCTCCTGAATACAATACCATCCCCCACTGGTTTAAATCAGGGTAGCTTCACTGGTTACAATGGCACTACGCTCGCTCAAACCAACTGAGGATCCAGCCGCTTAAATTCTCGACCCCGCTTCTAATAGCAAGCTAAATTCTAATTCTTTTAATTACAGGAATAGTTCCACTGAAGTCCATGAGACTGATTCTCCACCCCCCCTACACCTCAGGAAGTCATTTCTCCCTATGTACATTGCGAACACCTCAGAAAAGCCCAATCACCTTGGCAGTGGTGTTGACACTGCTCAGGTATAAATGTACAACAGTGAAGAATCAGTCACGTGTCTTTTTGTTTGTGCACAAAAAACATAATAATATAACGTTAGTAGAGAAATAGCATTTGATCCCATAATTAAAAGTTGTGTCACAGCAGTACATACTTGCAAGACACCAGAGTTAGGGCTGCATGTTCAACCTTGACTGACTTTGGCATGCTTAACTGTGCGCATCCTTAACATTGCATTTTTCTTTTGCATTAAATATATGCAAAGGTAAAACAATTGCCACTCAGTGATGGAATTAACATTGTGTTGCAAATCATTGCTTTTCCAAGAGGAAGACTACGCTTTGAAACGCATTGCATCCAAAATCGAAGAAACAGAATATCGCAGAGGGTTGGGAAACTACTTTAAAGCAGGATAAAATGTAAACATCGTAGATCAAATCAGCTAGACTCAGGCTAGTTAACAAAGAAAGAAACACATGCCTCTCTCTTGGAAGAGTGGGAATCTGAGTTTAGTTCCTGGTTCTGCCACAGAGCAACTGCATGAGTTGGCACAAGATGGCCCAGATCCTACAGGCGTGTAGGCACTTAACTGTCATTGATTTCAATGGAGGTTAGCAGCTCGTATATATCTTTGAGGATCTGGGCCTCTCTCCCTATGCTTCAGTTGCCTATCTGTAAAGTGGGGATAATCCTTTCACCTACCCTTTGTCCATGTAAATTATAAGCTTAAAAGAGAAGGGTCTGGCTCTTACTATTGTCCAGATCCTCAAAGGTAATTAGGTGCCTAACTCCCATTGATTTCAATGGAGTTAACAGCTCATATGTCTTTGATGATCTGGGCCTCTGTCTGTCCAGCTCCTTGTACCACGGGACCTCAATCCCAGTTGGGTTCTCTAGTTGCTATTGCAACACAAATAATAAAACAATAATAATAATAAAATAATAATATTATTCTGTGGCCACAGATAAATTAAAGTGGCAGAAGCCCTTTTAGAATGCAGGATTATTAAATGCCATGAAAGTATATTACAGCATCTCGTAGAGTGCAAGTAGACAACTTTTATGCAGAGAGACAACACAGTCTCTGCTCCGAATTTAATTTTACACTCAATGCAACCAAGGAGCAATTAAAGAGTGGGTAGGGGAGGACAGGCAGGGGTCACAGCACTGAGATCACACGGTTTCTCAGCAAAGGTGAATGTGTGTTCAGCAAGGCTGAAGAAAATAAAGCTGAATCACTTCTTTTAGGCCACTGTGGTAAAAGTGGCTGTTTAAAAGCATTTGTCAGCCTTGTCAATTGGGGGGGTAAAGACAAAAGTGAAGAGTGACAGAAAAAACAGAGATTCGTTGCTTTATATATTATTAATTATTACTAATTTGTCAAACTACATATATTACTACCCACAAAAAATAAGCTAAAAGAACATTATTAAGCACTTGATAGCAAAATCAAACCCTTAAAAATGTGGAGCCTTAATTCAGCACCCCCCCCCCCCCCCCAGTATACCTATCATGACAGTCTTTAATTACATGATTGCATCCTTTTTGCCGCACAGGACCTCTGCCTCATTCAATAATGAGCAGCTAATTTCATCTTTTGCTTTCTCCTCATTGTTCAGTGTGAGGCCCAATGGCTTATGTAATGCACACTACTCAAACTCTGCTCTGAAGAGAGAATTCTCAATTTCCTCCGGGTTTTTCTACATCACTCTTCACTACGGTAGCTGAGTGGGCCACAAAGTTATTGTCACAACACATCATGAGATGAGGGAGTTTAATCCCCATTTTGCAGATGGGAAACTGAGGCACAGATTTGTAAATGTGTCCAGGCATTTCTTTGCTCAGCTTTGACAGCAATGGGAGTTAGGCACCTAAATACCTTTGCGGATCTGGGTCTAACTGACTAGGACAGCTAAATTGCATTTTCTGGAAGGGATGTGGGCATTTAGCCAGTTTTTTAAAGGAGTTAGGTACATGAAGGTACAGTTTAGTGAGATTCTGAAGAGTTCCTAGGCACCTAACTTCCAGTGAAATCAGATCTGTCTCCCCTCTCCACTTACCCTGCACCCCAATGGTTCTGAGTCCCAGTCTCCTTGACCAGCCATTTCCAGACTCCCTCCATCTCCCACTCCTATTTTCCCTCTCCTCACCCCTCCAGCCTCCAATCCCACTCTCCCCACTTCCTGTAACTCTTTGTCCCAATGTAGTCCTCCTGCCTGACCCCTCTGATCCCAGCAGGTCCAGCTCTTGTGCCCCCTGCATTTGAATCAGGCATCTTCCTTCTCCACACTGCCTGGGCATCGCATGGGGTCACTGAGAGCACAGGAGATACAGGCTCCTTGCTCTCATTTCAGGTTCTCAGACAGGGACATCAATAGCTCAGAACTACAACTGCAGGGAAAGTTCTTCTCAACCACATGCCAGTGTGGATGAAATCTAAAAAATTCCCTACTGAGCATGTGAAAGTTCATTTTTCAGTGGTTTGTAACTTGGCCCAATTTCAACAGACTTTCATGGAGAACAGCAGAAAGCACATCCCTGAAACAAAGGCAACTCCCCTGCCAAATTTCAAGTCGCTGCTCCAAAGCACAAAGGCTCTAGAGTTTGTAAAGAAAAAGTTAGCAGCCTTTTTTAAGATGTGCAAACTTATTTTTCCCTATTCGCAATCTTGGAAACAGCTGAATCATTTTGGCTGAAATTTCCCTTCCCCCAAATCAGCCCAAGGCAGGCACCTGGCACAGAACATTTTAGCCCCAAAGATTACAGTTTGGCAGAGTTATAAGCAACTGAGAACAGGGTCTTGTAATGGTAAGTGTTGGGGTTCCTTAACAGGTGACACTAGGAGTTCCACCAGGAGTTCCACCTATAATACAGATTGATTCACTTAACAGCCAGGTGGGCTTGTTTCTTTAAGGTTTTCTCCCAGTGGTTCTTAACTGCTTTTTTGGTTTGAAATGCAAAATACAAGTTAGGATGTTATATTTGCCCTCAAGTTGAGGTTTGTATATAAAGATTTCAAACATACTTTGGAAACAATACTACATTAAACACTGTAACACATCCTTACAGAGCAGGCAACTTGGATTATATTAATTTAGAACTGGATAAACTGACGCAAAGTAAGGTTAACTGATTTGTCTGTGTCACCAGGGGAGATTATATTAAAGGCAAAAAAAAAAAAAAAGAACATGGCAGCAAATCACCAGTAAATCTAATGTAATTATAAGTCTGTTTGAAACATATTATCCAGCCACTAGTTGTCTGCTTGTATTAACCATAGGATGGTAAACAACCAACACAAAGCTGGAATTCAAGGTGTGTGGAAGTCTCTTTACATGTAGATGTAACTTTAAAAAAAATACACACACCTCCTATTTGAGGACTGGTTCCATATACTGTGACATTTAGGAATCCTGATGCTCACTCCTTTGCTTTAACCATTGGAGAATACCTCTCTCTCTTATATTATTATAAAGTTACCTGCAAAGTGATATAGAGAGTTTCTCCAGTAAAACAAAATACACATGCCAAAAGCCATATCATACGTTATACGTAAATCCAGAAATCATTCAAGCGGAGGACAATAATAAGTTAATACAGCAGGTAGTCTAATTGGAGGACTTGCTAGTGGACACTATTTTGTCTTCCATTGCTATTTGCAGTGTCGTCGTAACCGTGTTGGTCCTGGGATATTAGAGAGACAAGGTGGATGAGGTAATATCTTTTATTGGACCAACTTCTGTTTGTGAAAGAGACAAGTTTTCAAGCTCACCCTATTTTATCTCCTGAGACAAGGCCAACAACCACCACTTGTCCATTAAACTCTCTCTGGGATACTCCCACATTAGCATCAGCTTCCTCGATACCATGATCAGCTTCAGAAATGGACCCCTACAGACAATGACATACAAGAAATCCACAGACCACCACACCTACCTTCATAGATCCAGTCCTCAAACACACCAAGAAATCAATTATCTACAGCCAGGCACTCAGATACCACAGAACATGCTCCAAGGAGACAGTCCAGGGATATACATCTTAACACACAAAAAATCGCCTTCACAACATAAGGACATGCCACCAAAAATGTAGATGGCATCATGGAATGGGCCACCCAAATACCCCGTGAGAACCTGTCTCAGTACAGAAATAAAACCCCTCCAACTGCACACCTGTAGTTGTCACCTACGGCCTCACATTAGAACCCATATCATCAAACAGCTACAACTCATATTCGATGGGGACACAACCCTGAAAGAAATCTTCCCTGAATCCCTTCTTCTGGCCTTCAAACAACCTCTCCAAGCTCATCATCAGAAGCAAGCTCCCCACAGACCAGGACACACCAAATCACAGTGGCAACAGTCCCTGCCAGAACAATGGAGGCAAAACCTGCAGACAAATCTCCACTGTTATCATGATTAACATCCCCCACAACACACCTTTCAAGATCCATGGGTCCTACACATGCCTATCAACATGTGGTGTCCCTCATCCAGTGCACTAAATGCCTCAATAACAACTTTGTGGGTGAAACCAGACAATCACTACGCTCTTGAATGAACTTGCACAGAAAACTGATTAAAGACAACACCACCCCATTACCTGGGAGTGAACACTTTTCACACAGTGATCACTCCACATCTGACCTCTCAGTCCTCATCCTCAAAAGGAAGCCCACACAATACTTTCAAAAGAGAAGCCTGGGAGCTTACATTCATAACTTGGCTAGAAACAAAAAATCCTGGCCTGAAGAGAGACACTGGATTTATAGTTTATCACAACAATCTGTAACCCACTAACAACTCCTCCCAGCTGCTTACCCTCTCTCCTTCCTTTTCTCCCTGTGATTGAAGCAGTGTTAATGAGACACGACACCTTGCATGATCCCTTGAAATGTGTTAACAGCTTATGCTAAACAATCTGTTCTACTTTCCAGCTTCTATGTAAGCTGGAAAGTTTGTCTCGCTCACCAACAGAAGTTGGTCCAATAAAAGATATTCTCTCACCCATCTTGTCTCTCTAATATCCTGGGGCCAACACGGCTACAGCCACACTGCATAATTTATCTCCTGTTTAAGTGGGCTATGGGGAGCTGCTGATGTGTAGACCTGCAAAGCACCATATGGTGAGAGGAATGCGGCCTGGCAGCTTCTCAAGGATGCAAATGGGGACACTGCAAGATGAGTCTGTTTCGTTTCTTTCCTCTCTTGTAGTCTCTCCTCGTTTCCTTGAGCGATTGGTGCTGGCTGCCCCTCACTTCCTTCTGGTCAGGCAAGGCCAAGTGGGCAAGTTTATAAATGGTTAAAAAAAAGTTTTTTAAAAAAAAACCCTGAGGAAAAGACAGCCTGGGAATTTAAAGGGGACTGACTGGCTGAAGCCAAAAAAGGGTGGAGTTAAGAGACAATAAAGCAGGACTCCAGTTTCCAGACAAGTACATTCAGGTTAGACTACAACTTCAGACAGGCAAGTTGGAGCTTTCTAACCACACTAGGTCTTCAGAAGAGATAATCTAACTGGATATTACTGGATCTGTAGCAAACTAAATTAATCCACTTTTATGGGGTTTCAGAGATAAGTATCCCCGATTCTTAATATTTCCTGACATTGTTTCTGAATGAAACAAGTGCCAGCCCCACAATTCCCTTGCCACAGCTGTCGTGCAGTAATTATAACATAATTACTATGTGTTTTAGTAAGTGCACACTGTGCATTTCGGAGGGGAATTGGCCCCTAGGGATGAGATTCTAACAGCTTTGTATGATGGCAGTACACAACGGATGCTTGTTCATTTCAGGGGAGCCTTTTGTTTGATGACGTCTTTAACTTTGTGATTTGCAGAGTAGGAACTAACATTTATAAAATCCCCTGGGAGGATTGGGATGGAGAAGGAGAGAAAATTCACTGTTCAGCGAGAAAGGTGGGATTTGGTATTATACTGCAATACAAAGCAACCAATGAAGCCAAAACCTCTTGAAATGTAACAAAGTTTTTGAACCTGACTGTGTACATCCACGAGCAAGAGGCAGTGGCCATATGTGATTCTGGGTTTTAGTGACTGGCTTCTAACTCTCCGGAGACTGGCTGCATCAAAGAATGTTTCTGCACAATGTTAAAGCCACTATTGTTGGCTGTCTTCTTGGTGGGTGGAAAAATCCATCAGAAGCATGTGAAGTGATCCACCAGAAAAAATATTGCAGAGCTGATGCAAGGAGGAGTCAAGTCCTTTCTTCATGTGCCAGACCTATGAACAGTTATGGAACTTGCATACATTGAACCTATAGTAGTGAGACTGTATCCTAAGGAACAAGGCAAAGGTGGGTCAGGCAAGCTACTATGTTATATTTGGTCTGTGACCATTCAAAAAAAGATATACCCTCAATACAGAATCACAGCACAGTGACTGCATGTGCAGGCAGGGATCTGCTGTTCATTTTATAGCTTATTTACTGAACAGAATATGAGAACAAAGAAATTCCTACACATGTAAAGCAAGTGATGGTGCAGAAGGGAACTGGATGGCGTAGGGGGACTCATAATGGGATACGTGGCTTTGAATTTATAGGTCCCTGCTTCGAAGGTTGGCTGTGACCCAAAGTCATTTTCATCTCCTTGGTAGCCTGTGCAAAAGGAGTTGCTTGCCCCAGCAGACTTCCAACTGGACGTGCGGCAGCATCAGTCAGTAACAATAACTGATATTTTTATTGAGTCTCTCAACAGAAAGGCCAAAGGCTGAATGGGCAGGGAGGCTATAGGGGACCACAATGGCTATGGGCAAAGAACGATAAACACAACACGATCGCCACCACCAAGAACAGACGCCTTAAATATCCAGTGCTGTTGAGCTTGCGCCTCTTGAGCCTGGGATTCTGGTTAAATCAGGACCGCAGGATCTGGCCCTTTGTAGGAACTAAAATCCAACTGAGGAAGCTGATGCACAAATACAGACATACAGATTTCATCAGCACCGTGCACTGTCAACTCCTAAGCTCCCTGACTGACTCCAGCTCTTAAAGCTTCATTCAGGGCACAATATCCTTTTAACCAGGTATAACAGGTCAGGGGAGGCTAAGCCTCTCTGATGCAGCCACTGCTGCCCTGCCGCCAGCTGCCTGGGCCATGGTGGGCCCGCCTGTGCTCTGCATCTTCCCATCCTTGCTTCACCCCTTCCCGAGGCCCCCACTGCCTGGCTGAGTTCCTCCTCTCCTCCACTCCACCCTCTCTCTCCAGTGGTCCCTGCGCTCGCCGTGTCCCTCCTTCACCCCTTCCATGAGATCACCTGCCATCTGCCACTCGCCGTGTCCCTCCTTCAACCCGTCCATGAGATCACCTGCTGCTCACTATCTCCCTGTAGGTGATGGAAGCCTTGGGGGGGGGAGGGGAGAAGAAGAGGGACATGGTGAGCATTGGGGGCCTCACGAGGGAGGAGAAAAGAGATGGGGTGAGTGGCCCAAGTGGGAATCAGGGCAGAGCCTGGCGTGGAGCAGCGGTGGAGTGTGGGCAGGGGTGGAACAGGAAGCTACCTTCCCCAGGGGAAGCTTCACCTGCTGCCCATGCTTTTAACACACTTACCAAGGCCAGTAATTGCTGACAACACACATTGGTATACACCACTCCCTAATGAGGAGGCCAATGCCTCCTCACAGAAGTTTCCCCATGTCATTCCTGTGGAGGACACTCTGTATCTTTATGCGTTGAGCTGCAGTTCAGGATCTACAGGATAAAGAGGTGCTGCATGCACACAGCCGTGACGAGGATCAAACTTGGGATCTTAACCTCTGGAGCTTAACCTATGAGCGTCTACTGCATGAGCTAAAAGACGTACGTCTCTTAGGCAAGGCTGTATCTCGTGTCTCAATCTCTAGGTTACCCAGGGAGTCAGGAATTAAAACTTGAGCCCCCATCTATTGCCCTAAACCCAAGACAATCCTTCCCTTCATACTACTCAGTGTGAGCAAAAGGGGACAGAATCACCACCTAAGTGTATGGATAAAAACCTGCCACTCATAAAAACCAACCCATGATACTGCCCTTGCAGCAGGTCAGTAACAAACACATACTCAACTCCACCCTGCAGTCACCTTGCTTCCCACAGTCTTGCAATCACCTATCATAGATCAGCCTAACCTTCCCCCGCTTGTTTTCTTAAATATATCTCTCCACGCCTGGAAGTGTGGGCCCAAATCTCATTTCCACCTGGGTATACTCACTGCTTTTACTGCAGTTACTTCCCAACAATGGCAATTACCTTCACTACCAAAGCAGCACAGGGAGTATAAGTCAAACTGATAAAATGAATAGGGGAACTTTGCAAACATTTTTTATAGCCACAAGCACAGCAATAGTTCTAGCTTCATTACACAGCTCCGAAATTTAATAGGGGATGAAAGAGACCTATTCATCTCTGTAGATGAGGAAAAACATGTATGTTTAGCTCACTCTTTCCCTCTCGAACTGGGAGGCTACCTGCTTGCCCCCCACCCGGTACTGAATTCACAGATTTGGACTGGGGATAACAGGGGAACGAAGACTAAATGGTCGGGAGGTTGCATATTGCCACAGCCTGGTAGCTGGGGATCAAGCTAGTGGATCAGTGGCAGCTCCTCTGGCCAATTCCCACCACTGAACCTGCTGGGAGTCCTCCTCCAGAGCCTGCCCCTCAGAGCAAGGGAATAGCAGGAGTTCCACTGCGCTTAGGGCAGGTTTACTCTTAAAACGCTGCCCGGATGCAGCTGCGTCGCTGCACCACATTAATGAAGACATCCATGCTGATGAGAGAGAGCTCTCCCATCGGCATAGTTTAATCCACCTCCCCGAGAGGCGATAGCTACATCGGCGGGAGAAGCTCTCCCACCAATACCGCGCTGTCGACACCAGTGCTTAGGTCGGTATAACGATGTGTCTCGGGGGTGTCGATTTTTCACACCTCCGAGCGATGTCGTTATACCGAAGTCATTCTGTAGCATAGACCTGCCTTTAGGATCTGCTGTGCTTTAGCAGGGTGGCAAAGTTCACAGCCTGCCAGTAATCCTGGCTGCCTTAAACAGGGTTGCAGTTTTTGACTGGGGCTCCTAGGGTGCCACCTAAATAACAGTTATAGAGACTAGAGCTCTCTCTCAGTGCACGTAATAAGTCACGACACACGCACAACAAAATGAAAGACAGCGCTACACTCACTGTTTCGCCGGCATCTTGTTCCGCGACAGAAATAAAACTGAGGTTAAGTAGCAATTACACCACAGTTCCCCTGCTTCACTGGCATGGGAACTGCTCCCTGGTGCCCCACTCAAATAAGGGTGAAATATCCTTTAGAAATCTCAGTGCAATCTTGCTGCCTGGTCGTAACCTCCTAAGGCTTCTCCATTTTGCTTCTCGTGAGGAATGGATCAGTTCATCTCCCCACACGTGCAGAAGTAGCCATTGATTCATGTAAGCACAGTGCTAACACTCATATATAGCCAGAGAGCCAAAGAGAACAAGTGGAATATCCATTTGTCTGAGTTTTTGTTGGTCCTTTCAGCGCTATTGAAAGACGTTATTACTCACTCCAGTGTGAGCAATGTCATAAGCCATGTTAATAAATCCCTTGTTGAGATGCAGCCCATTACATAGAGAATTATCAGTGCCAAGGGTGAGTGCAGAGCAATAAAACAATACACAGAGAATGAGAGTGAGTCTGTTGTGGGAGGGAGGGACCTGGATGGCTAAGGGGATTGGATACGAGGCATAGTTTGCTGTCAGCTCAAAACTAGCCCACACTGACAGTGTCTGAAAGACATTCCCATCAAATGACTCCCTGAAAGAACTTGGTGGATTTAGCCCAGTTCCTACCTGACAGGTCTCACACAAAAGCCACTCTGGAGAATGGCCCTAATTGGCATCAGCAGTGGGATAAATATGGTGATTTCTGTGACTGCAAGACTACTGACTTCTCTGCTGCTCTTAGCTCCTGGGCCCCCAACCTCCTCTCCTTCCTGCTCTTTGTCAGTTCTGTTGTCAGACAAAATTTTCAACTTCGCCCTCTCTTCTGATCCTGATACCCCTCCTCTTCTTCACAACTCCATCCACCCTTCTGTTCTGGCTGGCTCTCCCCTTGCCTTCACTGCCTCTGTTCTTGCTCTTGCTTCACTAGGCATGGCAGGAAATCCTAACATTACATGAACTTCTTCCAGTATGAACTGTCTCCATCATTCAGTTCTATTGTTCCTCGAGAAACATTATATATATTATGAAAGTGCCTAGATACCCCAACCAAGATCAGACCCAAGTATGCTAGGCACACAGGAAGAGACTGGCCCTGCCTCAAGGAGCTTATAGTCTAAACAGTCAAAGCAAGTACGTGGGGTGGGACACAGAAGAATTATCCCATTTACAACAATGGCAACTGAGGCAGAGAGTGATTAAGCGATTTTCCCATGGTCACACAGGAAGTCAGACCCAGGAATTGAACCCAGATCTGTGTCCCAATCCCAGTGCCTTCACCACGAGATCATCCTTCCTTTCACTATTACAAATGAACTTCTCCTTCCCAATTAAAACGCAAGCCATGAAAGACAGGACTAATCCTATCCACCTCTCTCTATCCCATCCTTCAACTCTACCATCCTTTCTCAGCATTGGTGGTCTCTTTCCACCAGTCTCAAGCTGACTGCTTATGGCCCCTCCCACCTCTTTTTGTGCCTTATACTCTCCCCATTCCTCCCTCCATAGGGTGTGGTTCAGTTCTGAAGGATAACTCCAGACAAATGGCATCACATAGTCTGCCATGAATTGGGCTCTGATTATGTATCAAATGTGTCATGTTTACAAGTAAAGGAATGTCTGGGTATTTTCCTAACAGCACAAAGCAATTTTATCCAAGGGATCTAAACATGCAGAATAACATTTTGAAGAAGCATGAAAAGTCCAAGCAGTGTTTTTCTCCTCTCTGTATACCCAACAATCATGTTATGCATGCTAATAGAGTCAGAAGGGAGTCTGTAGGATGGAAGGGGAGGGCTGACTGTAGACTTTCACCACAGTCATTCTGTTGCACAGCATAGGAGCCAGCCAAGGCCTGCACTGTTGGCAAAGGGCAAAGCAAGTGCCTTTATGAATGGTCATGTTGAGGTTGGAGTAACTTTTTTGCTGGTTACTGGGTCCGAAAGAGGCATCCCATGGTGCTGCATAAAGTGTCCGTCTCCTTCTCCCACAACTTTCTGGAGAGAGTTATTCCACCGGTTACACTCCACCCTAGTCAAGGAGAATTTCAAAGGCTTACGCTGGAAGAGTGCAGCATGACTGTGAAGCTTCAGTCTAGTTTGATGGGTTGACAACTTTCTGACAGAACAAAACCAAACACCTTTGCCCCGCCCCTTCTCCAAGGCCCGTCCTCTTCATTTGCTCTCCCCCACCCTTACGCACTCGCTCATTTTCACCAGGCTAGGGAGGGTCTCTTTTCGACCAGGTGTTCGCTTCAAAACTGGACACCTGGCAACCCATTGGTCTGATCTCCTCAGTCACTGGTGAGACCAGAGTATTCACCAGGTCCAGTGCTTCTAGCTCGGTACTTGATAATGTCACTTCTCTCTGACCTGGATTAAGTGTGAGTCACCGGTGCTATGCTTCATGATTCTGTTGATTTCTTTCTGGCTTTGGGGCATCCTAGTGCTGATGGTGGAGCCCGCAAAAGTGCAGAAGACAGTGCAGGGTGCCATCATAAGTTGTTGGTCCTGTAGTCCTTGGTGTCCTCCTCTCTTTGGCAGAGATCCCATATAAAGAGGAAGAGCGGAAGATAGTATTGCCAAACTCTACATCATACAGAATTAATAATGAGGAGCTTTGCAGGATTGGAAGAAATGGATCCAGCAGAGTGCTGCCCCATTCATTCCTACAATAAATCATATGTGCAAAATCATATATGCATAATCTTTTCATATGGTCCACAGTCTGGGGGCTACAAAGAAATCTAATGGCAGCCATGTAGGGGGTTTATTTCTTTCCACAGCCAGCAGAAGTCCAGACACCAGCCCAAGAAGGGGCACTTCTGTGTCATGTTATGGCTTGGTATTTGATGGTGGCGGAAGATGGCACCCTCTCAAGGAGCCAATATCAGAGAAAAAGGAGAGAGGTTTAGAACTGCATGGTAGGTAGTTCTGGGCAGCAAGATTATTGGTATTTAGATATAAGCAAATTTCATGGCTAATGTTTATGTCCTTTTCCCCTCCCACAGGCCAGATGGGACGTTGTAGGTTGAAAGGGACTTTCAGAAGGACTGGACCCTACAAATACAAGTCAAACTTCAGTGTCTTTTGTTACTGTGAACAGGACTCAGATTTTTGCCTTGTTTCTGGACTGGCTTTTCAGAAGTGCTCAGCATGCACGTATAGGGCCAGAGTTTCAAGAGACTTCACATTTAGGAACCAAAATAAGTGACCAGCTTTTAAAAACATCTCAGTCTGAAAATATGGCCATTTCTGCCACAGTAAGACCTGATGGATACAGAACACTTCTGAAAATCTGGCCATCTACCTAAAAATCCCAGAGTTCTGGGTACTGCAGCCTCTGTCTGAATGGCTGTCATGCTAGAATAGAAAAGAAAAAGGCATCTTAATGGAATTTTTGGAGGAACACAGACAAAATGACCTCTTGAATGATGAGGCTTCGCAAGCAGGTAAGCCTAGGGTAATTTTACCTTGAGGGAACCTACGCCCATAACTGTATACGGACAAAAGTCTGATCACGTGTGCCATGACATGGCACATTTTCTATCCTGTCCATAGATAAATAGACAAATGAGAAGCAGAAGGGAGTAGGAAATAATCTAGTACCACCATACCAAGTGTTTAATACAAGAACCATCTGCTGCCTGTCAGGCACCTGTTGTGAGCTCACCAGCCATAAAGCAGAGGGTTGCAACTAGAACTCAAAGATTTGCCATCAGAATATTTTTTGATGGAAAAAAAGTCTTTGATTAAATGGACATTTTGATGGACAATTTTCCATTTTTGATGAAATTTTTCAGGCTTTTATTAAACACCACCCCTCCTTTTTACAACAGAAACCAGATATTTTCAACTTAAAACCGATGTGTTCTTTCTTTGACAACCCACTGCCCTCCTCCAAAAAAGAATTTTTATTCTTAAATTTAATCTGAAAGTTTGGGCAGGAAAAATCCTCTTTTCCCAACCAATTCTAATTACGTTAGATATTGTTAGCCGTGAATTGGCATGTATTGCACAATCCATGCTCAAAAAAAAAAAAAAAAGGAAGAAGAAAAGAAGATGATGGCAGATTTGGGATACGCAAAACTAATCCCCTTAGGCTACAGGTTAGAGGCGTTCTAGCAATATGTCTCACCCAATGCAATCTGTCACATCACGGCTTTATATAGGACTAATGACTCATTCCCGGATTTTTCTGCTGACTTGGGATGACATTGGCTCAGAGAAGAGTGAGAGCATCCAGTATCCAGAAAGGTGAAGTATTTCATCAAACCAAGCACTACAACTAGAGTATCCTGGTATTCCACAGACCTGGGTTCAAGTCTCAGCTCTGCTGTTAGTCTAGTAGGTGACCTTGGACAAACTGCATCAGCGTCCTGTGCCCCACTTCCCAATCTGTAAAATGGGGAATAATGATTATTGACCTCCTTAGTAAGTCATTTGCTGATTTAAAGATGCAAGTGCTATGTAAGAGCTACGCATTGAAAGGCAAGGTGGTCCTGCAGTCAGGGTGCAAGGCTGGGACTCAGGAGAGCTGCATTCCCTGCTCTGCCAGAGGCTTCCTGAGTAACCATGGTTAAATGATCTCTCTCTGTGCCCTAATTCCTTATTTGCAATAGGAGGATAGCAGCATTTCCCTACTTCACAGGGCTGTTGTGAGAATAAATGCATTAAAGACTCTAAGATGCTCAGGTACTGGGAGGGCAGATAAGTGTCACAGATAGACTGATTGATACTAACAGCTGACGGCCTTGCTCTCAGTCTCCCAAAAGCCACTGGTAACAATACAGGAATTCTAATGCCTAGCCCCACCTGGTCTAACTACTGAAGAACCCTCCATCCCTTGCATGCATATGTACGCACAGTTAAAAGAGAGGCTCTACTGACCATGTCCACCAATGTTTCCCAGGCAGCTGCAAGGGAGATATTAGAGACTGTTTTGACTTTTGGAACAAAGCTACTTTTAGGAGTTGGCTATGGCTGCCACACTTGAGAAGCGATGGCTAGCAAAGTCTGAACTAGTATCCCACAGACAGAAGGCTTCATTAACCCGCTCACTCCTTTGTGATGAATTCCCTGTGAGCATCTCCCAGAATGGACTGTCTTGGCACAGAGTCCAAATCAATTCTAGTTACTCTCCTAGATAGTTAAGTAAATAACCATAGTCCCCGGAAGGGATATGCTCTGCGGACATCAATAATGATTTCATGTCTTGGTAGCATCATTCCAAAGTCAGCTATATCTGGAAGCATCTAAGATGAAGCATCCTACACATCTTCTTCATGTAATAGTGTAAGAATTACTGCAAAGCAATTGGAATTTTGCCTTCTTAGGGCCAAATCCCAATATCCTTGCTTAGTTCTCACTCAGGTAAACTCTCACTGAAATCAATGAGAGTTCAGATTGAACAAAAACTGAACTAAAACCTCAGAGTTTGGCCCATAAAGAATGTAATCTGTAATGATGAAACAGAAGATAAAAATAAATTTGAAGTCACGTACAAACATGTTGCATTCTTTCATATTGGGTATTATTATTCATTTCTAGAACCGGTCAACATTTTTATTCAATACATTTTTCCATTAAATGCACATTTTTAAAAATTTAAATTTATGCCATTTTGATTGGTCTGGGGATTGCTATTTTTTTTCTTTTCCATTGCTAGTTTTGATTGGTCAGATCTACATAAAGGGATTTTTCAAAACCAAAACTTTTTTTTAAACCAACGTTTTAAAAATTTCAAAACAGAAATTTCATTCGATAAAATTTGGTTTTCAGAAATGAAAGCAAGCTTACAGCAATTTCCATGGAAACCAAAGATATCTGCACGCTAAACACCTAGTTGAACAAAACTCTGAAAATTTCAAAATGTTCACAATATTTGTGTTTTTATCAGTTCTACTCATTTCACAGAATCCCAGGAGCCTGAAATGGAAAATATCTGCTGAGCTGTTCAGTGCATGAACCTGCCAACTTGAGATTTTGCCCACTAATTTCTGTATATATATTTGTGATTGGACATGTTAAAGCATCTCAAGAAATGGGTTTTCCATCACTTCCTTTGGGCGACTATCCTAGACTCATGCTGCGGAAATCAACTTTAGCTAGTTTCTCTTGCTATTTCAACCTAAATGTCACCCCTTTTCTTTTTCCACACATTTTTCCACAGTTGCTATCTGGTCACCCTAGTTTGGGGTAAATATTATTAGAAAATATGCTGAGTCCCCACAGAAAGTTCTGAACATAAAACCTTGATTATGAAGCACCACTGCTTATATATTATACACATTCCCAGCCTGGACAGGGTGTACACAATCATAATATGCCAGATAAGCATCCTCCTATGTTGAAGAACTATGTGGGATTTACTGATGTCTAGACCTTGCGCTGGCCCTCAGTACTAGTGTATTATCAGTGCTTCCTTCCTTCCCCTTCACTTGATATCACATCTAATATTCAGGATATCACATCTAAAATCAGACTTTGTTCTTCTGAGCCTTTGGTTTGCTTCTTTTTCCCCAACACACTTTGCTATAGGCAGGGTCCTGTTCTAAGTGTCAGGAATCAGGAACTGCAGCAGAGCCAGTCTGGAAGCAGGGCCTGGAGAATCAGTCTCTAAGCACCCAATTAGCACAGCTGGCCTGTGATAGGCAGCCTAATAGGCCTAACCACTTGATCATCTGGCATAGTAAGCAGCCCGGCTCTGAAACCCCAATGCAGGAGCAGCTTGGTGGCTACTTAAAGCATTTACCCTTGGCTGAAACAGTTCCTGCATGTTCTTGGTCCCAGCCTGGCCCCTGCCTCAGCTCCCTTCTATTCCTCACTTCTGGCATCTAGCCTCTGAATCTGGCTTTGGCCCCTCAGCTCTGATTCCCAGCTTTTGACACTTGGCATCGATTCATGACATAGGCTCCAACCCTTGGCTTTGATTCGTAGCTCTCAATTCCTGTGCTAACCATGAGGCCTGAATCCTGCCCTAACCACTTGGCTTGCTTCCTGCTTCACTGACAAGGCATGATCACCCACGTCCTGATCACCGACAGTGAGACACAAAAGGGCTCATTTGGATAGTGGGAATGTCTTCTCTATCTAGATAGGGCAGAGAGGAATGGGGAGAAAGAAGCATTTGGAACAAGTCACTTTAGCACCCAATGGAAGTTAATTGTTGCCTCCAAAAGAAAACAACACAGTATAGCCTTCATTCACCTTTGAAGGGACTCATATGTAGACTTGGAAGGATTAGATTTTATTGGCAGATGTCAGTATACATTGATTTCACTGTATGCATACAAACCAACCACAAAAATATTGCCTTTGCTAATAATTAAAATTTACAGATAAACAATATTTTTCTTACTTTTCTGAGAACTCAGAATCAAAATCCAGTGATTGAGATGTTTGAACCAGGCTTGTTACAAATTGACTAGTGAATGAATAGTAAAAACAGGTACGATTCATTGGTTTAAGGCAGTGATTCCCAAACTGGGGTTCATGAACTGCTGGGGGTTCACGAAATGTTACAGGGGGTTCTCAAGAAAAAAAATCCCTAACGGCAGACAGAGCTGTCTCTAGGGATCCCAGGCAGCACAGGGCCAGCAGCCCGGAGCCCCTGGACTTCCAAGAGCTAAGCAGATCAAAGCAAGCATATCTATCACACTGAGGAGATTTAAATTTCAAGACTCCTTATAAGAAATGAAAGGGAGGTGGATATATTTTGCTGTTTTTAACATTAAATAGGCAGCTAGTATTGTTTTTAAAATTACTGTGAAGAACAAGCTTAAGCTTTGTTTGCTTGTGTAGGAGGAACTCTGAGTTGGCTTCTTAAATGCCTGCATACTGTTTCACATCTTATACTCCTTGATGAAACATGGGAGCCTTGTTTTATAACAGGTTTATTCAAAGTAATACAAGCTACGAAAGTGAGATCTTGGAAGAGTGTTGCCATTTTTGTAAAATAAATAAATAAATAAAAATATTGTTACGATAAATAACAAATAATAATAAATAGTGTGTAAAAAGCATGCCAAAAAAACAAATTTTATATTTCCAAGATCACGGCTTTTATCTTTTATACTCCGGTAAAGGAGAAATCCCTGGAAATATTCATTTTTAGGAGGAGGTTCATGAGACTTGAAATTTTAGTGAAAGGGGTCCACAGGTTGTTAAAGTTTGGGAACCACTGATTGAAGGATATTTATTTTGTGTAATTTGACATGTGATGTTGACAATTTCTGTTCTTATAGTTTTTAAAACTTCAAATTTTTGGAATCCCAGTATCTACAGTCATTAATTGTCTCAACTGTCAAAATGTAAAATTGATTAAAATAAAAGAAATGCTTAAAATCCACAATTCCATGCAACTGTGGACACATCAATAAATATAAAAAAATCTTAAAAATAAACATTCACGTTATGTCAAAATTATTTTTTAAAAAATCTAATTGTGCCAAGCCTACTCATATGCAAAGCTCTGATTTCAGGTCATTTTTCCTTATGGTTAATGCTTTGCATTTCTACAGCAAAATTTCTTTGGAGAATATCAAAGCTACTTAACCCCTGTGCAGAAGACAAGGAGTAGTATCTCTGTTTTACCAGGATAAGGCAAGATGTAGAGAAATGACATCATTCACATAAGGTCACATGACAAGCCAAGTGGTAGCACTGAAATGAAGATGAGTCTTGTGATTAAGGCATTGGACTGGCATCAGGAGACCTGGTTTGAGTTCCTGGCTCTGCCATAGACTTTTAGGTGATTTTGATAAAATCTTATAATCTCTCCATGCCTAGAGACCCAGTCTATAAAATGGGGATAATAATTTCTGTTTCCCGTACCCTTTTTCTGTCTTGTCTACTTACAGTGTGAGAGTTTTGACCAGAGGACTGCAAGGTGGCAGTATTGCCTATTGGACAGAACACTAGACTGAACTGAGGAGACCTGGGTTCTATTCCCAGCTCTGGCCTGCTGGATGACCTTCGATAAGTAACATCGCAGCTCTGTGCCTCAGTTTCCCCATCTGGGAAATGATACTGACCTCCCTTGCAAAGTCCTATATTAGAACTAGGTATTATTACTGTGTGTTTGTTTGGGCTGTTAGGTGCTACTAGAATACAAATACCAATAACAAGAGATAAGAATAACAGAGATCTGCAAGACCATACTCTCACCCTTTAATAAAAAGGCTATATGAAAATACATATACCTCTAAAATCTGCACGAGAAGCAATGCTGGGAATGGAGTTCAACACTTTACATCGGCGTGTGTCTGTAGTAGCTGAATGGGTCTTGCATAACTCTGAATTTTATATGCATCAGCCGCTCAGGACTGATTGTACATTCATACATTATCTAGAAGAAAAAAGGTCAGTGCTAGGAGTGCCCGAGATGGCAAAACACTCTGTTTGCAGCTTAATCAAATAATGAATGCATTAAAAAAACAAATGAATCTATAATGAAGCCAAAGAGTTATGTAACTGAACCCATTTATACAAATAGCTGTTAAACTCCGTCTTTAGTGACTTCAGTAAGTCCCACCTATTAAATAATATATAGCCCATTGAACTAGTTAACTTAGAACACAGTGCTGCATGTTGTGTAATAAATATTAAATGTATAGCAAGGAACACAAAGGTGTTCCTTGTAGGCATACAACCATGGGCTGTGATCTTAACAGCTCAGACATGGTAAGCAAGGAGGGAGAGTAGTGAGATGGGAGACCACTTAGTGGCTGCAGGAATTGGTGAGGAGGCTTTGATAAGGAGGTTTCAATGAGTGGCACATTTCTCTTGATCCTCATCTACACTGGGGGTGGGGGAGATCGATTTAACATACACAACTTCAGCTATGCGAATAGTGTAGCTGAAGTCAACATATTCAGGTCGACTTACCTCAGCATCTTCGTGGCACTGAGTCAACTGCTGCTGATCCCGCGTCGGCTCCACCTGTGCCTCTCACCGTGGTGGAGTTCCGGAATTGATGGGAGAACGCTCGGGGATCGATTTATTGCATCTAGACGAGACGTGATAAATCGATCCCTGAAAGATAGATCTCTACCCGCCAGTCTGGCAGGTAGTGTAGACCTGGCCTTGGACTTGATACAGAAGTAGTGCCCTAGCATGAGGCTAGAGGCACTGTGCTGCAGACATCTAGCTAAGGCCATGTGCTGCTACTCCTATATGCTTCTGCTTATGGAATAGTTTCTTCTGCAACAGACAGAGGTGTAATATGTTGTTCAGTATAAGACTGTCATGCTCACCCATTAACCTTTGGTAATGAAGAACATTGCCAGAGTAAGAGGACCATTTGATGTACATAAGCAGAACTGGTCCAGTTATTGAGTGAGCTATTCAACAATTTTAGCTTCTTTCCCCACCTCCTGTTCACAAGTGGTCCAAGAGCACATTAAGATGTTGGCAAATTTGTTCACTATTCTACATTCTTAGAACAACAAGGAAAATGTTCTGCTGGTATAAAGAGGCATAGCTCCATTTAAGTCGATGTAGCTTTACCAATACACCAGTTGAGGATCTGGTCTATGGGGGAAGGGGAGAGAGGATGGGTTAATGCTATGAGTTGTTTGTGAGCTTTCCATAGTGTGTACTCTGTCAATTATTTGGAATTCAACATCTGAGCTGTGTAACTGGTTCCCTAGGTCACATGATGTGGTTTCTGTTCCCTGATTGGATGGTCTAACTTTTATTGACTATTATAAATTATCTCAGCTATCAGAAGTGTATGGAGTGGACCACAGCTCCAAGGAGGTACAGAGAACCCACATGCTCAGGTGTCCAACTGATGGCCAGATTTGAGGACAGGAAGGACTTTTCATATTGGGAGGGATTTTTTTTTTTTTTTTTTACTTCCTCTGCAGCACAGAATACAGATCGCTTGCTAAGATCATCTGGGCATATCCCATCTAATTCCCTGCCACTGCAGGCACCTCAGGCAATGGTGGTGCCTGAGTCTCTCCTATTTTCTGCATACAAAGGTTTAGTTTCCAGACTGAAATGTCTCAGTCTAATGCAAGTTATTGGGCTCAATGAAATTTAATGGCCTGTGATATCAGACTGGATGATCTAATGGTCCCTTTCTGGCCATAAACTCTATGAAACCTGAAATGCACTGTTTGCTCAAATTTGTATTAAACAACTCTTTGACTTTAGGAATGTTCATGACCAGCAAATGACAATGGTTCTGTTCAAGATCAATAGGGAAAAACAACCCCTAAAGTCTCGTGTTCCATCAGAAGTAGCTCTCCCATGCCTAATTGCCCGTCGCTGTAACTTCTGCTATTTATTGAATTATTTGTCATGACTTAAACGTTGGAAATAGTTGCTATAATGATTCTGCCATCTTCTTGGCGATCAAAGAGAGAAAATATTGTTGCATGCTCTGCTTATTTGTTGGCCAGTGTTGCTCTTAAACGAGGAGATGGGGGAAGTTAATGGGCAAGGATCAAGTTACCGAAGCCATGTCGATTAATTTCAAGACACATTTTCAGTCCAGAAATGGTCTTTGTAAGTACAACATATCCCTGGCTTCCCTCTACTTTGTGCTGTTCCAGTGGATGGCAATACATTATTAATGATTTCACTTACCATAGGACCAAGGAGCTCTGGTCATGGACCAGGATCTATGTACAAACACAGAACAAAAAAGATGGTCCCAACTTCAGTAATAAATACTTATTGACCAAATGCTGAGTTTAAATTTTTCAGTATCAGAGCATCATCCCACTTGCCCAGCTTAAAGTGTATGTACAATCTACATAAAGTCCAGTGTTAGGTACCGACTAAGCTAATTGGAGACTTGAATTTGCAACGGTTGTTACTGCTTTTCTAAGGAAAAGCACACATAAAAGATAGATTGACCCTCTCTACGGGAATTTAGTCAGAATGACTCAGGCACAACTTCAGATTGGGTTTGCTTTTCTAGGAGATTTTAATTAAGACCTGAAACTGAGCCATATATTTTCAGGGTACAATATTAAAGTCTGAGTTTCAGTGCAGACATATACTTAGTCTGTTGTGGAGATTTAATATATGCAACAAGTTATATGACTTATTTCTGTCTTGCAGCAGCTAAAGAGCAGTATGATTTATGGAAAAATGAGTTAAGGATGCAACCATGATACAAAAAGAATCGTCTTCCTCCTATTTGGTGAAAGGATTTACCAGCCATAATAAAGTTATGTTAAGCTGAGAGAGAATACTTCCAGTACTCCCCAGTTGTTCCTGGAGCTCAGCAAATATGGGGGCTGGCAAGAGAACCATTAAAAATATTAGCTAGAATAAAACTGCAAATTCATTTTCACCTCATTCATTTGCACTGCCAGGTACAACCACTTCTCACAACTCCATTTAGGTGAGCATCCATATGATTTTTTTTTCATTGCAAGAGTATTCCTATTTAGCAAAGCACTTAGGCATGCAATTAACTTTAAATACATGCTTAAGTCCCTCTGACGTGATTAAGTGCTTTGCTGAATCAGGATGGATTTTAGCACATGCCTACCTGCTCAGCTGAATCAAGGAGTAAAACCTATGTTTGCCATTTTATTATTATTATTTATTTGTATTATCATAATCCTAAGGGCCCTAGTCAAGGACAAGCATGCATTGTGCCGGGGGCTTCACAAACACAGAACAAAAAGCCAGTCCCTGCCCCAAAGATCTTAGAATCCAAGTATAAGACAAGAGACAACAGATGGATAAAGACAGAGGGGGAAACACCAGGAAACAATAAAACAAAACTGGTGATAGACAGACAGCAAACCAGATGAATACCCATTGTCAAGTTATTTGTAGGCATCACAGCATAGAGCTTACGTATTATAGAAGCTTCCATAATTGTTTGAAATGTAAGATTATAACTCATTTGTATATGTACATTTACTGGCTTCAACCTTGTAAATAACTCTCTTGTTCTCTTTTCCTATTAGTAGATCTGTATGTAGTTTATTATAGGATTGGCTACAAGTGTTGTCTTTGGTGTGAGGTCTAAGCTTTAATTGACCTGGGGTAAGTGACTGGTTCTTTTGAAATAGGAGTAACCTGAATATTGTGTGATTCTTGCTGTAAGGGACCATGTATCACAAAAGTAGCATGCTCACCTGGATGGTGAGACAGGTACCCCACTGGGAGTACCCAAGAGTACTGTCTATGACCCCCAGTTGGAGGCTGTTCCAGTACCTGAGCAATTTACACTTGAAAACCGGTTGGTGAAATCTAAGTACGGAACTCACAACCGATTTGGAGTTTGGCCCGTCCTTTGTAACAGTCTGTCCAGTGCTCGGTACTCACATTCCAGAGTCACTGCAAGCAGCTTTCCCAGGTGTGAAGTAGAGCTCTAAAGCTCATCTCCTTTACCAACAGAAGTTGGTCCAATAAATGATATTACCCTCCCGTACCTTGTCTCTCATTTGGAATTTAGTGAGTTTTAAAAAAAAGAGTTGAAATAGTTTCAGCTTCTACACCTGCCCTTAGGCCCTCGGCCAATTTCCGCGCTTTTATAAACACATTTTCCTGGGTTTTGTCTCGGTTTTTCGATTATTTCCTCCCACTCCGTGAAAGACCCCCCAAAACAAGAGGGGAACTGATGAACTATATGTTCAAAAAAGGAGGCTGGATAACCATCTAACTAACCCTGCATCTTGGCAGAGGGTTAGACAAGCTGACACTTGCTGTCCATTTTGACCCTATAGTTCTATGATTTTACGTAGAGAAAAAAATAACCGATTCCTCTCCCCTACCCTTCCCCCCGCTGTCTTTGGTGTGATAATTTTAGAAAACAGCGTGATGTTTAATTTGACAGTGTCCTCTTTAAGCCTCAAGAGGGACTATTTATAGTCAGCTCCCACTGATTTCAATTAAAACATTGGGTACCCAGCTAGAGTCAGGGCATTGTTTAACGAGCACTCCTGAAATATAGCATATATTTAAGAACCTTATGATCATTGGCTACTTCCTGGCATAGCTGCTGATGAAAGAACAAAGGGCATCTGGCCCGAAGAGCTAACTAGACTTGGCAGGCTCGTCAGAACCCATGAGAGCTGCTATTTAGACTTACAGGAGGAGAGCAAAAAGGAGCAAAGGAATCAGATCTGCCACTGAACACATTTAACTATTACTGATATCTTCCTATCTTCTTGGATCATTTGTTTGTGTTTTGTCCCAGAATCAAATTGTTACAAAAGCAGTAAATCATGTGAATGAAGCAGGGTTATTTAAAAAAAAAAAAAAAAAAAAAAACACACCCCCACACCTCACTTACTTTGAGATATAAAGGGTTAAATATTTGTATTTTTAGTATCCATTATTGGGGGGGGGGGGAAGAGTCAAAGTTAAACATTGAAATACGCCTTGTTTAGAGTACAATCAGAGCGTCTAGGGCAATGAAGAGGTAATGTGTGTGTTGGTACCACTATCATTTATCAGCTCAATACAAAAGTTTCATATGGTGTGTCATAGGCCCTATACTGCTAATAGGGATTCTCATTTAATTCATGTGGAAGAAGCACTAGCTTTCTCAGCAGTAGGCTCTGTGTTCTATCCCCACCTTCATCAGGAAACTCCAAGCACCCCTTGGTGTGCAATGCAGTGACTGAAGTTAAAGCCCTCAGCACTCTGAACTCCAGAGCTGGTCAAAAAAAATGTTCAAAATGTTAAATTTCAACAAACAAAACCACCCCGTTTATGAAAGTCTGTTCCATTCTCTGCCCAATTCAGCTCAGCCCCCAAGGGAGTGTGGGATTTTTCAGATTTGCCAAAGGGCACCATATCAAGGTTGGCATTATAATGGAAGAATTCCTGGCTCTCAGCCCTGTGCTCAGAAGAGTGTAGCTACCAACAATGGGAGAGGATAGGCAGGGCCATCGTGAATGGTTGTGTGACAGTTTATGACGACACTGTCTTCCCTAGGAAAAGGTTTTGACAGCCTGTGATATATGCCCTCCCAATCAAACAACCAGTACGGAAAGATTTCTAGATCACACAAGTCTAAATCGCTGAGAAATACATTTCTCATGACAGAAGTCCACCAAAAGAAAATATAGTTTTCTTCTCAATTTGAACAAAACCCCATTCCTCCTGCCCCGATTTTTGGCTCAGACGTCCACATGACAAATGAATAAGGCCACAGTTCATAGAATGGTGTCTATACCATGCTTCGCCCATACCACAGAGGAAGAGCATGAGGGCTAAAATGCTGGCACACCACCGCCCTAAACTTTAAAGCACAGGGTAGGACAAAATCATCAATCACAGGATTTTAATGCTGATGAACTCAAACAGCTGCTTATCTCTCTCATTGGCAGATAAGAGTGCGAGCCAAAATTACGGCTGTGTGTTGTATTATGGTTTTAAACATTTATGCAAATACAGAGAAATCAGATGCAGGGACCAGGTTCCTGGTAACTTGCTAATGGGGCCTGTGGTATCAGCACTAGTGTGCCCTGGGGTTATAGACAATAAATTAACAGAGATGAATAGCTAAAGTCTGGATCTTGAATCCCAATGGGAATATAAACATCAGCGAAAGGCAAACACTGGAGAAGGCAAGGAAAATTGCTCTCCACAGGAGATCTTCGCAAACAAATTCCAGTAATAGACTCCTCACTGAAAATAAATAGGTGTTGGAAATAGAAGCTAGAGAAAGATGCAAGAAATGATCTGACTATTTTGGGACTTGTGACTCCTTTGAGAAAGCAGTATAAGTATTGGGGAATATCATACGTTCCTCCCAATTACCATGTAAAGATGTGCTGTAAGACAAAAGGCCACAAGGTAGCCAACACCCTGCTTTGAGGGACTTTTGATGGACACTTGAATCAGATGATTTCAGTACAACCAACACCTTGCCCTGGGGGCGACTTGACAGGCCACGTGCTCGAGAAGAAGAAACGAAACAGTGTCCTTCATCTTGGACTGGTAGCTATACCGGCTTTCTTTGCCAATCAGGATACTGTATAGGGCCAACATAGGTACTGACAGTTTATGCTTGGGGAATTGAGGGTTATTAGGAAGAAGCATTCTCTAATCTTTTGCTGCCTGTCTGTGATTCCTTCAAATAAATAACTGCATTGAAAAAAAATTGGTACGAATACTGTAAATTCTGCCCAGCTGTGAGCCAAATAAAGATCCCAGCTCTTTACTGGACATGGCTGTTTCCATAGCCTGCTCCACACAAGACTTCTCCTTACAGGTGTTGTCCCATGTTGAGGGGTGGGAAGAGGAGTGGTCGTGGCCTGACTAATTTTCCCTAGGTCAGGTGGTGACTGGAGGAGAGGCCAGGGATGGCTCTAACTAACCAAGTCAATGAAGATCACAGGAGACTGACAACAGTCATTGTTCTTTGGTCTAAAAGCATAGCTAGTGTTATTTTGCAGCCTTAGAAGATGATGGAAACAATATTACTTAGTACATGTGAAATGAATCACTTGCTTTCTGATTGTCCGCAAAATAAAAATCTCATAGAGTCCCCTGGAAGAAAATCTCTTTAGAGAACACACCGCTTCCCATCGTGCTCTCCAGTTGCAGCGTTGCTCAGTGCCTCAAGACGGAGGCTTTCAGTCAATATTAATTACCATTCACCCTGGCATGATGTAAGTCAAATAGGGACAGAATTGAGTTGAGCACTTTCAATTCCTCACCCATAAGAGATTACCTTTTTACTGGCTCTGACTACACCACCAGGAACCATTCCTCACTTCCAATTGTGGGTCTAATTAATTCTTTACCTAAAACACAAAGTGCAGTGCTAGCCTGGCGACTGACATGAGAGATGTAAATTCAGGACTTTGAACTTGGCCCCATCATGCCAGCCAAGAAAGCATTGGTGAGTCACAGAGTGGGCACCTGAGATCTTCAAGGAAGCAGGAGAAGAGGAAGAAAATAGGAGGAGACTCCTCAGAAACGACGACACTGTCTGCTTTCCATTCAGTAGAGAATGATGCACTAAAGGCAGCCTTGCTTTTGTTCTCTTGGGAAGCAAATGCCACCAGCAGTTTGCATTCTCCTGGAAAGGGAGGACTGCCTTCTTGGTGCTGGTTAGCCTGTGTCATGCTTTCCTGGGGCATAAGGAATTAAGTTGCTTGTATTGTTCATGAGCTCATTGGGAGTAGAGGGTGGGTCAACAATGCACTCAGGGCCAGATTTCCAAGTACTCTGAACGCACAACTATGGATCTTCCCATGTGCGCAGCACAAGCAGATCCATTGACTTTGGCACCCAACATGTTCTGAGCCCTTCTGAAAGCCTGCCTACTTGTATGGGTGCTTAAATGGGAGTGGAGCTCTTTTGGGCAACGCTGGCCTTAGAACATCTGGTGGCACTCAGCCCTCATCCAGGAGGGATCTGACATGGGGGTGGCATAAACATTTAAGAGAAAATATCAGTGTATGCATGGACAACCTGAATGACTGGAAAAGCAAATATAGTGCCCATCTTTTAAAAAGGGAAGAAGGAGAATCTGGGTAACTACAGACCAGTCAGCCTCACCTGAGTCCCTGGAAAAGTCATGGAGTAGGTCTTCACAGAATCCATTTCGAAGCACTCTAAGGACAGAAAGTGATCAGGAACAGTCAACATAGATTCACCAAGGGCAAGTCATGTCTGATCAACCTGATTGCCTTCTGTGATGAGCTAGCTGGTTCTGTGCATATGGGGAAAGCGGTGGACATGATATATCTTGACTTTAGCAAAGTTTTTGATACGATCTCCCACAGTATTCTTGCCAGCAAGTTAAAAAAGTATGGATTGGATGAAAGGACTATAAGGTGGATAGAAAGCTGGCTGGATCGTCAAGCTCAATAGGTAGTGATCAATGGCTCGATGTCTTGTTGGCAGCTGGTATCAACAGAATGCCCCAAAGGTCGGTCCTGGGGCTGGTTTTGTTCAACCTCTTCATTAATGATCTGGAGGATGGGACGGATTGCACACTCAGCAAGTTTTCATATGACACTAAATTGGGGGAAGAGGTAAATACACTGGAGGGTAGGGATAGGGTCCAGAGTGACCGAGAAAAATTGGAGGATTGGGCCAAAAGAACTCTGATGAGGTTCAACAAGGACAAGTGCAGAGTCCTGCACTTAGGATGGAAGAATCCCATACATTGTTACAGGCTGAGGACAGACTGGCTATGTGACAGTTCTGCACAAGAGGACCTGGGGATTACAGTGGAAGAGAAGCTGGATATGAGTCAACAGTGTGCCCTTGTTACCAAGAAAGCTAACGGCCTATAGGGCTGTGTTAATAGGATCATTGCCAGGAGATTGAGGGAAGTGATTATTCTCCCTTATTCAGCACTGGAGAGGCCACATCTGGAATACTGCATCCAGTTTTGGCGCTCCCTACTACAGAAAGGATGTGGACAAAATGGAGCAGAGGGCAACAAAAATGATTAGCGGACTGGGACACATGACTTATGAGGAGAGGCTGAGGGAACTGGGCTTATTTAGTCTGCAGAAGAGAAGAGTGAGGGGGGATTTGAAAGCAGCCTTCAACTACGTGAAGTGGGGTTCCAAAGAGGATGCAGCTAAGTTATTCTCAGTGGTGGCAGATGACAGAAGAAGAAACAATGGTCTCACATAGCAGTGGGGGAGGTCTAGGTTGGATACTAGGAAAAACTATTTCACTCGGATCGTGGTGAAGCACTGGAATGGGTTACCTAGAGAGGTGGTAGAATTTCCAGCTTAGAGGTTTTTAGGGCTCGGCTTGACAAAACCCTGACTGGGATGATTTAGTTGGGGTTGGTTCTGCTCTGAGCAGGGGGTTGGACTAGATGACCTCCTCACATCTCTTCCAACCCAAATCTTCTATGATTCTATGAACCGCCTCCAGCACTCTGCCAGAGCCCCTCCATCCCCGCTCTCCATGCCTCTGGCCAGACTTGCCCCAGTTCAGCAAGGGCTTGCTATGATGTCAGAAACCCCACTGGGGCGAGGTGAAAGCCATGCAGATTTGTGGAGGAATAGATGTGACTGCAGGGCAAAGGTTGGCTACCAATAACCACAGGATAGTTTAGTGGTTAATGTTTCATAAGGACGAGATCCTGGAAGGCCCTGGGTGCCATCAGTTTCTGTGGGACTTCAGGAGCCTCAGTATCTCGCATACACAGTTCGTAAAGTGGCACTTGAGACAGTCCTTCCTGTTGGTGAAACTAAGCCCAAGGTCACATATTGCTAAAGATCCTTAAACACTCAGACACTAACCCACACAAGCACACCCTCCCCCACACAAGGATGTTGGCTCTATTACATCTACCTTGGCTGAAACAGGGCGGGGAAAAAGCAATATTGATTTTAATGACCTGATTATACACCTAGATGCCCTGGATGGTTTGGTGAGTTGTTTTGTTTCTTGTATATTACCCATTTGAGAGGTGTGAAAGGAACACTGGTTGGTTGGCTCCGGGCCAAGGACAGAAAGCTGAAACTAACAAGGATCTGTGTTTGCGCTCAGCGAGGTTTTCCTCTACACCGTATCACTATCCCTAGTCATTAATTACTAAGTGATCTGCTCCATTCTTACATACACGGGGAGGGGGATAACAGATGGGGGTGGGAGGAAGGGAAGGCACTGCATTTCCATCTTTAACAATACGTAAATCCACTGCTACTATTGGGTACATTTTGGCATTCAATGTAGCAAGGAAAATTCTCTGTAGGTCTCCAATGAATTCTGGATACTTTACTTAAGTACCAGCTGCAACCTGGTTTATTTTTAATGAGTTTGAACACATTGCATTTAATATTGTCAGGCGTTTTCCTTGACCCACACCTTCTCAGAGAATTTCATCAACATACAAACGTAGCAAAAATAAACAAAACAAAACACACACCAACCATGTGCACAGTAGGAAAGAAATGGTACAATTAGTGGGAAAGGGGTTGGAAAGGCTGGGAAGAGATAAAGAAGGGGTGAGACCAGCATATATAGCTAGTTTTGACTTTGAATTTTACCCACAGGATCAAATGCACCAGACCCTTCATCTTAAAAACTAGTGAAAGATGAAAGCATCGTTGCTGGAAGATTACAAGCGACGCAACCATTTAAATGTGAACACAACTCTTTAAAACCTCTCTGGAGTTTCTATGAGGTTCCAACGTCTGGGTAATGAACAAGCCCTGGGCTGAAGCATGCGTTGCGTTGTAGCCCATGTAACTGCTTGGGGGCCCTTCAGGGGTGATAGTGGCCGGTACGGGCTGGTACTGCGTATCGGTAAGAACCCGTAGGCAGCCCATATTCAAGTGCTGCCGGGGGAGCACTTTAATGGCCCTGCCCTTTTTGCCACCCCCGTGGGTGGTCCTGCTGGTAGGGTCTCTACCAGCAAGACTCCCGACAGGGGAGGCAAAAGGGGCACGGATGTTAAAGCGCTGCCGTGGCAACGGACTCTGCAGTACTTTAAAGTCCCTGACCCTTTCCCCCCATCCACCGCCAACAACCAGGCGGAGGGCGGGAAGGGAACAGCTGCCCCAACTACAGACACTTACCAGTACCGGCCTGGGCTAGTACCTGTAAGTGTCTATAATTACTTTCACCCCTGGGCCCATTCTACGGGACTGAGCAAGTTCATGAACGCTTTCACTGGAATGAGGTATACCAGGTAAAGCCACATGTGATGGCTTCTAGAACTGTGCAGCAGCAGCTAGTTTTCACCATACAGTATTTTCAGTTCCAAAGGCTGTATTTTGGGACACCCTGGCTAGACTGTGCCTATACAACCAGAGCTGTGTAAGAAGTGGCACAGAACTGCACCACACCCCCTCAAAAATCATATAGTGTAATGCCTTCCTTGCCTCCAGGGGGCTGTGACCTGCTATTATTATCGTCCTGTATCAGCAGCACATCATTCCCCTGTCCTTGTTAGCTCAGCTGCATCGGCCAGCGAACTGGGAAGATAAGGACAAAGCCATCCATGCCCCCAGTGCTCTGCCCGCCTGGCACATGCCGGGGAGGGGAATACTAGGCATGCAGCTTCTGCTTCCCCTCTGTACTGGATGTGGGAGGCAGCTGCTTCCGGGGTCTCCTCTGTATTTGAAGGGGAAGCTGAGCAGGATGGGGTATAGCTTCCCATGTAGCCGTATAAGCCTGGCTACACACAGGCCCATGGTTTTGAGAAGAACGTATCCTTTCTTATGAATGAAATACAGCAGCTCTTTAACTAATGCTACAGATATTGTGGAATAGGTCATTCTCCACCCATTTAGCTTGGAGCCCTCACTCTAAAGGTGTTGGATTAATACATCTACAGCCTTAAAGGTGTTTATTTATCCACGCAAGTACCACAGTACAAGCAACAGCTCCGCATGCTTTTCCACACTGTTCAGCCTTGACCTTAGCCTATTAAAGCTTTCAATAAAGAAGCCCGGTCTGACTCCACCCTTTGTTCATAACAGTGGCCTTTCTGCTGCACCGGGACTGTGTTTGGACGCTGGGGTTGAACTTCAGCACAGTGCATGTACCGCCAACCACAAGTGCTTGCTCGGCACATAGTTAAATCACACTCAGTGCAAAGCCAGGGCTGATGAATGCAAGGTAGTGCATAATGGGAGGAATAATTGGCATCACTCATACTCAGTGCTGCATTCTGAAGTAATCATTCAGGGAAAAGACCTGGCTGTCACTGTGGACAGCTCAGCAGAAACATTTCTCTGATGAAAAGTGGCAGTGAAAAAAAAAATCCAGCAGGGTTTTAGATTGTATAAGACAGAGATTGGCAACCTTTGGCACACGGCCCATCAGAGAAATCCACAGGTGGGCCGGGATGGTTTGTTTACCTGCAGCGTCTGCAGGTTGGGCCAATCGCAGCTCCCACTGGCCGCGGTTCAGCATTCCAGGCCAATCAGGGCTGAGGGAAGAGGCGTGGTCTGAGAGACGTGCTGGCTGCAGCTTCCCGCAGCCCTCATTGGCCTGGAATGATCAACCAATCTGTAAACAAATCCAGCCGAATTAGGAAGGCATCAGAAATGGGCAACAAAAATGACTGGAGGCTGGGAAAAATCTCTATATCAAGAGGAGTACTTGTGGCACCTTAAGAGACTAACTGATGTATTTGGGCATAAGTTTTGTGGGCTGAAGTGTGTTCTAGCCCAAGAAAGCTTATCCCCCAATAAATTGGTTAGTCTCTAAGGTGCCACAAGTACTCCTTGTTCTTTTTGCAGATACAGACTAACACTGCTACCATTCTGAAACCTGTCTCCACAGGAAGAGAGACTGAAAAAGAGGGATCGGTTAGTTTGGAAAGCAGGCAAATAAAGCTGGGGTATCCTAGAGATATACAAAATAACCAATGGGACAGGGAAGGTTAAATCAGATGACTCCTCTTCATTATCTCAGAGTAAACATGAAAGGCAGCTAGTCTGTGAGTGTTAAAGGAAATAATTTTTAAACACAATATTAACCAGTGAAACTCATTGCCACTGGATGATACGGAGGGCTAAGATAGCCACAGAATTCAGAAAAGGAGGAGAAATGTATCTGGATAAGAAGCATATCTACACAAACTGGGATTTAAAAAAAAAAACAGAAGGAGTTTAAAATTCCATGCTTCAGTCAACAGTGAACTATTAAATGACAGGGGGTAGGAGGGACATTCCCTTATGGGTAAATGATTCCAGAATTATCCACCGCAGGGTTCCCTGAACCTTCCTTTGAGCAATCTGGGACTGGCGACTGTCAGAGGGCCCAATGGATTAGATGGATACACTGGTCCATCTCATCCAGTATGGCAATTCCTATTGCTAGCATTTAAGGGCCAATGCTGCAAGACAAGGACCACTCTGGCCCCAGTCCAGAAAAGCACATAAGCGTGTCTGTATCCGTGGGAGTCCTCAGAGGCTTAAAATTAAGAAAGTGCTTCATGACCCTGCTGGACTGGAGGCCAGAATGCATCGCTCTTAGCAGGATTGGGCCCTAAATACTCATTTCCCAATCATAAGGGTGTTTTTTTCTAGATTTTTCACTTATATCCTTTCTAGAGTAGTTTCCAGAAAGCAGAAAAAATATTCTTCCAAAAATGGTGACAGGAGGTTTTGGAGACATATTAGCACCAACCTTTCTTTCAGTGTCTCTCTGTGACAAAGCTCGGTCCTTACTTTTGTGGATTCTGCGTTTCCTGGCAGATTTCACTAGCCTCAGCGGCTCACTGTGACCCTCCACGTAGCCCTTCTCTCTCTAGAGACAAGGTCACAGCCTATTGAGCCATTTTCATCATAAGCCAGCGAGGAGAAGCTATCCTTCCTGGCATAGTCTCTGCTGTCTCCCAATCTCAGTGATTAATTAGGGGAGTCAGAAAGTGGGGAGCCCAGACCCACCCTCTACTCCGGGCTCCAGCCCAGGGACCCTAATAGTATCAGCTAAGATGGCTGATCTTTTAGCCACAAAACATAATACAATTCCCTAGGCTACTTCCCCAGAGCAGTCCCCACTTCTTCAAACTCCACTTCACCCTTACCTCAGGGCCTCCTTCCTTGCATATGATATGTCTACCACTCAGTCTCACCAACAGCACAACTTCTTCCCACAGCTCCTGACATCCACCCCCCACCTGACTAACTGGGAGGCTTTTAACTGGTTTCAGCCAGTCTCTGATTGGCTTCAGGTGTCCCAATCAGGCTAGCTGTTTCTACTGATTTCTAGAAGGTTCCAGTGGTACCAGGGATTTGTTTAGCCTGAGACTCACATATCTGTTCTTCAGCACTTTCCCACAGCCATCTGGCCTTGCCCCATTACATTCTCCCATTTCAAAGAAGCAACAAGGGATGCAGACCGAAACCAGAATCCACTGGGAGGTGAGGAAACTATCCCAAAACATGAACCAAGACTCTTAAATTCAAAAATTTAGAACAAAATAGTGCTATTTTAGAAGCATCAGAATTTAAAATGTTTTTAAAGAGGCTTTTTACTGCATTGTTATTTTACCGTGCTGCCCTTACGGAACAATCCTATTGAATTTGACAGGGATGAGAACAAATGGGGTTCCTGGAAAATGTTACAGGATTTTATCAAAATTAACAGAAAATGATACTTTTCATAAAGGTATTTTTAAAACCACCTTTGAGAATTCTCGTGCTAGGGCCAAATCAACAAAACAAAGAAAGTTAAGTCACTAAAGGTTCAGTTCTGAACACAGGTCAGTCACCTAGTTTGAAGATTCTGGATAACTTCAGACGGACACCAATTTAATCAAAGCCTCCAACCACCTTCCCTTCTAAGCAGCTTTATACAAGCCCTAAACTCATACATACAAAATCAAGCATGGCCACTCCTACGCTTGCCCGGTCTCCCTTTCTTGGCTTCTTATCTGTGCAAGCCCCTTATCTCTCAACTCCAGGAGTAACCATCTCCATCCTAGTGTTACCCCCTTTTCCAAATTTTGCTGGCCAGTCCCCACATTCAAGAGACTGCCCCATCACCATCAGCTCAAAAACATGCAAAATCCTGATTTTTCAGCAGTCTGGAGGGCAAGAAAGCATAAGCAAAGATCTATTCCTCCATAAAATAGCCTCTGTAATAGCTCCAAAATAGATCCCCCTGTAGTCTAGGAGAATGTATGTTAAGCTGAGAACCAGGAGACCATGTTTAGAAGTTCCTCCCATGTACCAGAGGCCATGAGTGCCATCGACTTCTCTTAATATTTTTTTCTGTGCACTTCACAACCCTAATCTAATGGAAAAAGGGATAATGAAATCCAGTTGCTGGATCTGAATGGTTAGAAACTCAAGCTAAGCCAATTCACACTAGAAAAAAAAAATCAACATTTTTTTTTTTTAAACAGTGAGGGGAATTAACCGTTGGACCAACCTATCTACAGACATGGGTGGCTCTCCATCCCTTTCAATCTTTAAGTCAAGACTGGATCTCCTTCTAAAAATATATGCTACAGCTCAAATGGAAGTTATCGGTTTAGTGCAGAAGTTACTGGGTGAGGTTCTTTGCCCTGTGTTATTCCCAGTGTCAGACTACATAATCATAACAACAATAACTCTCTGCAAAAGACAGCTAAGGCGACCCATTTGAGGGAAATGTGTCCATTTCACATGGAGAAGAAAGGATCACAGTTGAAAAATGGAGAAGGCAAAGGTTGGCATCTCTCTAATGTCTTGCAGAAATAAGACAATGGCTCAGATTCACCACTGTAAGCCTGTGAAAATCAGAAACTTTTCACTTTACTGTTAATAGACTCAGAGGACCCAGCCGTCTTAATAGCTGTCAACAGAGAGCTCCATAGCTTCTGCGCGCTGTAAACAAGGGCACTTGACCGTGATGGATTCTACTGCACAGAAGGGACAACCTGAAAACAGGCCCACAGCAGCAAAGGGAGCATAGATGGGACAAAGCTCCCCACAAGCTAACTTTAGCCCCAGCTACGGAGAGTTCCAACAGTCTGTGAAATCCATGTGCTACCGGCCATTGTCAGAAATCAGGATTCTGGGCTAGAAGAACCATAGGTCTGACCCAGTATGGCCATTCTTATTAAAACCCCATAAACAGAAAGAATATTTCAGCCTCAGAGCTCAGAGATGAACATGGAGAGAGAGGGAGACTCCAAGTGCAGTTGCAGGATGACATGAAACCCTCACTAGCAGGTGGCAACTGGATGAAGAGCTGTGTCACTTTGCTGCGGCAGAGGGGTCATGATTTTGCCATAAACTGGGAGCATTTACTTTATCATTGTAAAATTCCATCTGACACCTAGTCTGTAAACTCTATAGGGCAGTGTAACCAGGCACTCACCAGTCCTCTTCACAAACAAGCCTGGAGACTACTCTATGTGCAACACCTGTGTCCTTTATTGATGTGTTTGTTTCCACCACCAACTATTTACAAATATATACAGTTATCTACAGTCCAGCACTCAGGGAAACTGCTAGCCTACAGGGATCTAGAGCCCCACACTCTTCCCTTTCCTGTTTCCCTGGTCTCTCTTTCCTTCTGCTCCCTGCCTGCCAACTTTTATAGCTGGCTCCTCAGGCCTGCAGGTGTCTCCCCTCAGGCAATTAGGGCATGGCCTCCCAGCCAGCTCCAGCTAGTGCCTTCTTCTCACTGGGTATGGGCTAACAGAGGCCTGGCCTGATCCTGTGAGCTAGCACCCTGTTACACCCCTCCCCCCTTAAGAGGCACACTATCGGGCTGTCCTTGGCCCACTGGCCTTTTCGCCTTTTCCTGGGGTTGGGGCTCTCAGTGGGGAGTTCTTCACCCACAGCTGGGTGAACCCCTGCCCCTTCCCCTGGTTTTCGCCCCATCCCCCGTCCACAGAAAGTACACTGAGGCAGTAGCGGCTGTCCAAATAACTCTGCCTCATCTAGCAGGTCATCACACCAATCGCACGGTGGCAGGGACCCCAACCCCTGCTCCGTCTGTACCTCAGGGACAGGGTTGAGAGTCACCTTCTCCTCAGGGGCAAGTTTCCCTGCCTTGGTTTCCCCCCGCACCCTCTGATATCTCAGGGGCAGGATCGGGCGATATTCCCCCCTTAGGTGGGATCTTCCCTGCCTCAGTTTCCCCTGCACGCTTCCATGGGTTCGACGCCTCGTCTGTGGGTATCATCTCCACGGGGCCCTCGGTGGGATCCGTCCCTTCTTCTACTGGGCCCTTGCCCAAGTAGACCTCCCGTGGGTCCACCCCCCGGGCTCTGCTTTCTAGGAGTTTTTTTAACCCAGATGGGCCTTCGCCCATCTTCCACCACCGGATTCCTCTGCTCCGGAGGTCTGCCCTCCTTTCTGGGTTATCCCCTTGCTTCCTTCGTGGTAGTGGGCCCCAATCTCTGCCCACCACCACCGGATACGGTAATCCCTCCACAACCCCTACCCGCTTCCACCTCCCCTCTGGTCTCTCTCCTTCTCCTCTTTCTGGTCCCCCCCTCAGCCTCGATATACTCTTCGGTCAGTCTGACCGATGCCTCTACAGACTCTGGCTGGTGTCGCCTCACCCAAACCTGAACAGCCTCAGGAAGGCTTTGGAGCAACTGCTCCATAACCACACGGTCCATAATTTCCACCCTGGTACGCGACTCCGGCCTTAGCCACCAGGTCGCCCAGTCCATTAGTCTCTGGGTGAAGCCTCGGAGCTGCACGGCTGCCGTCCATCAAGCAGCCTGGAACTCCTGCCGATACCGTTCGGCTGACATGCCCACCCGGTCCAGAATAGCAGCCCACACAGTCTCATAGTCCCGGGCTTGCTCACCGCTCAGCGCCATATAGGCCGTTTGAGCCCCTCCCACCAAGAATGGCGCAAGCCGGAAGGCCCAGGTCATCTTCTCCCACCCGGAGCCCGTAGCTACCCCCTCAAACATCCCCAAGAACGCATCCGGGTCATCTGCCGGGCTCATTTTACACAATCCTCAGCCCAGGGTCCGGGTGCCCTCGCCCATCGCAGGACTCACCACCCGCTGGAGGAGCTGTGCCTGGGTGTTGGTCTGTTCCCTGATGAAGTCCTGCACCTTCTGTTGTTGTTCCATCTGCTAGGTCAGGAACACCTGCTTCTCGGTCTGGTGGGACAACTGGACAGCTCGCAGGGTCTGCTGCAACTCCTCCTGCTGCCTCACAAGCCATTTGAGGGTCTCCTCCATGTCCAGGGTCACCATCTGCAGTCGCTGGCTTCAGCTCCCGGACAAGCCCCCATGTGTAACCGGGCCCTCGCCGGTCCTCTTCACAAGCAAGCCTGGAGACCCTCTATGTGCAACACCTGTGTCCTTTATTGCTGTGTTTGTTCCCACCACCAGCTATTTACAAATATATACAGGTATCCACAGACCAACACTCAGGGAAACTGCTAGCCTCCTAGCCTACAGGGATCTAGAGCCCCACACTCTTCCCTTTCCTGTTTCCCTGGTCTCTCTTTCCTTCTCCTCCTTCTGCTCCCATCCTGCCAGCTTTTATAGCTGGCTCCTCAGGCCTGCAGGTGTCTCCCCTCAGGCAATTAGGGCATGGCCTCCCAGCCAGCTCCAGCTAGTGCCTTCTTCTCACTGGGTATGGGCTAACAGAGGCCTGGCCTGATCCTCTGAGCCAGCACTCTGTTACAGGCAGGCACAGTCTTATTTGGACCCTTGATACAAATATAAGTAATAATAACCTCACTGCAACTCCACTGCAGGAATGGCAGAATGTCCCATCTTCCTATGAAGAGGTCAGTATTGCGATAACCATTTCTTCATGGGGTCATACCACTACATGTGCCATCATTGGTGTTGCAGCAGTCATTTGATATTTGTATTACGCCTTGTTCAGCATTCTCCTTACAGGTGCTACACACATTTTTAATTAACGAAGACATCCAACCCGTTGCATTTTAACGAAAGCTGCCTCTCCCCAATTAACTCTCTTTCAAGCTGGATTTTTTAATCTGCTCCGTTCTTGCTGAGCTGCAAGGAGAGGCTGGTGGCCACTTAGCAAGTGAGATATTTCTGTTTAATTCCAAGGTTGGAAGAGAGAGGAAACAAGAAATCTCCGTTAGCAGAGACAGCACAGCCTTCTGTGATTAAGAATCCAATGACTACATAGCCAAAGCTTCCAGGGCATACTGTTCTCTCCTACTGAAAAACACAGCAGTCAGCACATCTGCCACATAGTCAAGATCAGTCCAGCCAGTAATAGCTACAACCTACACTAAGGAGCCCTTGGGAAGCTACTGACAATGAAGCCATTATGGCCAGTCACTGTGGGAACCTCGTGAAATAGACCCTGCGAAGTCTCATCCTGAGAATGAATCCTGGGTGTTCCCAGTTACTGGTACCTAAGGGCAGAGTAATGCAGGTCCATGGATCTGGGCTCTCAGCTGGGACATGGGTCCCAGGAAGTGCTGGGGTCACCCTAGAGAAACATGAGTTAGCATCAGATATGCAATGAGCTGAGGCTTTGACATGTGGGGAGTCTTTGTTTGGATAGAACATACATCCTGTCTAGTCTTTGTTCACCACTGTGCACCAGCACTGGCATTTCCAGCTTTCCCCATTGGCAAGGGGTCGATGTTATCTCCCCATCACACGATAGTCCCCACTGTGCACTACCACCCTACCTTAGCAGTGACCCTTGAGCTCAGCATCTGTGTTGAATCCCCGCTGTACTTCTGTTACCAACTTCCCATTCAAGCGCAGATGGTCCGATGTGCCATCACACTTCAAACTACTGTAACCAGGCAGGGCCCACGCCTGGGCAAACACCCCCTCTTAGAGGAAAGCCCCACCAACTCTGCCTGACCGTTCCCTGACAGCCTGTTCTGAAATCCACAGAACTATCCTACAGGGATTTGTGACATAAGCAACTCATCACAGGTAAGTGATATCATAGCCCCAAGGAAGGACTCAGACAAGTCCTAGTCACCACCTACAGGAGGCACCTTTGCCCTCACTGAACCACATCTCCCAAGATGGCCTCCCACCATATACTAACTCATCTGCTTCTGGAAAGCCAGTCAAAATCTCCTGTGGCGCATTCCTTTGACACAAGTAGGAATTTTCACCAAAATAATCCATTTTCGTCACACGTTTTCACATTTTCATCAAAGACAAAAAACCCAACATTGTTCATCTTAAAACTGAATTCTAAAAATTCTTTTCACCACTTGCAAATAAAATAAAATAAAAAAAGATGACAAACTCCCCAAATTAAGACAACAAATAATTTTCATATTCTTCAAAATCTGTTGTGAGTGGGAAAATATTTCCAATCAGCTCTATTACTGCGACTCAGTCCTTTGCTGGCTCTGCCTTTTCAGAGCTTCACTGAGAAACATGCTGAGTACAGTTACTGAGATTCGGTGAGTCCAGCTCCTTTGGGAAAAGACATAGCTTGCAAGTGTGGAGGCAACAGTACGAACCGAGAAACAGATACACCACAAAGGCTCCAACCAGGAGTTAGTTGAATTACTTCAGAATCCTCCAGATTTCTGAGAACTGGAGACTTCAATGCCCACGCACAACAGAGCTCCGGCCTTGTGCCCAACATGGAAACAATGAGAGCGTCTCACCACCACACTGGTTCTGAATGTCACTCTGGGACACAGCAGGCCCCTCTCCTTGACTGGCCCCCATCTCCCACACGTCACTTACAACGTGTTCCACATCAGCGAGGTTCCACTAAAATAGCTCACCCTTACTTTAACGTATGCTAGTGAGCCAGAGGAAGGAATATGTCACACTTACTAAATCCACATCTGCGGCTGCTACCGTGGCTGATATAAAAGGACCTGGAGTTATTAGAGAAAAGCTCATTTTACTTCCACTTGGTGCTGCTGTCTGAAAGCCGTGTTGCCTGATCCTGGCCTCTACCCCTTTGGCCTGTCCTTTTGATTTCTGTAAGACTCCTGGTTATCTCATTTTCAGCCTCATTCTCTTTCATACTTGGCTTCTTTCCCTCCCTCTTCAGACATACCCTCATATCCCCAAACAAAGAAATCTTTGATCCCAGCTTCTGCCGCAACTACCAGTCCAGTTCCCACTATCCCTTGCCTTCAAACTAGGTGACAATATAATCTGTTCCCTCTGCCTTAATATCCTCTCTTCTCCTGGTCTCCTAGGTCCCCTGCAGTCATTTCCTCTGCTTACGCTGGACACCACCAAAGCTGTCCTTACAATGCCATTTATCCCCCTTTTTAGTCCAAGACAAAAGATCCTAAGATCAGGGAGGTTGAGACATCTGCTTGCTTTTTCCTCACTGATTTCTCCTGAATTCTCTCATTCTTGTGCTGTAACCTAGGTTCTCCACCCCCATTTCTCCTTTTATTAATGGCTCTTTTCCCTGTTCAGGGTCCCTCAGGGACCTCTGGCTCTGGCACATTCCTCTCCTCTGTCTGCACATTTTTCCTGGTGGCACATTTTTCCTGCTCACACAACATCTGTTGCCATCTTCCAAATGACTCCCAAAAATCAATCTCCCTAGCCTCTGGGCAATCTCACACCTCTGCCACCTCATTCTGGATATCCTGTGTCTGATTCAAACACAATATAATGTAAACTGAACCCTTCAGGACTGGTTCACCAGTCTCTGGCACGTGGTGGAAGCATTTACACCTGTGTAGAGTGAGCTTAAAGCACTGCCATGCTGAATTGGGAGCATTTTGCATGCATGTAAATAGCTACGCCAGAAATAACACTATATAACATCAGACTCTTCACTCGAGTTCCCAAACTCTTCTGTCTCCATGAACCAATACTTCTTTCTCATAGATATGCTACAGCTCAGAAATTATGAGCTTGATGCAGGAATTACTGGGTGAGGTTCAGTGGCTTGTATTATGCAGGAGGTCTGACTAGTTGATCACAACGGTTCTTTCTGGCCATACAAATCTATGAACCCCACTCCTCCCTCTTCCTGGGCCTCACAGCCTCAGTGCGGTGTTTGATTTCTCTCTCCCCTCCATCTGTCACACAAAAGGGCACCACCAAATCCTCTGAATTCTTCCTCTGCAGCATCTCTAAAATAGCTATTCTCCATCTCACACACACGGGTGGCCAACCATTTGTAAACACCAACCTTATTGCCACCTCCCCTTCTCGGATGGCCTGGATTCTCCCCTCGCTCCCCTTTGCTGTCTTCAAAATGCTGCTGGGAAAGATTTCCCTTGTCCATCCTTTTGGACTTTGAATCCCTTTACTGGCTTACCCTCTGGGGCTCCAGGTTCAAGCTTCTCATCCTCTCCTCCCAGTGCCTGCCCAAGTCTACTCCTACTGAGTCCCCCTCTCTCCCTGCAGGGCCACTCTTCCTTCACAGCTCTCTCCCCTCTACCCAAACCCCAGACTAACCACTTCCACTACATTCTTCTACCCTGACCTCTCTCATGTGCTGTCTTCTCTTAAACACAGAATTCCCTGAAGCAGGGATCCCTCTTCACTTCATGCAAAACCCTCTTTAAAGCACAAGAAAAGTTCATACAACTGAGCAGCCTTAGTCCCCTAAATGTTATATTGGTTGTAAAATAAAACTGAACTGCTCTGCGATTGAACCATGGTCACCACGTGCATTGTGGGGCTGGATACTATTTGCCTATTTTTAAACCTGGGCTCTGAAATCTGTATTTAGGCTCCTACATAAAAGGGACCAGAAGCTCCCATTGGCTTGACCTTCCCAGGTGTTCAGCCCCTTTGGAAGCCAGGCCTGTCTATAAATGAAATTGCGAGGTATTCGTTTTCATTTAAATGAGTGTTCTTCTCTTGCCATTTATATCCCACAAAGGGTGTCATACCTTGGGAGCTGCAATCATTACTGTTCATGTCATGTGCCTGTTTGTTTTCAGTTTAAGTTGTAATGGAAATTGATATGACGCTGTAATTATGGTTTATGAAGATAAGTGACTAAGAGAACATAGCACTTTCTCTACTAATTACATTTAATGACGCAAATATACTAAGTGAGGTACAGGCAAATTGTATTCTAGTTCCATTGCTTCAGGAGAACAGCTTTAGTTGGCCTTCATATTGTTCACTAATATACCCACAACATCTCTGAGGCTTCAAATAATCTACGCTCTTCCCAAAACCTCTCATTCCTAATAAACACAGGAGAAAGGAGATGACTCTGCTTATTGTTCCCCTTTATATAAACTTGCATTAAATTGCTCCTTAATTATGTGCAACCTTAATTATGAGATGGGCTCTTAATACTGGCACTCACGACTGCTTCAGTTGAGTATGCTAAGGATGAAGGTATCTGAAGAAACAGCCAACAAAAGGAGTTATAATAATTCATGGCGAAATGCTGCGCTCTGTAGTCCTTGGTGATACATTTATGAGGGTCCCACTACCCATTTATGGCCTGACTTGCAGCAGTGCTGAGTACTTGACAAGGTTCCCCTTGACTTCAATTGGAGCTAAGAGTGCACAGCACTTCTGAAAATCAGATGCCCTAGATCTTTCTGAAGTTGATAGGCTGAATGACAGCCACTCCGCCAGCTCTTTGCTGATGATTCAGTTTTAATGGACACATCCCCATCCCACAAACTGAGACTTTGCCATATATCTGTTAACATCCACTACGCAGCCCAAAACTGCACCACACTTCTCTGCTTTGGTGTTTAATTTGCACACTTGGAACGCCAACCATGTTTATTATTTGTTAATTATTATTATTGCATTCTAGATTCTATATAGAAAAAATAAAACAAGGGACCTGCTCTGAATGATTTACAATCCAGATTGAGATGGAGACACAGACATGGAGGAAACAAAGATTAATTTCGTGGTTTTAAGAAAATTTCTGTTTGAAATGTGGTGACTTTTGTCCCTGAAACCGAAAGTAAACATGCAGAGAGGGGCAGAGGAAGTGCCAATCCATGTAGACTGAAATTGAAGAAAATGTCACCAAGCCCCTTTGCAGAGGCTAAGCTCTGAGTTTTGCATATTTCTCCTAAAGGGATGTGTCGGCCCCTCAGTCACTTGGAGTCTTTAGAACTGGGGTCTCAAATATGCGGCCCGTGGGGCTATTTCCTGGGGCCCACCAAGCAGCCCGCGCCTGCCCACCTGGCCTATCTTCAGGTCAGGAGTGGGCAAACTATAGCCCATGGGTCGTATCTGGCCTGTGGGATTGCCCCTCGTGGTCCCGCAAGCCCTGCGCCGCTCCCTGAAGCAGCTGGAACCACATCCCTGAAGTCCCTGGAGGGGCGCGGGCAGAGGGCTCCGTGCGTTGCCCTGGCTTCCAGGCGCTGCCCCTCACAGCTCCCATTAGCCGGAAAAGGGGAACCGCGGCCAATGGGAGCTTCAGGGGAGGTACCTAGAGGAGCAGCAAGGGAGCGCACTGAGCCCTGTGCCCTCCCTCCTCTCCCCCTCGCACGGGCCATAGGGACATGGTTCTAGCTGCTTCCCTGAGTGGAGCAGAGCAGTGCGGTGCCAGGGCCAGGGCAGGCAGGCAGGGAACCTGCCCTGGCCCCAGTGTGCGCTGCTGCCACCCCAGAGCCACTCTAGGTAAGGGGTGCCGGGCCGGAGTCCAAACTGCTCCTGCACCCCATACCTCAAGTCCCTACCCTGAGCCCCCTGCCTGCACCCCAAGCCCCTGCCACACCCCACACTCCCTCTTGCACCCCAACCCCCTTGCCCTGTGCCCCCGTCACACCCTGCACCCCTCTTTTACCCCCTCGTGGCAGGGAGGGGGCAGAGTTGGGGTGCAGATTTCGGGGAAGGGATTGGAATGGGGGCAGGGAAGAGGCGGGGCAGGGGCAGGGCCTCATGGAAGGGGTGGAGTGGGGGTGGGGCCAGGGGCAGCAAGGGGGGTGTCAGTGATGTGGCCCTCAGGCCAATTCACTAGTCCTCATGAGGCCCTCGTGGTCATTTGAGTTTGAGACCCCTGCTTTAGAACAATATTGGATCACTTTTTCTACCCAATACGTTGTTCTAGATAAACTTCCATAAATAGAATTTATTTATTTATTATTTTGCTCAGGAATCACTGAGTAAAGCTGGTCAGAAAATGGATTTTCTGTCCTGTGAAACACTTCAAGATCTTGGGACAAAAAGGAAAAATATCACTTTCTTTCACAAAACAAAATTGTTAGAGATGGAAAGAAAGAATAAGAGGGGCCCAGAGGTGAATTGAGTAAATGGGCTTCTTTAGTGCAGTACTTGTTCCCCTCAACCCAACTGTCAAGTAAGCCCCGAATTAATCACATCACATTCTTTTTAGCTAAGTTAATATGTAAATACCCACATTTACATCACCAAAACCCTTATCTGATAATACGAACGCCCATACAATGAATACTAATAGCTATGTGCTAACTATAATTATACCCACCCCCGTTTACTGTTTACAGCATTAAGCATATTATTCAGACATTTTTACCTTGAAAATATATTTATTTGCAGTAATTGTAGTCACAAGTTCCCTTAATCAGCCGTTCACAGAGGTGGAAGGAAAGGCCATGATCCCAAGCTCGTTTATGTAGCTGGGAAAGGAGGGAGATGGGGAGCTAACACTTCTTCAACCATATTTCTCATGCAGCTGCAATGCTTAACTATCCTTAACAAGCAGAAGGGAAGGGACGGGAAGAGAAATGGGTGGCAACTTTATCTATCAAGCAAAGAGACAGTGCCTGCCTGTGCCTTTATTCCTATTACCATGTCTTTACTTAACCCTGACATACCCCAACAGAAAATGTGATAAGAATAAAAAGACCACACAGACGCATGCACATATACACGTATTTTGGGTCAACTGAAAGGTTCAGTTTTTATTTTGACCCTTTTTACATATAAGGGATGAATTTTGAAATGAAGTGATTTCAAAATGAAAAATAACCTTTTTGTTCTGAAAGTGTCAAACCAGGACTTTGACATTTCTAATCTTCTCCCTCAACCCCCTCAATTTTTATTTAAACAAACTGTAGTTGAAATTGATACAATTTCACCCCAAAAAATCAGATTTTATCAAAGTGGCTTTTTCTGACAGAAAACTTCTGATAAAAAATTTCTGACCAGCTCTAATATGGAGGGGAAATTCTCAAAGCGCACATATCTGAATACGAGCCATGAGTCTGTGCTGGCTCAAAATTAAATGTAGCTTTTCAAAACAAACAAAACCCTATAGTAGTGAAAAGGTAGCAAAATATTTTGTTTTTAACTGGAACAACTGTGATAAAATCTATGTGATGAGGCAAAATTGTCTTGTTTCATCAAGATTTATAAATCTCCACCTGGCTTTTAATTTATGTTCCTTCTCTAATTAATAGACCATGTCAATGGACGAGAAGAACATCAGTGACACAGGACAACAATGTCATCTCTACTACAAAATAAATCTTGAGGGGGAAAAAAATCAAGGCAGTTATTGAAAATAAATCAATGGCCCTTTTGGTGTTTGCCTTCAGAGTCATGGTTATTTCTGTGTCACGGGATCCTGGCGGAATAAGTGCCGGTCAGGAATGCCAACTAGCCAAAAATAAATTAAAATAGAACGAACGGGACAGAGGCAGAGGTCCACTGTACGTGGTGCTCATTTTTGTTCTTGTTTCAGGGTGAAACATCCCCTTGTTCAGAGAGGCATGATGAGGCTTTTTTCCTATGTAAACCCCATCCCACAGTGGTGAATTTCACCCTAAGTCAATTCTAGTGCTACTTCTCCAAAGTGTACGGACTCCTGCAGACTGAGGCTAATATTTTAAATAAGTGACCGGTGACTATGGCCGCCTCCATTTTTCTAGGCCCAACTTGAGAGCCAGTTTTCAGAGGGCGGGTGTGCTCAGTACTTTCTGAAAATTAGGCCATTTTAAGGAGTCTCAAGCTGGGCACCCGATGTTACCAGTCATTTACAAACCTTGGCGTGAAGTCCTTCCTTTATCTACAGGCTTAGCTCAGTACAGATGGTGACAGCAACAGCTGCTCCCCACTGATCTCAAAGGCATTTCAACCTGGTTCCAGCAGTGCTCATACCAGGAAAAGGAGTGAGTCAGTGACTTCACTTCCTCCAGATCAAAGGTCCATCCACTACCAAGCTGAGGCCCAATACTCTGAGGTGCTCAGGGCTATGTTCTGAGCAACAAATTACCCACCACATCCCTTGAAGGCAATGGAAGTCTCAGGAGAAACTCAACGGTTTGCAGGATCAAACTTTTGAACCTGTGGCCTAGCGACAAAGGTCTCTGTATCTTAGGTACCATCCCCTGAGTTAGCAGATTCCCCCCAAAAGCTGCATTCACATTAGCATTGCAATCAAATCTGTTTTGGTCTTCAGCCATCAGACGCCAAACTCAAACCCATAAATCCTCAAGCTTGCTTTTTACAGTTCACTGTGCTTTAATCAGTAAGGTGGTTCCATTTGCTGTGCTTTATTTTTGCATCAGTAAAAAAAAAAAAGGAAAAAAACAGGTCAGCAATCCTGAAATCTGTTGAGCTAAAGAAGTAATTTCAATTGCTATAGAAGTCAGTTCACAGATAAACTTAAACCTGAAGTTATTAGCAACCAGTTTGGCATGGTAATCACTTTTACTGGTTGAAAAACTGAAGAGGGAGCATCAATTCTGTGATGAGCAGAGGGGACTAGGAGTCAGGACTCCTGGGTCCTAATCCCTGGCTCTGCCACAGACTTGCTATGTGATTCCATAGACATTAAGGATAGAAGAAACCAGTATCTGAACTCCTGCATGACATAAGCCAGAGACAGAGTCTTGTAGCACCTTATAGACTAACAGATCTTAGGGATCATAAGCTTTCGTGGGCTAAGACCCACTTCATCAGACGAATGCTGTGGAAATCTCCAGAGGCAGGTATAAATATGCAGGCATAAACATGCAGGCAAGAAAGCAAGGTAAATTCAATCAGGGAGGGTGAGGTCCACTTCCAGCAGCTGATCTGGAGGTGTGAACACCCAGAGAGGAGAAACTGCTTTTGTAACTGGCGAGCCATTCACAGTCTGTGTTAAGTCCAGACGTGCTGGTGTTGAATTTGCAGATGAACTGGAGCTCAGCAGTTTCTTTTGAAGTCTGGTCTTGAAGTTTTTTTGCTGCAAGACGGCTGTCTTTAAATCTGCTAATGTATGTCCAGGGAGGTTGAAGTGTATATTGCCATTCTTAATATCTGATTTGTGTCCATTTATCCTTTTACATAGTGATTGTCCAGTTTGGCCGATGTACATAGCAGAGGGACATTGCTGGCACATGATGGTATATATTATATTGGTAGATGTGCAGGTGAATGAACCAGTGATGGTGTGGCTGATCTGGTTAGGTCCTGTAATGGTATCGCTGGTGTAGATACGTGAGCATAGTTGGCATTGAGGTTTGTTGCATGGATTGGTTCCTGAGTTAGAGTTGCTATGGTGCAGTGTATGGTTGCTGGTGAGAATCTGCTGCAGGTTGGCAGATTGTCCTCGCCCACAGACAGGCCTCACTGGGGTACACATTGACTTTCCCAACTCCAAAATAATTTGGGAGGGATCCAAATTTGTCATGTTATATCGGGGTGTCCAATAATGTATTCTTTGGTTTTGTTTACAAAAGGGTACAGGCTGGTAAAATCATAATAGTGGATTTCTTCACCGGGGTTAGGTTTGTAATATAGGTGGATAACATTAGTCCTACCCTCAGGAAGAGCATCTCTAGACACAAAAGGCTGAGGCAGCTGGGCTTTATTTAAGAACTCTGCAAGTTCCGTGTCTGTTATTATCATCACCTCCTAGTCATGCTCCCAGAAGGTCCTCACTACATAACCAAGTCTTTCCAAATAGTCAGTCTTGAGCTGCATCTTGTAATAAAGAAACCCAAAAGTTGTCCCCGTCACAGGGTTCTGTGCTTTTTCACAACAGGTGACATAGCCATGGAAAAACATCCATTAAACTCAAAAGCTGTGCATACCCCGTCAACGATCGTCTAGAATGTAGAAGCCTACCTGTAATTCTCAACCCCGTAAAGCATGCCATATCTATTTTGACAGAGTCAGACCAGAAGGATATAAGAGAGTGCTGGAAGGCAGGTATATTAGTCTCAGGATGTGCAGGTTCCTGTTCCCTGGATAGCCAAACAAAGGCTACTCCAGGACAATCAAGACACCTGGGGCCAATTAAGAACCTTCCAGAAAGGAGTAGAAACAGCTAGCCTGATTGGGACACCTGAACTCAATCAGGGACTGGCTGAAACCAGATAAAAACCTCCCAGTTAGTCAGGTGGCTGTGGGTGTCAGGAGCTGTGAGAGGAAGTTGTGCTGTTGGTGAGACTGAGTGGTGGACAACATATCATACTGAAGGAAGGAGGTCCTGAGGTAAGGGTGAAGTGGAGTTTGAAGAAGCAGGGACTGCTGTGGGGAAGTAGCCCAGGGAATTGTATTGTGTTTTGTGGATAAAAGGTCAGCCATCTTAGCTGATACTATTAGGGTCCCTGGGCTGGAGCCCGGAGTGGAGGGTGGGCCCGGGCTCCCCCCTCCGGCATTTTCCATCTTCCATACTGGCCTGTGATGAAGGTAACTCACTAGGTGGTGACTCTTGCCAATTATACTGAGAAAGGGAGGTCACTCTGGGGCCTAGATGAGTTTCTGAGGCCCCTAAATCTGCCAGGAAGCGCAGGACCCACAAATAGAAACTTGGAGCTTTGTCACACTATGTATTGTCTTTGTAAGTGGTATACAACAGCCACTGAATAGAAGAGGTCAAATATTTCTTCTTCTGCCTGTGATAGGTCTCTGGAAGGAGAACAGCCATTGTGCTAGGCTGCAAAAACATAAACCTGTACGCAGACATGCAGACAGATGCCAGCGTTATGTACCGGAAAGGATCTATACACAATTTTACTTCTGTGAATTTACCAGGGCCTCTCTCTACAATATCTCCCGTCTCTGTCATTTTCATGGCCTCTTCTCTGTACAGGATACAAGCCCATCTCAAAATTTTGACATCCTGCTGACAATAATACACGAGCTCTTTCTGTAAGTCAAACCACTCGTATCTGTTGTCCTGATACCAGTCAAGAAATTCTGCTTTCTCTATGGGCATCATGCTATACTCCACCCCGGGCATAGGCCCCACGTAACTTTGGTTTTCTAAAGTGTTAAAAAATGTTGAAAATACCTTTTGCAACCTTCAACCCCCATTGCCTGCAGGAGTTTGCTAAGCTTCATGGGCAAGAATTTTAAAGACTCTATAAAACAAATGCCCAGGGCCTTAACTTCCACACACATTAGTTTACTACCCTGGATTATCAGTTCTATGCACACCTTTTCCTTCAGTAACTGTCTAACGATGAAGTCCACATCATAATCTTTAGAACTGTGTGCTAGGAACATGTAGTCGCAAAACTTTTTGCCAATAAAGGTCTCAAAAAAGCTAGAAAGATACTCACTGCCCTTAAATTCCTAGAATTTTTCTGACTTTAGGGACATGGCAAAAGTGTAATGGGGCACATTCAACCCCGTCTCCTGCAAGCATTCAAAATTGTAAAAAACCAGACTTTTCTGATGATTTGGGCTTTCTAATGCTACCCATAAAACATGGGTGGCTGTCTACATCACTGGTGATCAAACCCTGACACTGCTGACAACGCCTCCCTATATACCTGTGCTTCTTGTCCACGTAAGACTGACACTGACCACATAGAGTTTTAGACAGGCATTCTACTTGTTTTTTCAACGCACAGTCGCTGTGTCTTTGGAGAGACAATACAGTCTACAGCTAGAACACGTCAGCTGCATGCCCACACTGTTTTAGGACATCACACTCAAGCAGAGGCAGCAATGATACCAGTAAGAGTAGTCATGATTGTACACCGTATGGCAAAACACAATAATTTTTCACACCAAACAATTTTTTCACACACAGAGCCCCATAATAATGCTGATCGTGCAACAGGATTAAAAAAGTCTTCGGGTACATATGGCCTCCCATTTAAAAAAAAAACACCTGCCTTTTGCTTCATAAAGCATCACCTGTAGAATCATAGAATCTCAGGGTTGGAAGGGACCTCAGGAGATAATCTAGTCCAACCCCCTGCTCAAAGCAGGACCAATCCCCAACCAAATCATCCCAAGCCTGACCTTAAAAATCTCTAAGGAAGGAGATTCCACCACCTCCCTAGGTAACCCATTCCAGTGCTTCACCACCCTCCTAGTGAAAATGTTTTTCCTAATATCCAACCTAAACCTTCCCCACTGCAACTTGAGACCATTACTCCTTGCTCTGTCATCTGGTACCACTGAGAACAGTCTAGATCCATCCTCTTTAGAACCTCCTTTCAGGTAGTTGAAAGCAACTTTCAAATCTCCCCTCAATCTTCTCTTCTGTATGTTGACTCCTAAATCTTGTTCAAACGCCACTAAGTCAATGAGCATACAGACATTAAGGATAGAAGGAATCCCTGGTCCGAACTCCTACATGACAAGCCAGAGAATCTCACTTTAGTAATCTCTACAGTAGAGTGTTACATTTCAACTATAGAATCCAGTCACCTGTCATTGAGCTAGGTCATATCTTGATCAGACTTCAGACTTCACATTGGAAGTAAGAGACATTTTTATCAGTACGGATAACTAACCCTGCGAACAGCTACACACAGCGTATGACAAATGCTCCTTCATTTGCATTCTCGCTGTGGTTTTTGGACACATCAGCAAGGCATTTTCCATCATAGGCATCGAGGTTTGACAGTTCTCACAATGAAGCCCAATTCTATCCTTGTAATAGGACAAAACTCCCTCTGACTTCAGTGGATCAGAAGTAGGCTCATCACCTTTTTGTTCCCAGAATCAAATGTCCATCAACAACAGAGGAAAAAGAATTTATCACCTCATCTTAATCACCGAAGGGCTTTTTCTGCTATCCCTATCTACATTGTACTCGCTCGTAGTAATTCCACAGCAATGAAGGAGGCTACCTGCTAAATATGGTGCTTGCAAGAGCTTGTCAAAAATGTTCGTGATTTTTCCTGAGAAGTTTTGTTTGATTGTCTTGTTTTCTTAGAAATTGCCTGTGTAAATATTTCAGGTTTTCACTGAAATCCATTTTTAGTTTTAAAAAAGGGTTTCTAGGAAACATGTTCTGTTTTTCAAAAGCAAAACCCAGCAGTTCTTTTTATAGAAAGATACTGTTGGTTTGGTTCTTTCATGAAAATAAAATTTGGAGTAAAAAAAATTCAATTTTGATCATTCCCCCGACCCTTTCCCTTAAGTGTTTTGGTCTAGTTCTAGTATCGTTAAATACAAGGATAATACAATGAGTATTTATAAAGTGCTTTGAGATCCTTCAATGAAAGAGACTATGCAAGTATAAAATAATAATTATATTTATTGGGCTCTGTAAAGAAACAAGACTCACCCATGCAGTGCCTCCTGCTGGTTGCCCTGGGAATTAGCTTGATTCTAGCTTGGAGCACCCTTTGCTGGCCGGTGGCTCACCTTTCTCAGGCCCCCATGTCTCTCTCGGACCGCAGTGCCCCTTACCCTAGGGTTCTGCCCCAGCAATACCCCCACTCTCTGGGTCTACCCTCCCAGGGGAACTCCCAACCCTCTAAGCCCACCTCGCCTTAGTGGTTACTGCCAGTCATCATCTAGCCCCTGTTCACAGGGGCAGACTGCAGTGTAATGGCCACTCATCACTGGCAATGGGGGTTTGGATCTGCTGCCTTTCCCTGTAGCCCCAGTACCTCCCTAGGCCTTCCTGTCAGGCCACATCCTGGGAGATCACCAGGCCTGAGCTTCCCAGCTCTGCCTGCCCCTTCCCCAGCAGGGCTCTGTCCACAGTACCCTTTGCTCCTTCAGGCAGCCAGGTCTAACTCTCTCCAAGGCTAGAGAGAGAGACTGACCCAGCTCCTGGCTCACAGCCCTTTTCTAGGGCCCAGCCTGGCCTTGATTGGCTGCCTCAGCCTTTTCTTATTGGCTGTCAGCCCCAGCTCTCTCCAAGGGCTGGCTTTTAACCCTTTCTGAGCCAAAGCGGGGTGAATGCCCCACTACAGGCTCCATACCAGAAAAAGGCAATAATGGAATTTATCCATGAACATCCTTTATGCCAGGGAAGTGCTATTATTCCCATTTTGGGATGAGGAACTGAAGCACTGAGACACTCTGGGTATGTTTACACACCAAAAATAGAAAAGCAGCAGTGAGTGTCACAGTCTGGGTCAACTGACTGAGGCCTGCACTATGGGTCTAAAAATAACAGTGGAGATACTCCCACTCTGGCTGGAGCCTGGGCTCTGAGACCAACCTCCAGCCCAAGTGAGAACGTCTACACTGCTATTTTTAGCCCCATGGCACAAGCCGGCCCCGGGCTCTGAGACTCTCGGCCATGGGGTTGTTGGGGTGTTTTTCTGGTGTGAACATACTTTAAGTGACTTGCCAAAGCTCATGCAAGAAGCTGGTGGCAGAGCTTGGGAACTTGACATGAGTACCAGCCTACCGCACTAACCCTCCTCTCCAAGCCTCTGGAAGCCAGCAGTGGCTGTGGGAATCAAGCAGAATCGAATTTCAACCTGGAGCGGAAACAGCAGATTTAAACTGAAATTCCGGTTAGTTTCTCCTTCTGGCTCTGTGTGTCTTTGGTTCCCCCTCACTTTGCTATGCAGTGTTGCGGAGGAACCGCTGACAGTCATGGCTTCAGATGCCGCTGTATCTCATGGGGATTTGTTAAGTCTCCCAGACAGTGCATATGCAGCATCAGCCCCCCTTCACCCCCTATTTCCATTCACATCCCAGAGGCAGGTGGCTACAAGAAATGATTCCGCGCCTATTGTTCAAATTTCTGCTTTTTCCTCTGTGGGAAGGATTTTGGCTCTGGGCCAAGGGGGGGGGACTCCATTTCAAGGATTACGATGTAAAAGAAGAAAGGAGTTACATCAAAGAGGAAAAGATGCTCCAAGTTTGTTGGGAACAGACTCTTTCTTTTAATGGGCTGGCCAGACCTGCTTTCATTGAGAACATACCACCTTGCTAAGGGCATGTCTGCATTTCAAAGGCCAGGTCTACACTTTGAGGTGGATCAACCTAAGATATGTATCTTAGGTCAACTTTACCGTCGCGTCCTCATGGCAGCAAGTCGACCATTGCCGCTCCCCTGTCGACTCCGCTTCCGCCTCTCACGGTGGTGGGGTTCCGGAGTCGATGGGGAGAGCGCTTGAGGATCGATTTATTGCGTCTAGTCTAGATGCAATAAATGGACCCCCGACAGATCGATCACTACCTGCCAATCCGGCGGGTAGTGTACACCTGGCCAAAGTTAAATCAACATAAGGCACCTTACACCAATCTAACTAGGGAGGTGTACACACCGCAATGCGCCTCCTGTCGCTTTAACTTACCCACTACACTAACCTCATAAAACCACCTGGGCAAGTGGCATGGAGCTTCTCGCGAGGTAGTTAGAGTGATGCTGCATTGCTGACGTTGCCCTAAGTGGCCTCCAGGAGGTGTCCCACCATGAGCACTCTGGTCACCATTTTCAACTCCACTGCCCTGCTGCCAGTACACAGGTGAACGCCCCTCCCCCTTTAAAGCCCTGGAAGTTTTGAAATTGTTCTTCCCGTTTACTCCGCATGGAGACCAACTGCTCCACTGAGCATGCCGGCTGCGTGCAGCAAAGGCGCTCCTGCCTGGAGTACACGGAAGGGGTGGATCTCCTGGGTCTGTGGGGAGAGGAGGCTGTGGAGTCACAGCTCCACTGCAGCTGCAGGAATGTCGACATCTGTGATCAGACTGTTCAGGGCATAGTGGAGAAGGGGTAGGACAAGGACTCATTGCAGTGCCATGTAAAAATCCAGGAGCCAAGGAAGGCATACGAGGAGGCAAATAGCCACACTGAGACAGAGGCGCAAATGTGTTGCTTCTACAAGGAGCCACACACCATCCACTTCCACGACCAAGAACCCTGTGGATACTTCAGGAGAGCTGGCATCACTGGATACTGGAGGGAACCCTGATGATGATATGCTGGACAAGGAAGTAGAGGCAGAGGAGGACAGGGGGACAGGCAAGAGGGAAATCCAGTGGCATGGTGAGCCAGGACCTCTTATTGACTCCAGAGCAGTCTAGCCAGTCCTAGAAGTCCAGCTCTGGCGAGCCAGATGCAGGGATGGAATCTCTGGTAAGTACTCATTCTGCTTCAATATTGCAGGGACACATCTGGTCACACACTCCTTTTTAAACTGGTCTACAAGAGGTAGTGAAATAACCAGCACAGGAACAGTTGCTATCTGCTCCTCATTCCCTTGTACAGCGAGGCAGAGGGGGTCCTGCAGAACAATTTTTTGACGCACACTGGGATGTCCCCTGAATCCTCCATAGAGAGCTCTAGGAAACTTTTCCGGAGGTTCTCTGCAATCCTCTGCCGAAGGTTTCTTTGTTTCTTCTCCCGTGGTAGGAAACTTTGCCATCCTACTCGGCAATTACTTCAGCAGGCACCATAGCAGCACGTAGGGCAGCAGCGTACAGTCCTCGCCTGCAGTCATACACATGAAGGTGCTGGAACCTTGCAGCCTTGGTTTACCTCAGGAGTGAGATATCAGCTGCAATCACCCCCACCTGTGGAAAACGGTGCCAGTATTCAGTACAGTAGCACTATGCGCTTGCACGTCATGACTACCCCATCTCCTTTGTCCCAACTCCCCCAAAGTCTTACTCACCATGGCTGGGGCTACCACCGCGCTGTTGGGGTGCCAAGGGGAAGTGAGACAAATGTGTTTGTTACTTGTTTGGATCAAGGGTGTAAGTTCATGGACAATAACACCTCTGTCTATTGTTCCTTTAGCAACTGCAGATGTGCCCTTGACAGTCTCCGACACACCAGAAGAGCACCTCACTCAGATAAGAAAAGAAATTGGAGGAGTAAAGCAGACATGCTCAAGGAGGTGCTGCAGTTGTCTGGTGCTTCGGATTGTGAACAGAGAGCATGGAAGGAGGCAATCAGTGAGAAATTGCAGAGGGGTAGTCAGGATAGAAAACAGGAGCCAGACCAGCTGATAAAGCTGGGTAGGGAGCAAACAGGTATGTGGTCCCCGATGGAAAATCAGGCTGAGCACATCTGTGCCCAACTCCCCCAGCAGCCCATACAGAACTGCCTTCCTGCACCTCCCCCACATTCTTGGTTTCCTCAGGGGCCTCAGCAGTACTTCAGGCAGTCCACCCCATCGGACAATTTGCAGAATGACAGCTGGACATACACCGAGCTCTTATGAGCCTTATTGGCAAATGTGCTTGTGAAGTTCCTGTTTCTTCCCCTTTAAAGACACTTGTCCCTGTATGTCTGAAATTTTGGTTACCGATACATAATTATGTTCACATAGGTGTGGAATAAAACTGAACTTATGGAAAGTGAACAAATCTTTATGATTCTCCAATATATGGTGACTACTCAAACATTCAGAGACAGCACCAATAGCTGCATTTACAGTGTTATAGAAACACACACACAGTAATCATTAGGAGGTTCATTCCATGGTAAATAAAAAAACCTGGCTAAACACATTGTAGCAACACACATTACTATCGCCTATTGTTAAAATGCTCCCTCAAAACTTCCCTGATTTTAATAGTTCCCCAGCCTGGTATCTGGCTGCTCAAAAGCCAGACAACCAACCGCTTCACCTCCACGTGCCAACTCTGGGGAAACGTATCCCCTTTGATTCACATATATTATGAACAGCACAGCAGATAGTTATAAACATGGGGATATTTTTCTCACTAAAGTCTAATCTGCTGAGGAGACAGCGCCAGCACCCCTTTAAGCAGCTAAAGGTACATTTAACAGGCATTCTGCACCTGATGAGCCTTTTGTAGAAATGTCCTTTGCTGCTGTCAAGGTGGCCAATAATCCTCTGGTCTAGAAAGAAAGTCCCTGCTTGCAGCTCTCTGTACAGGCCAGTGTTCCTAAAGATGTGTCATGCACCTTCCCTGACCAGCCCACGTTGCTGTTGATGAAATGACTCTGGTGATTTATTAGTGCTTGCCATGCCATACAATGGTATCTCTTTCTGTTGATGCACTGCTTCACAAGGTAGTCTGGAGACAAAATAGAGATATGCACTCCATCTATCACTCCACCACAGTTAGGGAATCCCATTGCCTCAAAACCATCCACTATTTCACACACATTGTCCAGAGTCACAGTCCTTTGTAGCAGGAAGCAATTAATGGCCCTGCACACGTGTATCACTGCAACCCTCACGGTGGATTTCCCCACTCCAAACCTTTCCCAGAACACCCTGTGGCAGATGGTAACTGGCTGCACAGGGGTTAGTTACCCACAGTGCACTTCTGTCTGTGTCGATGCAAGAGCTGCTAGAGTAGATGTGCTCCACCGACACAAGGAGCATAGTGTGTACACGCAGCAGCAATATAATTAAAATGGTGGCTGTAAAAGTCTATAAAAGTCTATGTAACTTAAGTTTGCAGTGTAGATGCCCTTTGAGATAGGGTTGAATGACACAATTCATTGGCATACACTATTGCAGCTCCAAACATGGGCCCCCATTGCTGTGCCAGTTCCATTAACCTTTTCCAGCTCTCCATCATGGAGATATCAGTGGGTAAAACCCTCTGTGGCCCTTTTGCCTTCAGCCCCATCCAGCCCTCCAGCTTGGAAGCTAGAAAGGCAACTCCCTCTGCTGCTCCTTTGCCTTCAGCCATCCCCAGCTTTCTGGCCCTGGCTCTCTGGCTTGGGGCCATCAGCCAGGAAACCCTCAGTTGCTCTCCTGCCATTTCCCAGGAATCTCCTCCAGCCTCCTTCAATCACAATTAGTGAGCATTGCTCTGTTGAATTAAAGCTGCCTTGCTGATTTACCCCAGCTGTGAGTCTGCCATTTTCAGGAGATCTAGTGGCACGTTCTGCGCTTCTCCCAGAGGCTGCATTTTGTGTGGTTCATCTTCACAGACATGCAGATAAACTGAAGGGCCGAAGCCAGATGGGCCTGGCTCCAGGTTTTGCCAATATCGGAGGTGCTTTGCACTCATTGCCATAGTTCAGATCCAGCCTGACCTGGATAATGGCTTCCATGGAGTAGGAAGAGGCTCTAAGCCAGCGTTCTGGGCCCGTCTCTAAAATCCCTTCAAGACAGGTTGGGTGATAGGGTACACATTTCAACAGACTGGAAATATTCTGGAGTCTCCACACCATTTCTGCTTTCCATGGCCATCCACCCCAAGCCTCCACATCTCCCCTGCCTTCAGCACTGTTGGGAAGCTCATCTCTTATGGAAATGTGGTACTGTACTCTCTACTATTATTTTCATTGTAGGTGCACCCAAGCCATGCTAGGGACTTTCCAAACACGGAAATCACAAACCCATGCTAGAGAGCATACACAGGCAGAAAAAGGGCAGGGAAATGAATGTAACATACAATCAAAGAGATCAGAATTAATGAGACACACACATGGCTTGTCAGGTTCATTTTTGCTTATTATTGTTGCCATTGTCTTAAGTCAAATGCTCTAAATTCCCCTCCACCCATCCTCCTCCTGCTATCATCCATCTTCCTTGTCTCCCCAGCTTCAATTCTGGTGCCCTAATGCTCCCCCATCCCAAAATTTGACCCCTTCCCTAAGCAAAAGTGAGAAGCCAACTCAGGGGATAAATAAATGGGACAGGTAAGTAGATGACTTAGGCACCTTGCTTCTTGTAGGTACAGGGAAAGATGTGGATATTCAGAAGGGGCTTGAATGATGACAGGATAGTGGTCTTGTGGCCTGCCTCCGACAGGTTTCCTGGCTGATTCTGGGTGTGGAGGGCAGCATGAAGAAAACACATGAATGGTCATTGGGCAAAGTGGACAAATGAACCCATAAGGTTGGCATCACTGTCAGAGTGGAGTAAAGGGAGCGGCAAGGTAAAGGCCGTGTCCAGGTTAGGATTTAAAGCCTCAGTTTTATAATATTTTAGCTAACACATTCAAGTCCAAAGAGGCAAAGGCAGAGAAGTTGGGAGGAGCAGAGTTACCAAGGGCATTGACCAAGAACCGTTGTTGGAATGTGATCCACTGGTCAGAGTATAGGACTGAAATCAGGACTCCTGGCTCTGCCTTGCTGTGTGCAAGTCATGTAGACTTCTTATGGCTCTCTTTACCCATTTGACAGACATTTCTAGCCCCAGAGAGCTTCTTCTCTATAGGCCTTTCAAGACTACTATCCCCTTGCAGGAGTATGATTTGTCTTGTGTACCCCGAGTTTCACCTCACTTAAAAACCACGTCCTTACAAGATGAGATATAAAAATACAAAAGTGTGACAGCACACTGTTACTGAAGCAGTGTTTATTTTCACATTTTTACTATATAATTATAAAATAAATGAACTGGAATATAAATATTGTGCTTGCATTTCAGTATATAGTATATAGAGCGGTCATTGTATGAAATTTTCATTTGTACTGACTTCACTCGTGCTTTTTCTGTAGCCTATTGTAAAATGAGGCGAATATGTAGGTGGGTAGATATACCCCTTGGAAGATTTCTGTGTGCCCCCAGGGTACACGTACCCCTGATTGACAACCACTGCTCTACGATATCTAGATCTCCTGGACTGTGTGAAGCTTAATTCATATTTCTAATAATTATGCATTGCATTCTATGACCCTTTCTTCCCAGCATGGCAAAACACTTTGCAAATATTAATTAATCCTCAGAACAGCCCTGTAGGGGAGGCAGGTTCAGGTTTCACAATGACACAGACTATTTAAGTGACTCGCTCAAGATCACACAACAGGTAAACTGCAGGGACAGGACCATGATGCAGAAAACCCAGCTCTTGCTGTCTGGTCTAACCCCCAGATAATGCTCTGTGACGTACAGTGCCGGGAAACTATCTAAGCTCGGAGTAGCAGTTGTGTTTACAGAGCTGCAGGGGAAGGTGAAGCAGCTCTTGTTTTGGAATCACTCCTTGGGAATGGCCCGACCATCACAAACATTAGAAGCCAGGGCATGCCTGGCCCTTGAACATAAGCACAGATGAGCATGAGGTATGAGAAGACATAGGATCCAAATGCAGAGGCTGTGCACTATTAGAGTCCTTGAGCTCTCCTGAGTAGATGGAATGCTCTATTCTAGTGCCCCTGGGGGCCCATGCCATCCCAAAAGGGATGCAGAGGAGACAGAGCCATTGTCCTGCCCTGGTGAGGTGCAGTTTTGCACTGGCCACCTCGCCCCTCTCCAAAATGGAACTGTCCATAAAGATGGAGACAATGGAACAAGAACAAAAGGGAGGGACTAAGGTTATAGATGCACGTGCCATACTGAGGTTTCGACCAACTGACTAATGAAACAGACATGGCAATTTTTTAAGATGACTAGGGGATTTAGCCACAAGTCCCATTCATTTATTTGGATTCTGCATGATTAAATCCACAGGTCAGGTTTGAAAGTCTCCTCCCTGCTAATTCAGGACTCTGTTTCCTTTGGTTGTGAAGGAAATGCAGTGACCCAATGGTCAACAAGCTTCTAGAACCCTATGGGGCCACTCAGAATGTTTTAAAGCATTTCCAGGTAGCTATTTTGCAGCCTTGTTTGAAGGCTAGACTAGTGAACAGGGCACTCAAGAGATCTGGTTTCAATTCCCAGCTCAGCCACAGACATCTTTGGTGACCTTAGCCAAGTCACTTAATCCTCAATGCCCCATCTATAAAATGGGGATAACAGCACTGCCCTGTAGCACCAGAGTGTTGTAAGGACACATACACTAATAACAAACCATGAGATGCTCAGATACTGCAGTGATGAGAGATGTATAAGTACCTTAGAGAGAGATACAGAGAATCCTGCCTGTGACACTCAATCCTTCTGTAGTCCTGGTCAGAACCTCTGTGCATCAGTTTCCCCATCTATACAGTGGCGACGAGACAGCTTACCTGCCTCATAGTGGTGATAGGACAAAGAGTTTACTACATTCTTTGGAAATGTTCAGCAGTGTGATTTGCACCAGAATCTGACAAGCATCCTCCTCATATTTTAACTTACCCCTTTCCTTCCTTCCTCCAGTTGATCCCTAAAATGGGACCTGAATCTCTGCAGGCTGGATGGCAGATAACTCTCCAATAGGAAGGAGTGGAAAGGAAAACTTGTAAAGTAAATGTAATTGGTATATACATATCTGTCAAAATGACCTGTGCACAGAGGCTAATTAGCCAAGTCACTTAACCTGTCTCTTTCCATTTCACCATATGCAAAACTAGGTTATGAGACCTAATTAATTGCTGTTTACAAAGAGGATGGAGAGCCTCTGGTGAAATGAACTACTACAGCTTTTTTCTCTAGTATTTGTTGCTGTTGTCTGTAGCTGTGGAAAGAGAAGCAATGGGAGAAAACAGGTAACAGAGTCCCAGAGCTTTCCAGACAAGTGCACATATTCTTTTCTACTCTTCCTGCAGGTTTATTTCAGAGCTACATTCATTGTAGACTCTGGGGTTGTAAATCCCTGTAAATGCACTAATGGGGAATATACCTTTCGGAAGTAAACATATTAACTAGCATTATAGGGATGATCAGGCACAGAGAGGGTTTTTGAACAAGCCTACAGAGCATTTTACAGGAATCATGAAAAATATTTCAACTGGTCTTGAGATCCTCCTGCCGTTCCTCCCCTTCTTATGATGAGAACAGACTGCATTCAATTTGGCTAATGTGTTGCATTTAGAGAAGACCAGGAACAGCCAAGTAAAAAGCCACAATAAGTTGCTTTGCTGTCATTTCTTAAAAGCCCCAATCTGCTTCATCATGATCATATTTCCTAAGAGCATGCCTTGATGTTTCCAAAGAAGATTTATAGTGGCTTCGCTAACGGCACTAGAGGAAATTGGTTAAAACAATTAATAGTCATTTACGACAGCCTGGCTTCTCTCCCAGCCAAGAGGTTTTTAGAGATACTGAGCACCTGCAACTCCCACTGAAGATTGCTCTATACCTTGGAATTCAACCGGTCTCCCAAATAAAATCTGAACACAACTTCAACCACCCATGGACAGGTCAACAGGGGTCCAAGTGCGAGGAGCTCCTGATTCCTGCATACACACAGCCATGCAACCCAGACCAGGGTTGGCCGAAAAAATTTATATCCCTGCTATCCTTTGCATGGGCATTGACTTGTAGAGATTGAGGAAAAGTAGGGACATAGCCTTGGCCAGCACCAACCTGCAGAGCTTCCATTGAAGCCAATGGGAGCTGCAGGTGTTCACCATCTTTGAAAACCAGACCCAAGATGGCACAAGTTGGCCACTCAGAAATGAAGGCATGCAAATGCATGACCACTTTTGAAAATTTGGCAGCGTGGGCTTCGCTCTCCAGCTGAAAGTTTGCATCTCTTCCCAGAAGTGATCTATGCCTCTCCACCCGACAGGATTTTGCAGTATTACAGAGTCTACCTTATAATGCGCAAGTGAGGAAGAGAAGACACAGTGCCCAATTCTCCCCTCATCGGCTTTAATGGAGCCACTCCTGATCCACACTGGTGTGAGGGAGAGCACAGTCATGCCCATTTAACATAATACTGAGTTTGGTGGGCAACAGTCTCACTGGATGTAAACCGACATGGTTCTGCTCACTTCAGCTGGGATTGGAAGAGGAAATGACAAAATACTGTCAAAAAGCAGACTCTGGGGAACGTATGATTGGAAAGCCCACACACGTCCGCAAGCATATACATCTCTGGGAAACTGTTTTGTGGGGAGCTCCTTGGCAGCAAATCCCGAAAACCTCTTGAATGCTCTTCGTCACGTTTTTGGGATTATCCCAACTCACGTCCGCAGACCCTTGAAGTTCAGATACTTTGGACAAGGCTTATGCCAGTTTAAATCCAGAGTAACTCTATGGTAGTCTATGGGGCCAGGTCCTTAACTGGTGGAATCAGCAAAGTTCCATTATCTTTGGGAGTCAGATCAATCAAAATGCAATAACCAGACTGGTCATCAGTGGTTCAATGGGAGCACTGCCATGTTGTTTTCATCCTCCTTATGGAGGTGACGCAATCATCTTTCTAGGGGGCAGCTTAATATTTTTGCTGCCCGTGCTTCCCTATAGAGAAAACCACAGCAAAATTATGGAGCGTCTCCATCAGCAAAGCCAGCAAGTAATCCAGCAAGACTGCCTCATTGAATACTTGTGTGGGTTTTTTTTCCAATCCGATTGCAAGCTTTGTGGAGCAGGAACAGGAAAACTTCTATCTCTTTTCTATAAAGCACTGTGTAACCCCAGGCTAGGGTAAACATGCCTCATTATAAACAGCACGGAGCCTGTATCTGATGTAAACTCCATTGAACAGGGACTGTCTCCCCCTCTGTGTTTATACAGTGAGGGCACTCTGATGGCACACAATGGGATGAATCAGGAAACTCTTGATTGTTCCTTTGACAGGCAGAACTTCAATAGGAGCCTTGCCTGGAAAAGGACTGAGGATAGCAGGATATAGCCCAATAGGAGCAATAACTAATTATTGTAAGCGAGCCCAGTTCTGAAGCGTCCTTCTTTTATGTATTACTTTGTCAGCCATCAGCAGCAATCTGGACAAGTCTAATACCCAGCAGACACTGGAAAGCTATAACCTATCATATCCTGCAGGTGACCAAGCACTGGGAGTTACCTCAAGACAAGCTGGGACCAGTTTCTGCTTTCACGTGTCAATCCAGAAGAACTCCATTCAAGTCAATACTCTGGGTTTACACCATCGTGACTGGTCACAGAATCTGCCCCCTTTCTCCTTAGAGTTGATAGAGTACCATGAGTGATGCACTGCACTTTAACTCCCCCTACTGTCTATTAAGCAGTATTGGATCTTCCTTCCCTCCTGTTTCCACAGCTCTTGGGTCAAACACCTTATTGAAATTTGCTACAGCAAACAGGATTATCAGTCTGGCCAGAAGAAAAGGCTGGATTAAATCTTTAAAAGATAAATCTGTGCTCCAGTCACTGCTTGTGGGGAAGGAAGAGACACACATAGGGAAAGAAGGCTCCAAAATTAAGCTTTCTGAATCTCAGCAGGGCAATGGGGAGTGGAAAGAATTTTACACTGTAACAGAAAGTGGAAGGCATATTGTACTAAATAACCCATCTCGAGATCCCAGAGAGAAGTGACCTCACATTGCAGCCCTGGGGTTGACCAGCTCCTGGAGACATGAAGAAGTTACAATGAAAATTCTCTCCTGAAATTTATAACCAGCTGGAGACATTCTGACCTGACTCATTTTTAACATCCCTACCTCCTTTAGAATCTCAGCTGCAGGCATCACGGGGACACATGCGCCTTTCATGACGTCAGTGTGAAACAGGCTTTAAAACACACTTATTTCATAAGGAGATCACATTTAAAAAAGGGGAACATGTCAGCTGATCCTCATTCCTTCTAACCCATGTCTTCCCGAACTGATACTAACGGTATTTGAGGCCATTTGTCAATGCCACATGGACTCCTCGTCTGGGAGAAGTGAGCATCACATCCTTGCAGGTGGTTTATAACCCCCTGATATCAACATCAGATAACCTGTCGAGGGAGACTGACAGATAGGACTGAGAGTGGGACAGAAGGATGAGTGACAGCCTGAGAATGAACAAAAGGGTGGGGCATGGAATTAATTGGGTAGGGGCTCACTGAACTATATAAGAAGGAAGATTGATGGGTAGGTTGGCGACGCACATGGTGTGGGTGGTAATGGAAAAAAGGAGTTAGGGTTTAGCAACAGTAAAGGAACATTTATACATCTTATTTACACTAAGGCCTCTGACAGTGCAAAGGGGCCTTAAAGTAACGTGCATCCATTTTAAGGCCCATCTACAATGTTGGAGGGGTGTAAAGGAGCCTTAATGTAAACAAGAATCAAGGCCTAAAGGACAACACAAGGCAGTGGATAATGAAGTCCTGTGAATAAACAAGACCCGACAATCACTCTCAAATACCATCCCTTCCTGCAGAATCACATCGGGAGGGTTTGCAAGTTCTGCAAAACCCTCAGCCACTCTCCATGAAAACACACTGGCTTTGCCCTCTGAGGACCTACACTATAGAACTGGTCAAAACATGGTGCTTTTTGTGACAAATTTCCCCCCCCCACCTGCCCCCCACCCCCACCATTCGTTCTGAAATGTTTCATTTTTCCAATGATAAGTTTCTATATGTATTTTTTTATTAATTTGTCTGAAATAATTTGAAAGGTAGTAAAGTACAAAGGGGGGGAGGGATCGCTTTTGCACTTTTATACTCCTCCCTCCTTTTAAAAAAATTAAAAAGGAGAGAGAAGGTGCTTTCCATTAAAAAGAAATCAGCCAAAACAAGGGGGAAAAATCACAACATTTTTCTTTTGGGTTGAAACCCCATTTTTCTATAGCAAAAACTTTCTGACAAAATGTTTTGGCCATTGCAAAATTAAGGCCTGGTCCTGATGAAAACAGGAGCAAGTTCCAAGTCATCTCAACAGTGCACAGAGTACACAGGCAACAATCAAGAGTACAAATCCCATAAACCACAACATATAACCCCTGTGTGAAATCTTACTGGAAAATACTCCACTGGGAAGAAAAGAAGATGGGGATCTCATCAACAACGCTGCACAGGGACTGAGTCTGCTCTCACTAAGCTCAATGGGAATATTGGCATTGACTTCAGTGGGGCCAGGATTTTACCCAGGGGATTTCAACTGATATAAACTTAGTGTAAGAGAATATCACACCCCTAAATTAGATTCACTCCCTTAAAGGAAGTGGGTCTCGTTCTGATCTCTCACTGGAGTAATTCCACTGACTTCAGTGGAGTTATGCCTGATTTACACTGGCTTATGGGTGATCCGAATCAAAGCCTGGGGTGACTTCAAAAGAGCAGAGGAAAGAGCCACTCATGCACAGATTTACTGGTATTCCCTGTAAACGTTAGTTCCAGAACTCACTAGCATCACCGAGGACAATGGTGGAGTGGAATATTAAAAGAGTCCTTATTAAGTGAACATGGGAGAATTAACTTCCCCAACAAATAAATCAGCCTGGGATTTAACAAGCTTTAATACAATCTTTTATCACATCTGAGGAGTTCCTAATTAAACAAACTAGAGAGAGCAGCACTAAATGGATCTGTGAATAATTATCACCAGGAGAGGGTAAGACCATTAGAAAACAACCACTGTAATAGGAAGTGAGCCTGAAACATAAGCCCTGATATTAAAGGCCTGGCACAAGGCAGGTCCTGCCCACAGATTCTGGCAAGAACAGGGCTGATATTGCAGAAATGCGCATTCCTAAGACGTGTTAAGCACAGAGTAGTCATGCAAACATATCATGATATTAAGTGGTACCAGAACATCCCGATATCAAAGGTGATACACAAACATTCCCTAAGGATAACAGGAACACTCTGACCCCTCCAAAAAGATAAAGCCAGGATAGCAGTACATAACAGATATCTTTTGTCTGAACCAACATATACAAGGTGATGGGTAATAACTAGCCACGTCAGGGGGCAATAACTAACTATGTCAGAGAGGCAGTATATAACTTGTTTGTATTAAGGTATAAAGGTGTATTTTAGAGAGAGTATTTCTGTCCAGCAGAGAGAGGAATGGAAGTCCTGCCATTCACTGAGCTGGTCCATTGTCACAGCCATAAAAGCCATAGAGTCTGCCAGGTGTTATTACCGTGCTTTGTCAACAATAAACCTGGCCTGGTGCCTTCGTACTTTAACGGATCTTGTGGTTATTGGGCAGTTTGCTCGAGGTCTGCTGTGCCAGCTGTCTGCGCAGAGCTGGGTCAGTGCACAGGGAGAACACACAAACATACACGATCATCTAACCACAACCACTAGGAAGGTTTGATCTTTCAAGAAGGCACTGAGAGGAGCAAAGCAGGATCAAAACTGCCAAAATACAACCTGACCTCATCATCTCAACAACGGAGCTCCCATCAAAGGTCACACGCATACATACCCCAATGCCCCAACAAAGGCATCAGTCTTGTTAGCCCTTCCACTGCTATCTTAATACAATACAGTCTCACCTCCTTAATCATTTCAGTAACTGACAAGCTGTTACACACACTTAAGGCAATTTAGGATACAAATTGTTGGGTTGTGAATTGTTGAAAGTAGGTGATGTGTTGTAAATTGAGTTTCCAACTTGCACAGGACCAGATGATGCAGATGCTTACACATGAGAGCATCACTGAGGCCCAGGCTTAGCAGGATTCAGAAAAAGACTGAATAACAAGAACATACAGTTATAACAGTGAGGATTTAAAGAAAATACAAGCATCTAATTCTCAACTCCATTATATGAGCAGGACACTACGGAGTTTAGTAGCACTGCACCAGTCTAGAACTGATATAAGGGAATGGAGAATTAAGTCGGTACAGTTTTGGAAGGGATATAAAGCACTATGCTTCAGGGCATATACAGGAACTCCTCACTTAAAGTCACCCCGATTAACATTGTTTCGTTGTTATGTTGCTGATTAATTAGGGAACATGCTCATTTAAAGTTGTGCAATGCTCCCTTCTAATGTCGTTTGGCAGCCACTTGCTCTGCTTGCAGAAAGAGCAGCCCATTGGAGTTAGCTGGTGGGTGGTTGGAACCAGGGTGGTCTGGCAGCCCCCCATCAGCTCCCTCCTCCCCCAAATTCCCTGTGCAGCAGCTGCCCAGCAGGCTATCAATTGCCAGCAGTTCAGATGTCCCCCCCCACTGCCATGTGCTGCTCCTGCCCTCTGCCTTGGAGCTGCTCCCCAAGACTCCTGCTTGCTGGGTGAAGGGAAGAGGAAGAAGAGGGAGGACTTGCCTTACCTCCTGCTCCTGCACCCCACTTACCCCATCTTTCTAGAGCAGGAGGGACACACGGACAGAGGGAACTGCTGCCTTAGGCAGTCCGGTCTCAGCTTTCTGATCTAATTAACAAGGCAGTGTACTTCTGACCCCACTCTTCATACTTAGAGAGGAAATGCACATCTCTATCTCTCAAACACACACAGGGTGTGTCTCTGTCTGTCCTCCTTCCTTTCCTGCTGCCTTGTAGAGTGTGAAAGTTAACCCCTGAAGGGTCAGCCAATTGCTAGTTCATCATTTAGCAGTAAGGCATTCCCTGGGAAATATCCCACCCTCTGACTTCTTCACCTCAACCAAGTTTCACAATCATCATCACTCTGTATCAGTATTAAATTGTTTGTTTAAAAATTATACTCTGTGTGTGTGTGTGTGTGTATTTTTATATATATTTACATTAATTCTTATGGGGAAATTGGATTCGCTTAACATTGTTTCACTTAAAGTCACATTTTTCAGGAACATAATTACAATGTTAAGTGAGAAGTTCCTGTACCAATTTCTAGCCAGTGAGAGTCAGGAGGAAGCTTTCCTTGTACACAGGTTTTCCAGAACTGCCTTGTACAAGCTTTCTTGCACCTTCCTCTGCTGTATCTGGTATTAGTGGACACTATTAGACTGGATCCTAGACAAGATGGCTCACCAGTATGGCATTTCCAGTGTCTCTAAGTGTGATGTGAACAGCAGGAAGGAAGAGAGGAATTGTTTCAGATGGTCCAAGGGGCTGTAACTTGAAGTAAAAGGAAGACACTTGAGAAAAGGAAAATTGAAACTGAATACAGGGAGAGCTCCCTAACTTCAAGAGCTATTAGACTGTGGAATAAGTACCCAAGGGAACCATTGGCAGCTCTGCTGTTTTACCCAGGATAAAGTGTGGTTATCGTCATCCAAGATACAGTGACCTTCCAGTTGGAGTGGAGTCTCCTATTGAAAAAAACAACTACATCACCACTGGGTTACATTGTGTCTCTGTACATGTGCGTAAGTACACACCTCACAGGAGGGCCCTGTACAGGTCCCTGAGCTGCAAAGCCATCCTGGGCATTGGCATGCAAAATCAGCAGATGAACCAGCTCCCTCTGTCTGAGAAATAGCTTTCAATGTGGACACTAATGCATTGTGCATCATTTTGGATACTAATGCACTGTGATTTCCAGGGAGTTCAGAGAGACTAACAGCTGAATTTTCCCATAAAGCAGATGGGAGGTAATTTCTCTCTGAGTGCCTTACACTGCTGATTCCACATGTTTTATCAGTACAAACCTTAATTGTTACCTTGATGTGGGTCAGATAACTAAATTATTCCATTTGTGAGGCTATAACGCAATCACAATGGAGATGACAACACCTGTAATGTGATTATATCCCATACAATATTTCAGCTGCTTTAAAGTTCCAATTTGAAATCTGATATTGGTACCCTGTAGAGGCTAGAATTTACAGGCAGTTCTTTATCAGCAATGCACCAAATTTTCCCAAAGGAAATCATCACATATTTGCTCAATAATAAATTCATATCCAGGTGTGATAGGCAACCAGGAGACCTGAAAAGCCTGTTCCTCAGAGAGCAGCCCTAAAAGATACCCGTTGTTTGCTTTCGTTTCCTGCCCTCTTTTTCTCCCGACTTCCCTCCTTTCTCATCTGAGGTAGCATTTGTCACCTCTCTGCCCAGCCAGCCTTGTTTTCTTTCCCCATTCCCTTTTTTCCTTTTGGTGTTTAAAATTTACCAGCTCCCTTCATCTTTCTGCACCAGGTGGTTTTGAAAGCAAATGCAAAAAGGAGACAGTCTATTTGCAGAAGCAGCTTTACTCAAGAGCTGGGTTATGCTAACTGAGGGCAGAGGTTAAGGCCCTATACATACACACACACACACACACACACCAATATATATATTACAGCTCTGGTAATGATAGTAGACAGGTCTTGGGTTAGTGCTGGGGTGAGGCACTTCTTTAGAGTCCAATATTATTTTTTTTAGGATGGTCAAAGCCGCTTTGCTGTGTCTGTATTGCAGACCTCATGTTCAGAGAAGCTGAGCACAGCACAGAGCTCTCCTTAAAGTCAGCGAGACCTGTGGATGCTTGGTCGCCCTGAAAATCAGGCCGGTCATGTCGGTGTTACAGTTCTTCTGTTCTATTTCATGTGCTCTCACTTGATCTCTAACCAAATGTTGTAAGAAAAGCCACATATGCCTTGTGCGTTCTACATGAATCCGGAATGCGGGGTTGTTACTAGCCCTTCCCAAGGCAGGGCGATGTGCTAATATCTACCAGCAGCAGTATTTTCTAATAAAGCTCAAAAACCTTCTATTTATATCCAGGCAGGGACAAAAATAGACTCACAGTGACAGAATGGCACACAGCAGTTCTCTCTCCATCCCCGAAATAAGACAGCACCTGGCACGAACCTGCCAGTGTTAAGGAGGTGATGTGAAAACATCGATCCTCTCAGCTGCTCCTTTCCAGGACAATGTGACTTTCTCCTGATGCACTCTCTTGGCCTTTATGCATAGATTTATGCAGCAGCTCCATGTATAAACCAGCCACTTGCATCTTCATTCAGCTTGGCCCCCGATTCTGAGCTGTGAAGCCAGCTAAGGGTTTTCCTCCCTAATTTTTTTGTATCTTTAACAGTTTCTTGTAGTTTCTCTAGGCAAAGCTACAAACACATCTGTTCCTACAACTGTTTCCAAGTACAGCAAAATTCTAAAAAAAAATACCTAAGCAATTCTAAAATGCACAGACTGTTTATGATTTTACTTTCAGGACTGGGAGTCAGGACTCCTGGGTTCCATTCTCACTCACTAGGTGGCTCTGGGATAAGACACTGCCCCAGTTTCCTCATATATAACATCATCCTTCCCTAACTCCTGGAGTGAACTGCAGGGAAGGGGGATTATAGCTTGCTACAGTTTTGCCACAAAGCAGATGATTTGGCTCTTTCTTCATCTCTGATGAAGTGGAGGAGGTTCATCTCTGAACCTCAGTGGAGGAGATTCCAGGGGCACCAGTAAGGTCTCTGACCATCCTCCATTTCAAACGACACTAATTAAATGTTCTGCTGTGGTATCAGTAAACTGCATCTGATTCTGGAAGTCCTCCAGACATGAATCTGGCCCAGTGGGAATCCATTATGTGTACGTAGTACACTGGGCGAGGGAATGTGTGTTGTACAGTACAAGCTTCTGGTGGCTGGTCCACAAAGAGCCTAAAATTTTAAAAGCCTCTAATGCTGGCATGTGTCAGACAAGGGCAAAGTATGATCATTATTATAATTAGTTTCACCCACCACCAAAATGCAGCCACTTCAGGTTTGCACATGGCAGCCCTTCAAGCACAACTCCACAGGACATTTTTGGAGGGGCAGTGAGGAAGAGCTTTTCCAAGTGAAGCTATGGAATTTAGGCCGAGGTGGAATTTGATTAGGATGCCACCAAAGCTACTGTGCTGTATTTTATGTTTTAATTCGGTCACATATTATTTTATCTGCAATGATCTTTGCTCACTATATTTGAGACTTTGGTCTGCCATATGCTGTGTTTACCCTCTATCCCGACTGCAGCATATTTACTTACATTGCAAAATTAGAAACTGGAAAGATTTAGAAGAAAGGCGCACAATCTGATCACATTTGTTATTTCTTTTTAGCTAGAAGTCTATGTAAGCATTCACCACATCTCCAAGGTGGAAAAGATGCCACACATCTAGGTCATTCCAGTGTTTAGTATGGAGACCTTCCAAGGAAAGTCAGAAATAGGTAGGTCGTCCTGGGATCAGCAGGATTAACACACCAGTAACTCATTGCTGTGTATTCTAAATTGAGCTGTGCTTTATGAGAAGACACCTTATGAGCACAGAAAGTACATTTTCAGAGGTAAACAATGGGTGCAGTTCCAAACTATCTTATGGAGAAAGGCTGGGACTGTTATCTTAGAAAGGAAAAAATAAGCGGGCACCTGACAAAAGAATATAACACAATGAATGGTCTAGAGAAGGTCAACCAGGAACTTCTGTTCTCCATCTCATAACACAAGAACCAGGGGACACTCAGTGACATTAAAAGGTTCCACACTCAAAAGTGATAAAAGGAAGTACTTTTTTTCCCCACACCACATGTAATTAAACTGTGGAACTCACTGCCACAGGACATCATGGAGGCAACAACTTAGCAGGATTTAAAAAGGGACTGAACTTTTATAGGAATATCCAGAATTATTATAATTAAACATTATAATTTAAAATAGTCAATGCTAACACAAATTTTAGAAGGGATATTGAACCTCATGCTTCAGAGTTTAAGACAATCTCTAGCTTTTAAAGACAAGGAGCAGACCTAATGCGGGGGGCAGATTATCCTAAATCTGCCTAATGCAGGATTCTTACATCTTCTTCTGAAGTATCTAGTGCTGGCCCTTGTCAGAGAGAGGCTACTGGACTAGATGGACCTCAGGCGTGATCCCATTGACTGTTATGGGAGTTAAACAGCTTCTGTGCAGTACAACTCTGAAATACTGCACCAAGTTGTGGAAGTGTTGGCACTCAGCATACATACACTCCCTGAGTATTTATATCTGCCCAACTGATGATGAGCACCATTTATCGTCAAATTAATGAACTAATATTTCCCATTGGTTAGTCATCAACCCCCACATTTTGGGCCTAGTTCTGGGGACAGTTAGCGAATCCCTGTGTTGCTTTAAAAACAACAACAATTGCAGCTTGTGTCAATAAATTTCTTATTGATCATTTCAAATGAATGTGTATTGTTTTTCTACCTACAAAGCTCCGTATAAAAAGGCTGACCAGTCTATTCTTATTTCTACTGCGGTAGTACCTAGAAACCCTAATCAAGGACCAGAGCCCCACTGTGCTAGGAGCTGCACACATAAGTAAAAAAGAAGACAGGCCCTGCCTCACAGAGCTCACACTATTTCTATTGTATCAGTCACAGTGGTACCTAAGCGTACAATGGGCTTAGTTCATCCCAGCCAGGGCAAGGAGTTATAGATACTACCTCCCTGCTCTGCCAAGGCCTGTTGAAGCTTAATGGGTGTGGGAGTCACCCCTAGGGAAAGGCAGTCAATGCTCATCCTGTCACCTGCCTTCTGGTGACTAAGTGAGGGAAGTGGCCAGGGAAGAACTGAACCATACCAGCAGGCCTAACGTTAGCAGTATCAAGCTGTCAAAAGGCAGCCAACAGAGGATGGCTGCCATTCTCGAGAAAGAACTCCACAGACAAGATCCCTCACTTGAGAGCAATCAATGAGAGTTAGGGACCTAAATACCTCGGAGGATATGGGCCTTAGACTCCCAACTCCGAGTCATCGTAAATGGATGCTGAGCACCTAACTCTCCTAGTCTCAATTGAAGCTCCCAGACTAGATTATTAAATCTATAGTGTGTGTATCAAAGATAATCGCTAATGGCTCAAAGATCTCTTCAGCTGGTTCACTAAATATCCTAGAAAAGGCGACAAAGAGTCCTGTGGCACCTTAAAGACTAACAAAAGTATAAGTTTTTGTGGGCTAATACCCACTTCGTTGGATTTGTGGGTATTAGCCCACGAAAGCTTATGCTCCAATACATTTGTTAGTCTTTAAGGTGCCACAGGATTCTTTGTCACTTTTGTAGATCCAGACTAACACAGCTGCCCCTCTGATAAATATCCTAGGAAGTGCTTCATTGGGCCCTGCCAATTTGAAGAAATCTAACTCCCTTAGGCAATTCTTAACTTGGTCTTTCCCTACCTGAGCCTTAGATCCGACCCCTGTATACCAATGTTCATGATGTTAGTCATACCATCACTGCTAACATTTTTTGGTGAAAACAGAGAATAAAAGGCAGTTAATGTAGCAATGGCTGAACTGTTTTGTTATTGTCTTTCTCTCCTCATTAAGTAACACGTATACCCTGTCTTGGTCTCCCTCACCCTTCTCATGTATTTGTAAAATGCTTTCTTGTTGCCTTTTATATCTCTAGCTAGTTTAATCTCATTTAGTGCCTTGGCCTTTCTAATTTTGTCCCTACATATTTGTGTTGTTGTTTAAGTTATTTATATATCTATATCTATATCTATCTATCTATCTATCTATAGATATATATGTAACCCTTCTGTCCATCAGAGTTGGCAGCAACAAGGGCCGGGTTCAGTATCCAGGGGTTCCATTCCAATAGCACAATACAAAAACCGGCTCGAGCCCCCACCCAGTGACCTGGGACAACCATATACCACCCCTCTGGGAGTCTGTAAGAGACAATACTTCCCCTCTCGCAAGCACAGAGTCTGAGTGTACCAAAGCCTTTTAATAACAGGGAGAAACAATGTGGCATTATATTGGGGAAACACCACAAACAAGGTTAATAAAACAAACCATGAACCAGAAGCCCCCTTCCCAGCAAATAGGCCGTGGCCTTCCCTTTGGCTCTTGAGTTCCACAACCCCAAAAAGTCACTCAATAGTCCCAAAAGTCCAACAGCCCAGGAGTCTCTGTTCTGGGTCAATGCAGAGTTCAAAAATCAATTGGCAGAGTCTTACCTCCCAGCCTGGGTGGAAATGGAGGGTAGGGCACGGGGCACCTTACGTGGTCCGAGGCCGACTGCGCCGCCTCTCCGTGAGGTTCCGCTGCAGCTCTCACCACAATCGGCTCTGCTCCGCTCCGCTGGCTGTCCCATGAACCGCTCTGCCCATTGATCCACTAGCTGCTCTGCTAGCCGACACACAGACAGCTCTGCCGTGCCGGTCACTCTGCCCACAGCACCAACGCCTCCGCTAGTTGACACACAGACAGCTCTGCCGCGCCGGTCACTCTGCCCGCAGCACCAACGCCTCTGCTAGTTGACACAGACAGCTCTGCCGCGCCGGTCACTCTGCCCACAGCACCAATGCCTCCGCTAGTCAACAGACAGCTCTGCTGCACCAGTCACTCTGCCCGCAGCACCAACAACGCCACTAGCCACTCTGCACTTTTTTTCAGGCCCCCCTACTTAAGACAGGCTCTGTGATTTCTTTAGCTCTTCGGTGATTTCAGCATACAGCAGGGAGCCTTAGTGCAAGTGCATCAGTGAGCCCAAAGCAATTTTCAGCTCACCAGCCTTAAACCAGGCTCCTAATGGAAGCAAAATTCAATTCTGATATTCCACAGTGGAGAGAGGCAGGGTGCAATAGGCCTGTGAGACCCTCAGACAGAGCCCTCACCAAAAGGTATAGATGCTTACTCACCACCTCTCTCACTCTCACAGTGTTCTGAAACGCATGGCCCTTGCCCAGTGAGTGCTACCTAGATGATGGAGAGTCCCTCCATCATAACAAGGGCCAAGTACATGTCCATAGTCCTTCATTCACATAATCACAGTAACATCACTTTATCATTCCTGCCCCAATAACATAGAAACTGGGGCTCCCTCATCAGCCAAAGTGGCCATGTGGGCTGCTGTGGGCTCAGGCTAGGCGCAGTGGGTGTGTCTATGCAAATTGATCAGCCTCAAAGTTATTTTCCAAGACTCACTGCAATTCCCATAGTTCGCCACCAGATGCCAGAATATATCTCATTCCCGACACTGCTTACATATATATATATATATATAATTTTCATCCTTCATAATTTGATCTAGTTTCCACTTTTTGTAGGACTCTTTTTGAATTTCAGATCATTGATGATCTCCTGGTCAAGCCAGGGTGATCTCTTACCACACTTCCTATCTTTCCTGTGCAGTAAGATAGTTTGCTCTTGTGCCTTAATCGTGTCTCTTAAAAAAAATCTGCCAATTCTCCTGAACAATTTTTCCTCTTAGACTTGCTTCCCACAGGATCTTACCTATCGATATTGTCTTTTACTTGATCAGTTCTCTAAAACAGGAGAAAGCGCTGCCATCCCAGCTGTGTGTTTCATCTGATGATGCTAATTTAAAGGTATTTTTTCAAGATCCTCCAACTTCTAGAGCTAATGATTTTAGCATTCAGATCAATAGTCCTTTGAAAACAAATTGAAGTGAACTTACTGCACCACATTTTCCCTTGAACTAAGTCCCTTGAGATCCACTCTGTCTATTCTCCAGACAGATACATCATAGGCAACTCAGTCAGCACCCCTTACACTGTTCTACTAGCAGGCCCCTGTCTGAACCTGGAAAGATCTAAGAGAACAAACAATTTATGTTGCAGGCCCCTTCAATCTTTTAGCTTCTTTGCAGAGGGGGTCAATGAACAGAAACTGTGATTTGGACATCCATGAACTAGGAAATCAATGAGGCTTTTGAACACAATCCCTCAGGTAGAACAAAGAGTTCCATTTCCTCATAGGAAATAATCTCATCTAGTTAGCTCACCATTAAAAATATGACCCTATGTTACTGCACAGTTTGTTTAAAATAAAACACACACCCTTTCAGTGGATACATTTCTCCACTTACTATAAACCAACGTGACAGAACATTCTGTCCCCTTAAGGGCAGTAGAGCTTAGGGGTCAGCCCACCCTTGCTCCATGACATGGAGAAATGCTCTGAAGTAAATCTTCCACTTTACGCTGAACTGATTAGGCCCCAACTGGAGTATTGTGTCCAGTTTTGGGCATGACATTTCAGGGAAGATGTGGACAGATTAGAGAAAGTCCAGAGAACAGCAAAAAAATGATTAAAGGTCTAGAAAACATGATCTGTGAGGGAAGATTTAAAAAAATTGGGTTTGTTTAGTCTGGAGAAGAGAAGACTTGGGGGTGGGCATGATTAAAGTCCCCCCCCCAGGTTGTTACAAGGAGGAGGGAGAAAAATTGCTCTTCTTACCCTCTAAGGACTGAACAAGAAGCAAGGGGCTTAAATTGCAGCAAGGGTGGTTTAGGTTGGACATTAGGAAAAACTTCCTAACTGTCAGGGTGGTTAAACACAGGGATAAATCACCTAGGGAGGTTATGGAGTCTCCAACATTGTAGATTTTTAAGAGTAGGTTAGACAAACGCCTGTCAGGGATGATCTAAATAAAACATAGTCCTGCCATGAGTGCTGGACACTAGACCAGAACTTTCAAGGTCCTTTCCAGACCTACAATTCTTTGACTTAAACTTTTAGCACCTGCACAACTCCTGCTGAAGTCAATGAGGCACTTAATCGCTAAAACATATGCTTTCCAGAATCAGGGCCTTAACTTCATGAAATATATATTAATATATTTCCCAGTTGTTTCCAACCCCCCGCCCTGCCCCACAAATAAGAGATATCTAGACTAGAATACACCTACCATTTTACTGGAAAACAACCATTTCTTTATTTTACTTTAGTTCATTTCAATGGAGGGTCCCTGAATGAATTTTGAATTAATTTACTTCATTGTGCATTTACCATTGTGCATTTAATTTACAATGCATTTACCATGCACTTACTTTATAATGTGTTTTGTGGATTGCTTCTGTAGTTACACCTGCCTTGTCTTTTTTGTTATGTCTTTACAATGTTATACAAACCAATAAAAATAAAAAGTTAAAAATTCTGAGTGATTGTTCCCCAAGCTGGAAGTGCAAACTGTGGCCTCATAAGTCTTCTTATATTTACAGCCAGCCAGATTGCCAGCTCTAGCAATTTTGTTTGTTTGTCAGCTGATAGCTTTGTTTTCTAGTGCTTCCTTGACAGAAAGAAATGAAAGATGTGAATGACTGATGTGTGCAGAGAGCACACTGATCATTTTCTTCACTCCAGTGCATCCAACTGAGATATAAGTAAACAGAAGAACTAGGTCACAGTTCTAATATGGCCCAGGTCACTAGTGGACTAAGTTAATCACCACTGAAGGCTGCTGAGTAGCCCATGTGAAATGATTTGGTGGTCTCAGTCCAGTTCCCACACAACTGGGCCTAATCAGCACCCTTGCTGGCTGCTTTAGCAAAGAGTAAATGAGCTGAGAGACTAGACTCTCCTTTCTAACCAAGTTCCCTCAACGTACAAGGAGGAGGCACTCTGGTGATTATATATGAGAGAGAGAAAGAGAGAGTTCTTGCATGTCAGCTGATGTTTTGCTGCATGTCCCAGAGAGGGAAGATTCCACTCTATAGCAGTGGTGGGCATCTTGCAGCCCATCAAGGTAATCCATTGGTGGGCCACGAGATAGTTTGTTTACATTGCCTGCAGACGGTCATGGCCGCCCGCAGCTCCCAGTGGCTGTGGTTCACTGATCCTGGCCAATGAGAGCTGCGGGAAATGGCAGGGGCTGGCTGCTGCTTCCCGCAGCTCCCATTGGTCGGGAATGGTGAACCACGGCCACTGGGAGCTGCAAGCCTGTGCCATTTCCCACAGCTCCCATTGGCCGGGCACAGCGAACCACAGCCACGGGGAGCTGCGGGTGGCCATGCCTGCCAATAGTCAATGTAAACACTGTCTCGCAGCCTGCCAGTGGATTACTCTGACGGGCCGTGTTCGGCTGGCAGGTTGCCCACCACTGCTCTATAGGGGCTGTCCCAACGCAACACCTCTAATGAGCATTAAACTCAATTAAGAATGTAATGCAAAGACCATATCAAAAATAACTAGTGAGCTCAGCTATAAATGAAGCAACACTGTGCTTTCTTTTTAATGAAGGGGGGAGGGGACCTTGAGCGATTTCATTCTGAGCTTTGTTCTAATCAGAGCACAGTAACAATTTCCCTGGACAATCCATTATTACCTGCTCTTTGTTGCTGATGAAGACTTCTTCCTTAATAAGCTCCTTGATCGCGTTGCAGCCTTTAACACTGTGCACTAGTACACATCCCTAGCTCTCTCTCTGGCGGTATTGTCTTCCCTGTGTCAAGACATTTCCCCCATGGAGTTTCAGTGCTTGTTTTTCTGCACTTATCGGGCTTTCTCCCCCATTCAGTCACCTTAGGCCCAAACCGTCACTGCCCTCAACTTTGTAGAATTGTTTACATCAGTGCAAAGTGGGTACAAAAGGCCACCACATCAGAACTGGGATATTTCACGGCCACAAGGCAGAAGGTGAAGGTCAGTGGAGAGTCATGATCCTTTTCTCTATTTTAAAACTGGGAACTGAGATTAAAACAAAACAAAACAGGAGCCTGATAGTTGGCTACTGAATCCAAACTGAGGTGTCTGATCCAGCCACAGGTACACAGATTTTCAGTAGGGCTGTTGATTAATCGCATTTAACTCAAATATTAATCACTGCACTCTGCATCCCTTTAAAAATTTAAAAATTAATAATGATTAACAGCAGTTTTAATTGCACTGTTAAAAAATAGAATGCCAAATGAAATTAAATATTTTGATGTTTTTTCTAGATTTTCAAACATATTGATTTATATTAACAAAGACTACAAAGTGTACAGTGCCCACTTTATATTATTTTTATTACAAATATTTGTACTGTAAAATGATAAACAAAAAAAATTGGATTTTTCAATTCACTTCATACAAGTACTGTAGTACAATCTCTTTTTCGTGAAGCAACTTAAAAATGTAATTTTTTTTGTTACATAACTGCACTCAAAAACAAAACAATGTAAAACTTCAGAGCCTACAAGTCCACTCAGTCCTACTTCTTGTTCAGCCAGTCATTAAAACAAACAAGTTTGTTTACTTTTTTGGGAGATAATGCTGCCCCTTTTTATTTACAATGGCACCAGAAAGTGAGAATAGGCATTCACATGGCATTTTTGTAGCTGGCATTGTAAGGTAACCCTACCAGTTATGCTAAAAATTTGTAGGCCCCTTCATGATTAAGCCACTATTCCAGAGAATATGCTTCCATGCTAATGACACGTGTTAAAAAAATAATGTGTTAATTAAATTTATGACTGAACTCCTTGGGGGGAGAATCGTGTGACTCCTGCTCTGTTTTACCCGCATTCTGCCATATATTTTGTGCTATGGCCGTCTTGGATGATGACCCAGCACATATTGTTCATTTTAAGAACACTTCTGCTGCAAATCTGAAAAGTGCCCTGTAGCAGGGTGCTGGTGCAGAGGCATCTAATCAGCCCCTGCTCAGCCAGCCTCAATCAGGGGAGAGAGATTGGGGCTGGGGAAAGCCCGATGCCTGGCCTGTGGATTGGCTACACGCGTTGGCCTGGGGGCTATAAAGGATGGAAGGAGCCAGCAGGAAGGGGGAATGACCAGGGTAAGGTCAGTCTCCCGACTGAGGGCTGCTGTGACTGTAAAAGGAGCCAAGCAAGCTGATGATTGTATATAGCTTAACACTGGTGATAGGCACTGCACTGTAAATAATAAATACACAGGTGTTGCACAGTGGAAGCCTTTTGCAGAGCTTTATTTGGGTAGCCAGCAGGCTGCAGGAAGAGGGGAGCCAGCAGACCCTGTTACATGCCCAAAAAACAGAGCATCGTTATTTCTGTTGCATTGTGTAATGTCAGTGTGGGAGGAGACAGGCCCTGCTAACAGTAATTCCAGGCCCCCGGTCAGAACAGTCAATGGGCCTCCACCATGTGCAAACCAGGCCTGTGTGGATGTTGTCCGCCTGACATTTTGGCGGTGCTGTGCCTCCTCTGGCTGGTGCCCAAGAAGCTTCTGGCTGCGCTGTTGGGCACGCTCTTCTGGCACGGCCAGGGCTTCCACATGCCTGCCCGGTAGGGTTGCTAATGTGTAACTGCGCAAACCCAAATACCCTTGCCTTCCCTTCCCTGAGATCACGCCCATGTTCTGCCCCTTCTGAGACCCCACCCATGCTCACTCCATCCCCTTCCCTCTGTCGCTTGCTCTCTCCCACCCTCACTCACTTTCACCAGGCTGGGGTAGGTGGTTTGGGATGTGGGAAGGGATGCAGAGTGCAGCCTCTGGGAGGGAGTTTGGGTACAGGCTCTAGGCCGGGGCAGAGGTTTGGGGATGCAGGAGAGGGTGAGGGGGTTGGTGCTTACCTTGGGTGGCTCCCAAAAGCGACCCCTCTGGTAGCAATTCCTAGGCATGGGGCACAGGAGGTCTCCATGCACTGCTGGCTGCAGGCACCACCCCTGCAGCTCCCATTGGCTGCATTTCCCAGCCAATGGGACCTGCAGAGTCGGTGCTCAGGGCAGGAGAAGTGCATGGAGATCCCCTCCTCCCCCCAGGGCCATAGGACTGTTCTGGCCGCTTCCAGTAGTGACGCGGAGTGAGGGCAGGAAGGAAGCCTGCCTTAGTTCTGCTGCAGCAGTGACCCCTTTTAAATCACCCAGGCCCCTGGGTAATTGCCCCCTTTGCCCCCCAACCTCCCTCATCAGCAGGTCGGGGAGGTGAGAGGAGGGATTTACTGGGACATGCCCTAAGAAAGGAAGGAGACAGCTGGCAAAAACTCCATTATGCCAAGAATGTGATGATCTCCCTCCTGAGCTTGGCTCTTCTGTCATGCCACTGTAAATCAGGAGTCAGTCACTGGTTTCAGATGAGTGCTAAGAAAGCAGAGTCAGATCCTCTGTACAAAGAAGAATTCAAGAAGCCATTTGGTGAGCCAGTGAAAGCTCTGAGCATCCAGCTGGCAAAGGCAGCACCTGCCTCACTGACTTTTCACTGCTCCATCAGCTCATTCTCCTTCCCGTTGATCTCAAGAGGCTCTCGTCTGTGACACTACATCCCAACAGCAGACAGGGACATGAAAAAGAAACCTGAGTAGGAGCTACTCGATATTTACTGCTACAGGCTGTGATCTCATTAGATTGCACTAGTCTAGGATCGGGCCTGGTCAGCACTTGACTAGGGGACCTCCGTACAATCCCTAGATGCTGCCAGGAGTGAGATTAGTGATTTGTTCTTGTTCCATTGATTCACTAGGAGGCACTGCGCTGCTGAGGGTGCTGTCTGTGGGGTGACCCATCACACTGCAACCTGGCGCTCCCACTCACATGACATCGGCATCCAGACATTGGCCTTGGCACCACAGTTGAATTCAAATGAGGTCATTCATATTCTGCTTATTAAAGTTCCCCCTGTATTTTTCATAGGATCAATTATTCTCCACTTCCTGACCCAAATGCTTGCATAGTCTCGCTGTGTGCAAATCTAACCAATCACCCGCACTGCGGCTGCAGGTCCCTGATGGCTGAAATGCTCTTTCCTTGCTGTAGCTTGTACTCAGTTTGCAAAGCAATCCAAACACTGATTACAATATAACGGGCTCAGTTCTGATCTGAAGTACACCTGTATCAATCCCTATTCAAATCAGTGGGGGTGATTCCAGGTTGATACTGGTATGTAAATGAGATCAGATTATGGCCTTATATTGTATTAGTGCGTGTATTATGCATTAGAAATTCCAATGTACACACAGATCCTGAACCATTTAAATGGTGGCACTATTCAGAGGTTTCAGTTTGGTTCCATCTATCTCCTTTACCTCTATCTCACACCTACCATCATCCCCATAACGTGTTATAAGTTTCCCAGAAATCTGCTTGGTGCAGCTAATGGAAAGCTAATACCTTCTATTCTGCATCTACTCCATATTTAACATGCTGTACAGAACCACATGCTAGAGAATGCAATGGGGCCACACTATAATGTCCTCTCTGAAGATTCAACTAGCTCCCACTTTGAAGAATAGGGTGAACCTAGAGTACCTGCTCCCAGCTCCTTCCCCTAGGGGGAAGATTTGATCTATGCCTGCTAATGGCTTCTATCATCCCACATTTTGCCAGGTTCTTGATTCAAATCCTAACAATGAAGACATTGCCTTTTTAAAATAGCTGGGCTACAACACAACCCAGCAAAAGGATAAGACGGCTGGGATATATGTCATAGGAAGAGATGTTAAAGGTATTCAATATACCTAGTTTAAATGAAGGGAAGGAGAGGAAGGGTGGATGGAATATGAGAATACAGTGACTGTATTTCAGTGGGAATCAGTTAAAGGGAAGAATAGCTATTCTAGGCCAGTAATACTAGGATGAATTCCAGAAAGTAATGGCCTTAATCTTAAAAGGAAGAAAACTTAGATAACAAAGGAAATCTTTGAAAACATTTTAATCCTCTAGCAGGCCACAAGAGAGATGACGGAAGCTGTCAGGGTGGAAAGTTCAAAGGGATTTTCCATAATGTAGTTGTCAGAACAGTGTAGGGGTGACAATGGAATAGCACATGGGGACTGTAGAGGTGCAGACCCACCGCCCTGGTGCCTCCTGCTGGTCGTGCGGGGAATCAGCTGTCTTGGACCACCAGCCCGCCTTTTACTAGTGGTGTCTCACTCGCCATTACTTCCACGTTCTCTGCCATCTGGACCCATGTCGCTCCCAGACCGCGGCATCCTCTTCGGGACACTGCCCTCTGGCTGTGCCCCAGCCCGCTCTCGCCCCACTTTTGGGGGGGGGGATATGCAGTTCTCAGTCCCTCCACTTACCTCAGCAGCCAACTACAGTCTCTAGTCTAGCCCCTGTCTTCAGAGGCAAACTGCAATGTGGATTTAGGCCACTCTCCTCATTGGCAAGTAGGTGTAAAGGGGGTGGGGGCCCCGCCTGTTACTCTGGGTCCTGGCCCAGGGACCCTATAACTGGCAGCCACTTACTGCCCCTCCTCTGATTCCCACAGCCTACTTTCCTTGGGCCACTTCCCCTCTCTGTGCATGAACTCCCAGTGAGGTCAATGGAAAGATCTTCACAGAGAAGACCTGCTGGATCATGCCCATTCAGATGCTGTTAAGGTGGTGAGCATGGTGCTGCTCTGAACGTCAGTGTCAATGGCGGGAAAATGGAAGACTCCTGCCCCGAGCTTTCTCAGCTTTCCTCTGCCTCAAAACCTACCCCTTTCATAAAAGACATCAAGGTGTGCTTAAGCCTCTCCCAAATCATTAGGTACTTGGGAACAGTAATAATAGAACAATCCTTGGAATCTTGATTGAGCAATGGAGTTGAACACTAGCAGTCGGGGAGAGATCTCAGTGTTCAGAGACCGAACAGCACCTGTTCCCTCTGTGAATTTATTCTAATTATACCCTAATTATGGTAGCTTGAGAGAATCCCTCAAGAACTCTACAGTGAGGCCTCAGGTTTGAAATGTTGCCAAAACACCTGCACATTATTATTAATGTCACTAAAATCACTGAGAGAATGAGGAGATCAATTTGTTTTATATAGCACTCCTTTTCTCCTTTTCTTTCCCTTGCTTCTAAAATTTAAATACACCCTAGGTAGAAGATTGCCACTTAGCCCAGAGGCAAGACAGCCTTACAATTCCACATACTGCGTACCAAATATAGGACAAGATAAGATGCAAACATTACTGTTTTGTTTTATATAGCCATTCATAAAGATATTTTGCACTCAGATAGCAGCTTTAGCAAAGGTGACCACGCACTTGTCCAGCATTAATGACAGCTGGCAATACCCCTGTGAGATAGGTATTATTATGCCAACTTTTGCAGGCAGGTATACTAAGCCACAGAGACACCGAGGACCCTATTCTACCATTGCAGATATGGGTAGTTCTCAGTAAGGTCAGTGACTGAATTTGACCTTACGGTACTTGCTCAATGTCATACAGCACTGCTCTTTATCTCAGAGTCAGTACCAGGACCCAGGAGCTCTAACGCTACACATCACATGATATTTATTCCATCTGCCTCTGTTTGTGTTATCGTACAATTCACTTGCACTGCTGAGAATAAGTTTCCAAAAGAAATGCAGCCGGGCCTGATCATCAGCCCTTATTCACACCAAGTAGTATGTATGGGTGCAGTCCATTGACTCAGTGGGACTCTGTGCATAGGTACTGTTTGTTTCAAGTAAGGGGCACATAACTGAGACCCCTCTAAGAGATTACATGGATATGCCACCATCTACAAGGCTGCTTCAGGCTATTTCTCTGCTCTTGAATAGTCTTAGAACCATAACATTCCACCTCTTCTACAGGAAGAAAGTGCTATTCTTTCGCTTTTACCAGAACCCACTTGTATGCAAAGGAAGCCTCCCTGCAGGGCAGAAAATTGCCCACAAAAAAGGCTCCAGGATTCTATACCCAGGCAAGGCATTTGTTGACATACTGCTTTGAGATCTCATCAACAATTTCCCTATAAAAGAATGGCTCCTTACACATCATAGCTCTATTTGGAGCTGACATTTTGTATACATTAAACCACTCAATAATAGAGATTTGTTACAGCGCTGTTGAAAAAAAAAATGTAACGATGCAAAAACAGGAGTCAAAGACCAGAACTGTGAAGGTGAAAACTAACTGATTTGCTTCCTGGCTTCATTGATTTGTGTCCTGGCTTCTCTACATCATTCTCAGAGAGGCAGAGCAGGCAGCCACTGTATACAAGAGAACAAAGCAGGAATAGCTAATATGCAGCTCTACTGGATATGAAAGGCTAGATTAGGCCTAGGCATGGCGTAGATTTCTTCCCTGCAGCATCCTGCCCAAAGGCCAGATGCAATAGCAGCCCTATGTCCCCGCAAACATCTCTGGGCAAGCAAATCATCCCAAAGGGAGAAGAAAGGGGACAGCCACAAGAGTGGCTGAACATGTTGTCGGGGTGCAGGGGAGCAGCGTTGCTAATGCAGGCCTGAGCCCACCTGGCACAGTTGGTTAATGGGGCATCAGGGACCCTCTTGTTTTCACAGATTCCAAGGCCAGAAAGGACCATTGTGATCAGCTAGACTGACCTCCTGAATAACACAGGCCACGGAGCTTCCCCCAAATAACTCCTAGAGCAGATCTTTCAGAAATTATCCCATCTTGATTTTAAAATGGTCAGTGATGGAGAATCCACAATAAATTGTTCCAATGGCTAATTACTGTCACCGTTAAAAATTTACCTTATTGCCAATCTGAATTTGTCCAGCTTCAACTTCCAGCCACTGGATCATGTTACGTAGACCTTTCTCTGCCAGACTGAAGAGCCCATTGTTAAATATTTGTTCCCCCTTGTAGGTACTTACCAGGGGTGGCCAAACCACAGATTGCGAGCCACATGAGGCTCTTTTACAATTAAAGTGCGGCTCACAGAGCCTCCTACAACCCCTCTCCAATCTCCACCTACCAAACTGGGGTGGGGAGCTCAGGGCTTCTGCCCTGAGGTGCGGTAGTGGGGCTAGGGGTTTCTGCCCAGGGTGGTGAGGAGTCTCAGGGCCTTAGCAGGAGTGGGGCTGAAGCCCCAATTCCCACCACTGGGCAGAAGCCATGAGCCCCACCACCCCCTACAGGACAGAAGCCACCACCCTGGCAGGCGTGCCCAGCTCTTGAACTTCTGAAGAGTATTCTATGCAGCTGGGAGGGTCAGTACGTTTGGCCACTCCTAATGTACAACATAAACACTATTTTCCATAACTGATGTTGACTTGCATTAATTCCATCACCGCCCTTTAATTCTTTATTAATCAAGACCTGTATCAGCCACTCCATTTTCTTGCCCAGGATCAATATCAGACCAATTACCTGGGTCATCCCAATTACCCTTTTCAAAAACTGGCACAACATCAGCTTTCTTGCAGTCTTCTGGTACTTACTTCCCCAGGGCGCCAAGACTCACTGAAAATCAGCATGAACAAACTAGTAAGTCCTCTGCCCGCTCTTTTAAAAAAACCTCTTGGATGTAGGTTATCTGGACCTGCTGATTTTAAAAGGTCTAACTTCAGTAGCTTCTGTTTAACATCCTCCAGAGATATTATTGGAATGGAAAGTGTGTTATCACCACATGATGAAGACTAGATCATCTGTTTCCCCCCCAAATACACAACAAAAAATATTTATTGAACACATGGTTTGCATTGTTGGTTTGAGGGGGCCACGGACGTACACACAAAAGTGTCACCATACCCTAACCCTAAGCTGACTTAGGAGAAGCAACAGTTTGGTTTTCTCCTAGGCAGTGCTACAACTTCAGTCACAATTGATGCCCATTATTGACAGCCTCTGCAGAGGCTAAAGATTTTGAGCTAGTCTGTGTTCATAGCACATAGCCCATAGTAAGTGGCAGTGGAAAGATGATCTTCTCCAAGGGACCCAGGCAGAGGAACTCTGCCCCAGGAGAGCAGAATACCTTTCAGAGCTCTCCAGACCAAAAGGAACACACAGGGTATGTCTACACAGCATGTTGGGGAGAGCCTCTCTGCCCAGGTTGAGAGATTTGGGCTAGCAGGGTTTGTGCTAACACTGAAATTGCAGCTCAGCCTGGAGCTCGGGCTCTAGGTTTCAGGGGCAGAGCATCAGCCCAAACCGCAACATCAAAGCATGGTCTATAGAGCTATGTTTAGAACACTAGCGTGATCTCTGCCAGCCTATGTGTATTGATCCAGGTTAGGAGTCCTAAGTAGACATACTCACTGACTGCTGTCTAAATACACGTCACCCTAGAACCAGGGAAGGGGAGTCAGTGTTCCAGGAGTCCATTCCTAACTCTGCCATTGAAGTGATAGGAGACTCTGGGCCAATCACTGAATAGCTCTGTGTCACCATTTACCCAGTTGCAAGGCATGGCTCATACAGATGCCTACCAGTAATCCATCAGCCTTCAATTGCCACGTACAGTTAACCTATACTTCCCCTTACTTTGCCAAGATGTGGCTAACCATCACCTTGATCACTTCAATGTACAACTGCTGCCCTCCAGCCTATGCCTGTGTGTCCATCTTTCTGTCCTTAGATTGCAGCTCCGTGGGGCAGAGGCGGCATCTTCTTGTCTGTACATTGTAGTTGCTACCAGAAAAACAATAACTCATGATTATTACAGGTGAGTGTACAAAACAAATACTTGTGCTCCCAGAGATGGTCTGAGACCTAATTAAACAATACTTTAAACTCTTCAAGGTCTTAAACTAGGGGTAGTCCATTTTTTGTTGTCCAAATTTCATGGTCAAAGATATAATCAAGATCCAGACTCCAGAGAAACATTTTCACACTGCAATAACAATCATGATAATAAGCAAATAATAAGATGTCATGGGCCGTTCAAAAGAGTCTGGCGGTCTGGATTTGGCCATCAGTCTGCCTATTGGCTACCCCTGTCATAAACGGAAAGGAGCCATAGGAATGTAAAGTTGTAGCAGATTATGAAGCTGGTATAAATCATAAGAGCTCCATTACGCCAAGTCAATTTACGCCATTATTAGTACAAGTAGTTCTACTTGTGCAGCTGCCACTTTTCTAGCGTTAACAGTGTTGTTAGTTCTGTGGTTTGTTTTGTTAATAAAAGCAATTAGTTCCCAGAACTGAGTAATGGCCCCGAATTTCGATTTAACAGAAAAAGCCATTTTTCCTGCAAGGAGGATACATGTCTCCTCAGAATGAGATGATGTTGTTTTCTGTCTAACAAAAATAATGCAACCACCTCCATGCGGTGAGTGTGTTACCAAGTTAGTGTCTTCAGGCTTTGTTTAAAGTCGTGTTATTATTGGGCTCAATCACCCGCAGCTCCTGCTGGATGAGAAGAGAAGATTACACACAGCGAGGCTGATTCTAATCTTGCTCCAGCTGGTGTAAATCAGGAGTAACTCCTCTGGTCAATGGGGTAGGATGTCTCACGTACTGAACTGATGTAGCAGAGGACTAAGGAAACCAGGTAAGGCTCCCACATTCTCTGTCTACCCCCAAGGCAGGTTACAACAGACTGGAGGGGCCACCCAGTAGCTGAGGGTAAATGGAGCACAGTGCATTCCTCCCTGCACTGGGGCGTGTAAAGGAGGGTGGTGAAGGAGCCAACTACACTCGCTCTGTGTTCCTGATGGACTCCCACATCCTGAGGGAACTGGGATTATTCAGTCTGAAGAAGAGAAGAGGGGGTGGGATTGGATAGCAACCTTCAACTACCTGAAGTGGGGTTCCAGAGAGGATGGACCTAGGCTGTTCTCAGCAGGGGTAAATGACAAAATAAGAAGCAATGGTCTCAAAGTGCAATGGGGGAGGTCTAGGTTGGATATTAGGAAAAACTATTTAATTAGGAGTGTGGTGAAGCACTGGAATGGGTTACCTAGGGAACTGGTGGAATCTCCTTCCTTTGAGGTTTTTAAGGCTCGGCTTGACAAAGGCCTGGCCGGGATGACTGAGTTGGGGATTGGACCTCCTTAGGTCTCTTCCAACCCTAATATTCTATGATTGGAGCAGGGGGAGACCAATGAAAGTGTGGAGTCAGTGCTCAGGAGCCGGACCTCTGTCTGCTTCCGGAGCACAACGCGGTGCTACAATAGGTAGGAACTCACCTGCCTTAGCCCTGCAGCAGTGCTGACTGGACTTTTAACAGCTCAGTCAGTAGTGCTGACTGGAGCTGCCCTAGTCCTTTTTGACCAGGCATTCCAGTTGAAAACCAGACACCTGGCAACCCTACCAAACACTCAAAGGCTACTTACAGACACTGGTAGACACTCTAACAAATCGCAGTCAAGAAAAATGTGGCACTGGATGTTTCTCTATCGCCTAGGTACAACATTAGGCTTATAGCCTTTTCAATTTTAACGCAATGACGCCTGATAGTGAATCACTGAATCTCTTTACAGCACTGGTTCTCAACCTGTTTACTATCGTGGGCCACATATTCAGCTCTCTAAGTGTTATGTGGGCTGCATCCACACAATATATATACTATCTGTATAGCCCTGAGGATGTCACATGGGATGCCCCTGTGTCCTGATTGGGCTGCAAGGGGCCCGCAGGCTGTGGGTTGAGAACTGCAGCTCTGTAGTAACTAATCACCCTGTGTCATCTGCCTTCTATTCATCTCTTCTTCTTCTTAACATTCACCTAGGTTCAAGACTCGCTGTCTCCTGAGCTATGAACCTGGAAGTGTTTACTGTCAAGCTGTGTAGTGTGGCTTCCAGGCCCGGCTCTATCTTTTTTGCCACCCCAAGCCAAAAAAAAAAAAAAAAAAATGGGCGGCTGGAGGAGCGAGGCGGAGGGGGCACGGCCAGAGGAGCGAAGGGGGGGCAGCATGGCCGAAATGCTGCCCCTTACAGAGTGCCGCCCCAGGCACCTGCTTGCTATGCTGGTGCCTACAGCCGGCCCTGGTGGCTTACCACAGGTAATGACAAATCAGGATAAAGCGGAGAGGCCTAAAAACAGATACTGAAAAGGTCTGGCATTATTATTATCATCAAGAATTTAGATTAGGGAGAGCTACACATTTACACAATACAATCATTTACCAAAACAATGATTAATTAACCCATGTCAATCGCCCCCTCGCTGTGCACAGCGTTTTACAGAGGCTCGGACATTCTCCACATGAGGAGGAGCTTGCAGTCTAAGGTGAGAGAGACATCGGCACATGACATGCTCGAGTAACCCACAGGCAAGTGGGATGTGACAACAGGTTCCTCCTCGGCGCCTGATCCACAGAGGAGGTGAGTCCATTACAGACTACCCTGAGGCACTCGACTGCTTAGCTCAAGCTGCAGCCACTCATGCTGTCAGCTCCAGAGATCCCCACTTCAGTCCCCTGCGTGTCAGCCAAAATGGCAGCCGTCGCTCTCGCTGTCTCATAGAGATGAGACCAGAGAAGGAAGAATTGCCCAGCTAAGGAAGGTAAGAGTTGCTGACTGTAAATGAAATCGAGGTTTGAAGAGTCCATGGAAGAAGCACGTTTAAAAGAGGGATTTGGTTTGATGGAAGAAGGGGAATGTACTTGGCAGGTTGGAGGAAAGGAAATTGGCCCAAGGGTAGGGAATAGGATTACAGAGTCACAGGGTCCTCGGTCATTAACACATTGCCTCTTGTCCTGCTCTCTGTGGCAAGACAGAACACCTGCAAGAATGGGCTGGGTAGGAGAGGACCCAGAAGCCTTCCCATTCACACACACAGCAGCTGGAAGTCTTCTGCTAGTGTTCCCGGGTGCACCGCGAGGTCTGACCAGCATCTTCGCAGTGCGCTAAGACTCAAAGTGGCTAAACAAAGCCTTCCTCTCGCCTCCCCGGGCACTTCTGCTCCTGCTGCAGTAGGTTGCACACATGACTCACGCACCACAATCCCCCTCTTGGCCTGGCTTTCGTGTTCAAAGGCACAGTTGAGAATGGGTTGAGCCATGAGATTACAATGACGGGCCAAGGGTCACCAGCTGAGATTATTCATTTTTGCAACAAGGCTGTGTTGAGGATTTAGCACTTTTTAATCACTCACCTGAGTTCCTAAGTGTGTGGCCTACTAGACTGGTACCTGCCTGCTGTAGGCCTTTAATAGCTGATCTATAAATAAGGCCCTACCAAATTCAGGGTTGTGAAAAAGCCTGTCACAGGCGGTGAAATCTGGTCTCCCCCATGAATACTGGTCTTTTGTGTGCTTTTACCCTATACTATACAGATTTCGGGAGTGGGGGAGAGACCAGCTTTTCTCAAACTGGGGGTCCTGATTCAAAAGGGAGTTGCGGCGGGGGGATGGGGTAGGGTGGCCACAAGGTTATTGAAGGGGGGGTTGTGGTATTGCCATCTTACTTCTGTGCTGCCTTCAGAGCTGGACAGGCGGAGAGCAGCAGCTGGTCAACAGGAAGTTTAGACTTGAAATTAGACGAAGGTTTCTAACCATCAGAGGAGTGAAATTCTGGAAAGCCTTCCAAGGGAAGCAGTGGGGGCAAAAGACCTATCTGGCTTCAAGACGAAGCTTGATAAGTTTATGGAGGAGATGGTGTGATGGGACAACATAATTCTTGCAATTGGTCTTTGACTATGGTAATAGAGGGGCCTGGTGGTATATGATGGAAAGTTGAAGGGGATGGGATCTAAGATACTACAGAGAATTCTTTCCTGGGTGTCTGGCTGGTGAGTCTTGCCCACATGCTCAGGGTTCAGCTGATCGCCATATTCGGGGTCGGGAACGAATTTTCCTCCAGGGCAAATTGGCAGAGGCCCTGGAGGTTTTTCACCTTCCTCTGCAGCAGAAGGCATGGGTCACTTGCTGGAGGATTCTCTGTACTTTGAAATCCTTAAACCAAGATTTGAGGACTTTAATAGCTCAGATATAGATGAGAGGTATATTGCAGGAATGGGTGGGTAAAATTCTGTGGCCTACGTTGTGCAGGAGGTCAGACTAGATGATCATAATGGTCCCTTCTGACCTTAAAGTCTATGAGGTGTCCAACTCTGAAGGCAGCACCGCCGCCAGAAGCAGTGCAGAAGTGAGAGTGGCAATATCGCAAGTTCCCTAAAATAACCTTGCATCTCCCCCAAGACTCCCTTTTGGGCCGGAAGCCCCACAGTTACAACCCTGAAATTACAGAGGTAAATATCTGAAATCATGAAATTTACTATTTTTACAATTCTATGACCATGAAATTGACCAAAATGGACCATGAATATGCTGGGACCCTATAGTCTACAAAGAAAACCTTTGAGCCACCCAGGCTGCAGCGGAGACGGGGCGACGTTCCCGGTGCCAGTCGTTTTCTCCTAACACCATAGCACCGTTTGGAATGATGGCAATTTCCCAGGAATTCCTGCTAAGGCTGCTGCTCACAGCCCCGCTCTCGGACCTCGCCTACACATTCTGCATGCAGAGCTCTCGCTGACGTGGGTGGAAGCTCCGCCTGGGGACTGAGAGCCGAGTCTGCCACAGGCAGAGAGCAGGATCCCAGGGCAGGCCAGGGAGCACAGCTTTGCCGGAGCTCTTTCTGCTTTTCCGCCCACCTTCTCATTCTGCATTTGAACGGACGCATGTTGGAAGGTGCCAATCTCCAGGGCGTCTCCTCTGAGAACAGGCACATCGGCCCTGCCAACGTGGACCTGCAGGGAATCATCTCTGGGGAAGAGACGACAGCCCGTTCTCCGGGCTTATTCAGTCCTAGGCCTCCCTGCTGAGGCGGCCAGCCAAGCTGATAATACAGAGTTATAGTGTGATGTGTGAACAGGTTGTCCCCTGGGAACTCAGCTGAAATCAACAAACTCTGTTTGCCTCGGCGACAACTATTAAATAGCAAAGAGCTAGTGAGCAACTGCAGCATCTTGTCTGGTCCCCTCTCTCTTTCTCTACACTCACCTGGAGGTAAAAGGGGGGCAGCCCTTTACTAATCCCTGGTGCAATCCGTTCCTCTTCTCCATATCTTGATAGCAATGACCCCAGGCCTGTGACCACTCGCACACCAGCTTAACTTCACACACATGACCAGCCCCATTATTTGCATGCATAACGTTAAACATGTCGGTACGTGTTTGCAACATCAGTGTCCATCTCTTGACACCCTGCTTATCTCCAGAGATAGAGGTGCGAGTTTGTGTAGATCTGGACGTGTATCTAGAAAGAGAGAGAGACAGACAGACAGACAGACAGAGACAGGCACATATCTATGTACAAAATGCAGCAGCCTTGAGTGAGTTCCAAACACAAGGGTCAGTTTGGATTTTGCGAATGAGAGCAAAGATTTTTCATAAGATTTTGGACAGTTGATGAAGGGGACATGTTGGATCATATCTGGAGCTTGGCAGGGTGCCCCTCCCCCCATGTCACTTTTGTTTCCACTTTCAGTCCTTCATCTGGATCAGGTCTCAAACCAAATACCTTATAATATCTGTACAGCACCTAGCACAATGGGGGCCCAACCTGGCTACAGCCTTTATGCACAAAACCAATATAAATGTTAATAATAAAAACCAATAACCTTAAAAGAGAAACAAACTTGAAGCAAGTGCAGACAACAGTGCCCAGGTGTAACATGCTCTCTGCAGAGAAATACCTTGAAATAGACAGGTAAGGATATTCTGTGCCAATTTAACTTTCTCAGTGGTCTTTGGGCCTAGTCTTACACAGAGCAAATCATAGAAACCCGGTCTGGAAGTCTTAAAGACACAGGTAAAAAGACAGGGTCTGCCTCTGAAAGGGGAGACTTACTAACACCAGGCCAGAAACAAGAACAGGCTGCTCTTGCTACTTGGCCATGTTGGGAGCAGCTGAAGTCCAATAGTAATACGTTTGAGCAAAATATATAGCGGCAAACAACACCCCACAGGCAGGTGGCTGGCCTTGATCAGCTAATAGCTTTTTTTTCTTTTTGCATCTGTCATATCTCACGCTATGAAAACAGATGCAAAGGACAACACTGTAACAGCCCAGGGTAGTGTGACTGAAAAGTGTTGGATTAACCACCTTAGAGAACAAACATATCTCTGCTCACCTGAAAACACCCCTTCTTTTAGTAGGAAGGTGCCCAGATCTGTTGGTTTTCTCTGTGATGCAGCTGCCTGAGAGACCTGTAGCCAGTTACACGGGCATCAGCAGCCAGGATTCCAGCCAGTTTTCTGCAGAGCCTCCCCCAACCCCTACCCCCACCCCCACCCCCATCCCCATCCCCACCCCCAAGCTAGTAAGTAGGCCAGGAAAGCTTAGAGTGCAAGCAACAGGAATAAGCACATCCCATCTGCAGCTGGGCTGTTTCAGTTTCTGCTCTGCAGCAAGGCCTGGGAAAGGTAGTCAGCAGCTGGGAAGGTAGGTTGAACACTGGCTATTTTTTTCCAGATCCTGGGCCACACCCTTCCTGCCAGAGACTGACAGATCTAGCTCTGCTTCCTCAGCTGTGACCCAGGCTCTAGACCCAACTCTAAGGGATACATCAGTCCTGTGCTATAGGATTGCCATCTCTGAGGGGCAAAAGAAACAGGACCGATGACCCTGAGCACAGGACAGTTGGCAGCGGGCACTGAGCACCTTTACAGATTTCCTGGCATGGCTCTCAGAAAAAAGGGACCATCCTAGGGAAACATGGGCACCTGGCAACCCAGCCCTGCAGAGAAGAACGAAGTGTCTCCATCTGTGGAACAGATACAGGCCAGGCAGCGGGAGGGCAAGTTTTCTGTGTGCCTGCTCTGTTGGAAGCACGAGGAGAGCTCTGCCTTTATCCCCAAGCAGCCCCTAGCGCGCTGCTAAGATCACAGCAAGTGTCCATTGCGACGGGAACAACTACAAGCCCTTCGCATCTGACTGCGTGGGAAAGTCTCACAACACGTCTGGGAGGGCGTAATTGAATGCGAACGATCTCATTAAACACATGGGGGAAAGTGAGGCTCAGAGTTTACCTGGCTTGTCCGAGGCCACCCAGTCACTGTTGGAGCCGGGCGCAGGTCTCAGAATTCCCCAGCTCCCAGATGTGTCCCCACACGCTGCATTCAGACAGTTCGTCCCTGTCTCTCAGAGGCTAATCGTTTTGGGTGACTCCTAGCAGCTCAGGTTCGAACTGATGACAGCTGCTGCGTCCCAGTGCAAACCTTCCAGCCCACCCGGCTCTCACTAACCACAATAGCTTTGCAAAGGCCCAAGACTTACCTCCATGCAGGATCACTCGCTCAGGGGGATCCTACGCAGCCATGAGGGCTAGAAAGACCCAAGCAGGGGCTTAAGGCTCCAAACACACAGTCGCTTTAGCAGTGCCTGGCTAGCACGGAGGCTTTCACTTACTCCATCTGGGCTTTTATTTGGACTCAGTGTGTTTTCCCCCTCTCCATTTTCTTGCTGCCTGCAATGTACCAGGAAGGGTTGTTTGTGTGGTGGTGGGGAGGAAAACATATTTTCCTGTTTGCCTAAGGCAGCAAAAAAGCCTCTGGCCAACCCTGGGGAGCTTTAACATACACTTGAAATCTTCACCGTGAAGCGTTCTGTTTATTTAAGCCCCGTTTGCTGACTATCACTTAGCCTGTGGCACGTGGCCAGCAAAGCACTCCGTGGCGTTTTCCGTCCCTTCTTGTGTGGCGTACCGTGCTCTTCATTATACATGCTGGTTAGACTCACATGGTAATGTGGTGTGAAAGATGATGTGGCATTTGCTCCCTGGTTCATTCCTTTGTTCCTAATACACTCTGATTTCCAGCTCCAGGGATCCTTCTTGGGCTGTAACCTGCTGCTGCTAGCCCATTGACCATATAAGACAGCTGTCATTAAATGCACAGCCTGTGTGATTTGCACCTACAATACCCCCACACAACACAAACCAACACCCACCTGAACTGAATAACCCACTCCAAAGACACACCCACCTGGACCACACCGGCAAAACAAACCATTACACAGATGCACTGCGCAAGCACACGACACGTCACACAAATGAATGCACTGCACAAACCAACACACAACATACCCACGTACAAGAAAAACCACTACACAAACATCCGAAACACAACATTCCCCCCCACACACACACACTAACACACAAACTCTCTCACACACACACCACATCATAAGCGGCAGGCTTGTCTACAAGGCAAGTTACTGTGAGATGGGTGAGACTCTACACCACACTACCTACGCAGTAGTACATCAGCCGCCCTCCAGACTGTCTGGTAATCTGTAGCAGTGTCTGCACAGGAGGTTACTGCGTGGCAAGCTGGTGTGCTGTAGCTTAACACCTGGCTTGGTGCACAGTAATGTCCCATGTAGACAAGCCCTGAGTTATACTTACACTACCCAGCTCATAAGTTACCTGACTAACCTTGCAGAGGTACCCTGTTTTCTTAACATTTTGAACACACAGACTCCTTTCCCATTGTGTTCGGGCCCCTACTTGCAGTGTCCCTTGTCTCTCCAGCATCAGTGCGAATCCATATTTCCCATTCCTGTGGAATATTTGTTATCTTTTGGGCCCTACCACGTTCACAGGCCGTTTTGGTCAATTTCACAGCCAGAGGATTTTAAAAATCATACATTTCATGATTGCGGCTATTTATATCTGAAATGTCACAGTGTTGTAATTGTCGGGATCCTGAATCAAAAAGGAGTTGGGGGGGTCACAAGTTTATTGTGGGGGGGTTGCAGTTCTGCTACCATTACTTCTGCACTGCTGCTGGCAGTATGCTGCCTTCAGAGCTGGGCACCTGACCACCAGCCGTGACTCTCTGGCCATCCAGCTCTGAAGGCAGCGCAGAAGTAAGGATGGCAATACTGCAAATCCCCTGCAACTCCCTTTTGGGTTAGGACCCCCAATATGAGAAATGCTGGTCTTGCCCCATGAAATCTGTATAGTACAGGGTAAAAGCACACAGAAGACCAGATTTCATAGTGGGAGACCAGATTTCACGGTCCGTGACTTGTTTTTCCTGGCTGTGAATTTGGTAGGGCCCTCGTTAGCTTTGATATACGAACTATGAGGGAGATTTTGCAAAGGCTCAGAGAGCAGGGAGGCACTCAACACCCACTGACAGTCGAAGGAAATTGCGCCTGTAACTACAGTTTGTACCTTTGGAAAACTTCTCATATCTTGATACTGTAAGGAATTATACTCGGAAGGGTGGGGGGAACTCTTTGAACTCTTGATACACCCATTGTTTTGTCTGGCATTTAGTTACAGCAGTGCTAGGTACCATAGAAACTCCTTAGCTAAATCATTTAGACTCATAACATGCAAAGCCAGAAGGGGCCTTTGGCCTGAGTTGTGAAGGAGGCCAGACTAGATGATCCCGCTGGTGCTTTCTGACTTTCACGTTTGTGAGTCTATTATGAGCATCTTGTCTGACCTGCTGTGTCACACGGGCCAGGGAATTTCACACAATACTTCTGACTGACCTCCCATCTCAACCGAAAGACCAAGCAACAGCGCCTCACCACATCCCTGAGCTCTTCTACTGGTTAATTACCCTGACTTAAAAATACGCCTCCTATCTCTAACTTCTATGTTTATTGATGTGTTTATTGGGCCACATTTTCAATTAAAATCCTTTATACTTCATTGAGAGATTTGTTTTCCCAGACAAAGGTCCATCTGAAGCACAATGGGGGGAGGGAGGTGGGGGGTACATGCGCAACTCCCATTTATGCTGGGTTCGCTTTCAAAATGTCCCCCCGCCCCCACACACCATGGAAGATTTCTCAGTCTTCCCATTAGAGCCCATGCACTGGCAGTGTGCTGTTCTCTGATATTGAGATGTGATGTGTTAATGAGCACAGGCAAAGCAAAAGAGCTTAGCAACAATTCACATCACACAACAAATACAAGGCGAGCAGTTTGGGATTTGATTTTAATATCTTCTTAATGACAACGCTGGGAGCTAATGATTGCTCTGTACAACTATGCCATTTAGATAGACACTGACACAATTATGTTATAGATCAGGTTCTGTGTCTTCCAGGTTTTGGAAGTGAGATTCCCCAGAGCCCTTTGCAAACAACCAGGCTGGAGGGGAGGGAGCATTTTGTCCGTCGGGATCTTCTGAGATTTTTGCGTAAGAGGTCCCAGGCCAGGGGGAGTCAGGAGAGAGGGAGCAGGGGGTGGTTGGATGGGGCAGAGGTTCTGGGAGTAGGAGGTGGTCAGGGGACGGGGAACACTGTGGGGGTTGGATAGGCATAGGAGTCCCAGGGGGTTTGTCAGGGGGCAGGGGTGTGGATAGGGGTCAGAGCAGTCAGGGGACAGGAAGCAGGGGAGTTGGATAGGGGGTGGGGTCTCAGGGGGGCAGTTAGGGGTGGGGAATTCCGGGAGGGGGCAGTCAGGGGACAAGGAGAAGGGGGGGTTGGATGGGTCAGGGGTTCTGAGGGGAGCAGTCAGGGGATAGGAAGTGGGAGGGGGTTGGATAGGAGGTGGAGGCCAGGCTGTTTGGGGAGGCACAGCCTTCTCTGCCTGGCCCTCTGTACAGTTTTGGAATCCCGATGTGGCCCTCTGGCCAAAAAGTTTGCCCACCCCTGACCTAAACCAAACCCAAGACTTGATTTGGCCTAAAGCCCTACCCTAAATCAAAATGTAATCCCGGTCCAGATCTGAACACAGGCTCTTCTGCCCATTTCTACCTATATCCTCACTGTATGCAAGCAACTCAGCAGTGCATGTTACTGGTATTCCTTACATACCATCACAAGTGTGTCTGACCCCATGTCTGTAGAATTAGATGTAAGTAGTTCCTCCAAGCTGGACTTTTGGCAATAACGTTTCCAGAGACATCTACGCAACTGCAAACCGCAGAGAGCTCAATGACCCCTGGAATCATTTTAGGAGTGTGTATACTTAATAGGGATATAAAGATTAGCACACACTACAACAGAGATACGATATCAAGCTACACAGAGACTCTACTGGCCTGTTCCATATAAACCCATTTTGCATGTTAATTCTGTATAAATCTCTCACAGCAGTTTCGTGGCAAATAACCCCTAGTGTCTATTCTCCTAATGCTCTATAGGGTGAAGCAAAGTACGCCCTGATCTCTCTGGGGCCTCTGCCGCACACTTCCGGGGGTGGACGTACCAGCGGATTCCCTTCAAAATTACACGAACAGTAATTATAGCCCCAGTCCAAGTTGACCAGCTCACCAAAATTTTCAGGAAGGGCCTGTAGATGGTTGTAGCCCAGCCACAGAGTGCGCAAGTTTCTTAAAAGACACACATGCCCTGGCAGCTGCTCGAGAGAGTTGAATGGCAGCAGCAGCGTCTCCAGCTCCTGTAGCTGCTGAATGCCGGGAGGAAGGCTGCTTATTCGGTTATCGCTGACATCCAAAAAAGTGAGGCGTCTGAGCTGGCAGAGCTGGGCAGGCAGCTCCGTGAAGTTGTTGTTGGCCAGATGCAGGCTGTGTAGCTTGGCCAAGCTGCCGATCTCCGGCGGCAGAGAGGTCAGGCTGTTGTTACTGAGGGTGAGTCTCTCTAAGTTGGTCAAGGTGCCAATCTCGGCTGGGATTTCCTTCAAATTGTTGGAGTCCATGTAAAGGAGGGTGAGGCTCCTTAGGTGGCTGATTTCTCGGGGGATCAGCCCCATCCTGTACCTCAGGCAGCTCTCTCTTTCCGGGCTCATCTCCAGGACCCGCAGGCCTTCCAAGCCAAAGACCTGCAGAGGCACCGACACCAGCTCCTTGCCTTCTATTTTGAGTTTCCTCTGCCCTTCAAACTTAGGGTCGTGCTCTGTGAGGTACTTCCACTGAGGGTCAGGGCCAGGGTTGAGAGAAGGGAAGGATTGGGCTGATTTCATTCTTCCACCAAAGGCGGAATTGGGAGAACAGAGAGAAATAAGATCCTTTCAGGAGCGTTACATTCTCCAGAGACAACCACGGTGATTCTTTATCGGCCCGGCCTCAGCCTCCACTGCTTTCTTCTCCGCCAGGCAAGTTAGCAACACAAATACTGAGGGTTCGGGTTGCTCAGCGACATCCATTAAGTAAACACGTCTTCCCGGTTGGCTGGATTGCTGCCCTTTGATCACGGCCCTGGCAGTGTGCACATAGCCAAGCCCACAAAAGGGGCATTGCCTCTTTGGAGATTGTGCTGTTCATCTAACTCAGTGAGCCACGGGAAAACTTGTGTTTCACTTTAGAAAGCAAAACTGAAATTCTAGATCTACACACCTAGGGTGACCAGATGTCCTGATTTTATAGGGACAGTCCTGATTTTTGGGTCTTTTTTTTATATAGGCTCCTATTACCCTCCACCCCTGTCCCGATTTTTCATGTTTGCTGTCTGGTCACCCTATACACACCCCAGTTGCTTCCCCTGTAATCACTTCTAGCTGTATGTTTTATTAGGCAGATGCTCCAAGACAAAAGCCCGCTTGGAGTCAATAGGAGTTCCCCTGACTTCACTGGGCTCTGGATCAGGCCATGAGCTGCTTGCTGCGTCATGTAGCACATCTGTAATAGTTGCCCACCACGCTGTTGTTTTGGGAGGCTGCATTCATTAATGGTTGTACAGTGCTTTGAGATCTGGGGGGTGGAAATGTCCATGGAACTGCAAAGCATCTGGATTATTAGAGGTGGGCCCAGCTGTCCATGTTTGTGATGTCAAAGGTAAGCGGATGACACAGTATCATAGAATGTCAGAGCTGGAAGGGAATCTCAGGAGACCATCTAGTCCAACCCCCTGCTCGACCCCAACTAAATCATCCCAGCCAGGGCTTTGTCAAGCCGGACCTTAAAAACCTCTAAGGATGGAGATTCTACCACCTACCTAGGTAACCCATTCCAGTTATAGTTTTTTCTAATATCCAGCCTAGACCTCCCGCACTGCACTTGAGACCATTGCTCCTTGTTCTGTCATCTGCTACCACTGAGAACAGCTGAGATCCACCCTCTTTGGAACCCCCCTTTCAGGTAGCTGAAGTCAAATTTTCCCCTCACTCTTCTCTTCTGCAGACTAAACAAGCCCATTTCCCTCAGCCTTTCCTCATAAGTCAGGGGTGGGCAAACTTTTTCACCTGAGTGCAACACTGGGGTTGCAAAATTGCATGGAGGGCTGGGTAGGGAAGGCTGTGCCTCCTCAAACAGCCTGGCCCTGCCCCCTACCCACCCCCTTCCACTTCCTGCCCCCTGACTGCCCCCCTCAGAATCCACAACCCATCTGACTCCACCCTCCCTCCTTGTTCCCTGACCACCCCCTCCAAAGACCCCCCTGCCCAGACCCCTATCCATCCCCTGCCCCTGACAGACCCCCGGAACTCCCATGCCCATACCTCATCCAACCCTGCCTGCTCCCAGACTGCCCCCCAGGATTCCCCGCCCGTTATGCAATCCCCTGGCTCTGTCCCCCTTACCATGCTGCTCAGCAGTGTGTTTGGCAGCCCTGTGGAGCCAGACACACTGCCCTGCCCCCACAGAGCGCTATCCACGTGGTGGGCTGAGGCTCCGGAGGAGGGGGAAAGGTGTGGGTGGGGCCAGCAGCAGCCTCCCCGGCCAGGAGCTCAGGGGGGCTGGGAAGGATGGTCCCGTGGGCGGGATATGGCCCGTGGGCCATAGTTTTCCCTCCCTGTCATAAGTTATGTGCCCCAGCCCCCTGATCACTTTGGTTGCCCTCTGCTGGATTCTCTCCAATTTGTCCACATCCCTTCTGTAGTGGGGGGACCAAAACTGGACGCAGTTCTTCAGGTGTGGCCTCACCGGTGCCGAACAGAGGGGAATAATCACTTCCTTCAATCTGCTGGCAATGTTCCTGCTAATACAGCCCACCATGTCATTGGCCTTCTTGGCAACAAGGGCACATGGTTGACTCATATTCAGCTCCTCATGCACTAAAATCACCAGGTCCTTTTCTGCAGAACTGCTGCTTAGCCAGTTGGTTCCCAGACTGTAGCGGTGTTTGGGATTCTTCCTTCTGAAGTGCAGGACTCTGCACTTGTCCTCGTTGAACCTCATCAGATTTCTTTTGGCCCAATCCTCCAATTTGTCTAGGTCACTCTGGACCCTACCCCTACCCTCCAGCATATTTATCTCAATCTCCAATTTAGTATCATCTGCGAACTTGCTGAGGGCAGTAATTCATCCCATCATCCAGATCATTAATGAAGATGTTGAACAAAACCAGACCCAGGACTGTCCTCTGGGGCACTCCGCTTTATACCGGCTGCCAAACAGACATCAAGCCATTGATCACTACCTGTTGAGCCCTATGATCTAGCCATCTGTCTATCTACCTTACAGTCCATTCATCCAATCCAGACTTTTTTAACTTGCTGGCAAGAATACTCTTGTCTGACATGACCCTCTACAAAGAAGTGAATTTCATTCTAAGCACCTCTGAAAACACACATAGACTATAAGGCCAGAAGGGACCATCACGATCATCTAGTCTGACCTCCTGCACATTGCAGGCCATAGAACCTTACCCACCCACTCCTGTAATAAACCCCTAACCTCTGGCTGAGTTACTGAAGTCCTCAAATCCTCATGTAAAGACCTCAAGTTACAGAGACTCCACCATTTACAGTAATTTATACCTTCAAGTGACCCAGGCCCCATTCTGCAGAGGATGGCAAAATAACCACCCCGGGTTTCTGCCAATCTGACTCAGGGGAAAAGTCCTTCCCAATTCCAAATATGGCGATCAGTTAGACCCTGATCATGTGGGCGAGACCCATCAGCCAGACACCTGGGAAAGAATTCACTGTGGTAACTCGGAGCCCTCCCCAGCTAGTGTTCCATCACTGGCCATTGGATATATTTGTTGCTAGCAGTCACAGATGGCTACATGCCATTGTAAGCAGTCTCATCACACAATCACCTCCATAAACTTATTGAGTTCAGTCTTGAAGCTAGTTAAGTTTTTTGCCCCCATTGCTCCCCTTGGAAGGCTGTTCCAGAATTTCACTCCTTCAGTGGTTAGAACCCTTCATCTAATTTCAAGCCTAAACTTGTCGATGGGCAGTTTGTATCTATGTCTTCTTGTGACCACATTGGTGCTTAACTTAAATAACTCCTCTCCCTCCAGGGTATTTATCACTCTGATGTATTTATTAAGAGCAATCTTATCTTCCGTCCGCCTTCTTTTGGTTAGGCTAAACAAGCCAAGCTCTTTGAGCGTCCTCTCATAAGGTAGTGTGATGGGGCAAGGCCAGATGGCTATAGGAAAGTGCTGAAGAACAGATATGTTAGTCTCAGGATAAACAAATCCCTGGTACCACTGGAACCTTCTAGAAATCAAGTAGAAACAGCTAGCCTGATTGGGACACCTGAAGCCAATCAGGGACTGTCTGAAATCAGTTAAAAACCTCCCAGTTAGTCAAGTGTGGGACTTATGTCAGGAGCTGTGGGAAGAAGTTGTGCTGTTGGTGAGACTGAGTGGTAGACATATCATACGCAAGGAAGGAGGCCCTGAGGTAAGGGTGAAGTGGAGTTTGAGGAAGTGGGGACTGCTCTGGGAAGTAGCCTAGGGAATTGTATTATGTTTTGTGGCTAAAAGGTCAGCCATCTTAGTTGATACTATTAGGGTCCCTGGGCTGGAGCCCAGAGTAGAGGGTGGGCCCGGGCTCCTCGCTTTCTGACTCCGTTAATTAATCACTGAGATTGAGAGACAACAGAGACTGTGCCAGGAAGGATAGCTTCTCCTCACTGACTTATGATGAAAATGGCTCAATAGGCTGTGACCTTGTCTCTAGAGAGAGAAGGGCTACGTGGAGGGTCACAGTGAGCCTCTGAGGCTAGTGAAATCCACCAGGAAACGCAGAATCCATGAAAATAAGGACAGAGCTTTGTCACAGTAGATTCTCCATTCCTGGTGCTCATCCTAGCAGCCCTTCTCTGAATCTGTCCTAGTTTGAATTTACCTTTTTTAAACACGGGAGACCAGAACTGCACACAGTATTCCACGTGAGGTGCCTTGTATAATGGTACTAACACTCCCTATCTCTACTGGAAACACCTCTCCTGATGCATCCTAGAACTGCATTGGCCTTTTTCACGGCTGCACCGCATTAGTGGCTCATACTCATTCTGTGGTCAAGCAGTACACCCAGGTCTTTCTCCTCATCTGTTGCTTCCAACTGATATGTTCTCAGCTTATAGCAAAAATTCTTCTTGTTTGTCCTTAAGCGCATGACCTTGCACTTTTCACTATTAAATTTCCTCCCATTGCTATTATTCCAGTTTACAAGGTCATCCAGATCTTCTTGTATGACATTCCGATCCTCCTCCATATCGACAATACCTCCCGACTTTGCGTCATCCACCGATTTTATTAGCATATGCTCACTTTATGTGCCAAGGTCAGTAATAAAAATATAAAATAAGACTGGTCCCAAGACTGATCCCTGAGGAACTGCACTACAAATGTCTCTCAGCCTGACAGTTCATCTTTCAGTATGACCCACTGTTGTCTCCCCTTTAACAAGTTTCTTATTCACCTTTCAATTCTCATATTAATCCTCATCTTCTCCAATTTAACTAATTCTTCCCCTGTGCAACTATATCGAATGTCTTACTGAAATCCAGATATATTTGATCTACTGCATTCCCTTTGTCTAAAAAATCAGTCATCATCTCACAGAAGATACTATCTTCGATGTATTGATCGTCCCAATCAGGACTGAAGCACAGAGACCAAGTGACATGCCACAGGAAGTCTGGGACAGCACAGAGAATTGAATCCTGGTCATCTGAGTCCCAGACTAGCACTTTGCCCACTGCACCATCCTTCCTGTCTACTGAAGCTGATGGTCTTACAACTTGGGGCGTCTCCCATCTGGTCTTGTGCTCAGCATATGGATCTGAGTAAGACTCTGCTGCAGCACACACTGTAGTGTTGGAAAACACAACATAATTCAGATTGTTTTTGAACACCCACGGTTCTAAATAAACAAGCAGAGCAGCTGGTCCACTTTAAATAGTTTAATAATCCCACATTAACAACAAGGGGGGAAAAATAAGCTCAGTAAAATAGCACCATGAGACTGAGTTGAAAAGAACCATTCACAAACGTCAGGAAGGGAAAATAACTGAACAACAACTAAAGCGTCAGTGAAAAACTATTTCAGGCTGAACAGCTTAACCCACAACTAAAAATGCCTTAAATAATTTAACAATTTAACACATTTATTTCCCCCAGATGATTCTGGGGGTTTCATTTTATAGGCAAAAAAAATGTTTGGAATAATAGACTATTACGATCACAATAATTTATACACAATTTTAAAAAGCACTGATGCCATAAAATGCACCTGTGCTTAGCACCTTGTTGAATATATCGATACAATATCGTCAGTGTCCCCAATCCTACTGAAACAGCATAGCCCTCCCGCCTCTCGTTTGTAATGCTGAACTGCAATGGGGCGGGGGGAAGAGTGCTCCTGAGGAGAAACGTCAGCCTGCTGTGCAGACTGTGTAATACCCTGGCACACTGCTAGGGCGTGGCGAGTCTCGCTCTCAGCGGGATTTACTGCGGAGCGTTTCACCCTTCCTAGTTTAGAGCTAGAGGTGCCGAGGCACAGGGAGGTTGAGGCAACAAATGTTAGTGCCGGGTGCATAAAGTTCGGCACCTGAATTAGTTGCTGATCCTGCAAACTCCTACGCACTTGCTTAACTTCAAGCACCGTGAGTAGCCTGGTGGACTTCAAGAAAAGCACAGGAATAGGTTTTAGCAGAACTGGGGCCTACGCGCTCTCCCCAGGGGCACAAGGGGCAGGCAGCACCTCAGGAAGTTAATTATTTAGATGCCCCAATGAGGCTTTCGGTGCCTACTTTTAAGTAGCCATTTTCAACCTAGGCCTGCTCCTATGGCGACTGATGTCACCACACAGGCTCCCATTGACCTCACCGGGCTCTGGACCAGGCCCTCTGTGAGTCTGTGGCAGACCCAGAAAACTTAACTCCAGTCCTGGGCCAAAACTCCCCGTCTGTGGTACTTTTCTTGTACTTGGGCTACTGGAGACAGGCTCAGCTGCTTCCTGAGCTGTGTAAAGGCCTTTCAGTGACCAGCAAGAAGGAAGTCGGCTTGGCAGAAAGCTCTGGAAATGGAACTGAGCAGCTGCAAAGCCAGCATAGGGGACACTGAAGTAATATTGGGGTGCCTCTGGTCATTGAGCTCTGTCACTCCAATACAGTGTCCCTGTTCTTCCTTAGATGTGCAATGGGCAGATGTTGGCCTTGGATTTGCCAGAATCCTTACTGCAGCTGCCGTGAGGCCTTCTCTATGGCACTGGCCCTGTCAAGGGTCCTGGGTGGGAACAAAAGTGCTCCCTGCAGCTGACGGAACAGAAATCATTAGGAAACAACCCAAGGGGAGGTGGGGAGGAAGGGAGCAATTTGGCAGGGGCACATGTCTCATTTTCTCCTTGGACACTGATGCCAACAGAGCCACGTCCGGCTATGTATGTTCCCGTCCAATCCTGCAAGCAATGATCATGGGTTTATCACCAGGCCCAAACTACTCTTACTTCCAAACCAGGCTGCACAGGTAGTCTGCTCTCATAGGGTGTGGACTCAGCTGTGCTTACGCTAAGTCGCATTCGTTTCAGAGTGGCTGTTCCTGGCATGCTGCTGGAATAAGAAACAGCCGCTCTTAGAATGAGGCTAGCAGTTTGAGGGCAGAGTGCCTTTAAATGGGAGAAAAAGGTTGATTGCAAGAACCCTTTTAACTAACAGCCACTAAGGGCGAAATCCTGACCTCACTGAAGCCAACTGCAAAACTCTCATTGACTTTAAAGGAGCCAGGATTTTGCCTATAGAGTTTAGGCTGGAACTTTTGCCTTCTCTATGCAGGCATTTCTCTCCACAGCGTCTGGCCATAGCTCCAAGGAACTGAAGCAGTATCCACAGACATAGGGAGGGAGGGAGGACTAGATCTCTCTGGCCAGCTGTCTCGACTGACTTTCATCATTTCTCTATCACAAGCTTTACTCATGGAGAGGAAAAAAAGGCTGGTTTTGCTGAAAAGTGAAGCGCTAGTTCCCAGGGTGCCCTTAATGCTTCTGCGCCCTTTCCCTCATCCCCTAGCGGAATGAATGAGATATTCCCACATAAAAAGCAAACACTGATATTTTACACTTTTCCCGTTCTCATGAAAGCCACGGTGATAGGAACAGAAAAGAAGCCAAAAGTACTGCTCCTCTGCACTGTTGGATGTACAGGGCTCTGACTGAAATCAATAGGAATCTAGCTTAAAATCTGATGGGTGGGTAAGGCCCAGGTTGTAAGGGATTTGGGTGCATGCTTTATTTTTTTTACTTGTGCTCTTTGCAGAGGGCAATTGCTCATTTCAGGTCTGTGCATGTCCCCTCCCCCCTCCTATTCTTCTAATTGCCATGAAAGATGCAGACGTGCCTCTCATGTTAAGAACAGCAGCCTCTTGGCAAATGTGCAGGCAAATTTCCAAGATCAAGAGGCCGCGAGAAAAGTAAAAAATCCCTCCCCACCTCAAGCAGTCACTCTTCCCAAGTTCCAAGTGCCCTCAAAATGAGATTCCATTGCATAGACTCAGAGAGAGAAAATGGCCTGACTCTTCTTAAACAGGAACCTTTTAATATATTTCCCATTAATCTAGCATACAGGATCCTGCCTATGTGAAAACCAGTGCTGCCTGGTTGTCAGCCATGTACAGCATGTGTATATGTACATCACTAGACATAACTTACAGAGAGTCTGATGAGTTACAATAGTGACAGCAGTGAAATGTCACATTAGCATGGCCCAGTTAACATGCCTGACTTCTGTAAAACCTGACTGCTGCCATGATCGCTATTGGAAATGATGTCTCATGCTACCAAGTGCTTTCTTGGGTGTGAAGTGTTCCCATTGGAGTAGGTGCATTGTAACCTAGCTTGGCTTGGCCAGCATAGTGATATTAAATACCGTGATCAACATGTCTGTTTGATGTTGAAATATAGACAATAAAATGATTGAACTACAGGGGGTTGGCCAGAGAAGAAGTGCATCAAGAGATATGCTCTCTTGGCTTACTTCTAAACAACAAACCCTTCGCTGCATAATACTTGCACTTTTCCTGGTCTTTATAAAGCAAAAGGACACTCACGGTTTATTTTCACAGGGGTGACATTTGCAATCTACAGAGGAAAGGTTTTTACTGTTATTTTTATTTTATGTTTAATGATCAAAATATAACACGCCTGGCAAGGCAAGGTGGGTGAGGTAATGTATCTTTTATTGGACCAAATTGAGGAAGAGATCCAGTGTGTCAAAACAGTTATGTCTGTACAGTGCACACTGGCTACATGTCTTTGATGGACTCATGCCCCAAGCTTCTGACGTCCGTTCAGTTTAAATAACTTGGAAGCACATGCAGTTAGGTGAATGTGGGCTCTAGGGATGGATCTTTAAAAAGAATGCCCAACACTCAGCAGCAACCATAAAGGGCACTGGAGAATGTCCCATCCTCATTGAGAACCATGTGAGTGGCTATGTACTGAGCACTCCTGAAAATCTGGGAACTTAATTCAAGTGCCTTCACGGAAGCTGAGTTTTTCTAAAAATCTGGCGCAGCTGGTGCTGATCACGTTGAATATCTGTACCATGTGTGTGTGCAGGAGTTTAGAATGAGGAAGGATCTATTGTAGAAGCAACTATCTTCTCAAAACCCAGCCTGGTCTATCCAATTCCTTCCTCTCTCTGTATATATGTACATCGATTTCTGCAGTCAGGTGACCCCAATGTTTTAGTAGCTAGTTTTGGGGGGGCAAGTGTTATTGACCTCTTGGCACATAGAATTTCCATTGATTCTCCAAATGCTTTGTTGTGCTGGCCATTCTATTGAAGACAGTACTCCGGTCTACTTCTCCTTCCAAAAGGCTACCCTGCTTTGGATCACCAGAAATGGTGGCCTGCAGATCATACTACATTTTCTGCCCAGAAGGGACCAAGATAATCACCTAGTCCAACCTTCTACAAACCATGATACCAGCCAATACCTAGAGGATCACTGCGTTAACTTTAATGGACATTACCCAGGCCCTCACTGCAGAGCAGAACTAGAACTCTACTCGCTCAAGATGTCAAGGAGCACAAACTTGCTGGCTGTTTGTAGAGGCATCTCCTTGACAGTATAAGCACAGGCCCCAGTTACCAGGAAGAACATCTTTGCCTGTTGAGTGGAACTAAAGTACATGTACAGGACACAGGGAGAACAATTATACTGGAAACAGAATCTCTCTTCATGGCATCAGCTCTCTCCTGCCTTGTTTTCAGAGCCTTGCTCACGTACAGAAAAGCCGATCAAGTGGCTATGTATGATTAAAAGTTGTGTCCTTTATGAGCAAGGAGAACATTACATTTTGTACAGCAGTTCTGGGAAATCCAGCGCTTGTTGTCTGTAACTGATTTTCAATTGAGAGCTGAATGCATTGGAGACTAGTTCTTTGTCAGCCTCCCCAGGGCATTTTCCCCGCAATGTGTTTCAGCAGCTTGCCCCTCCTGTAGGCTTGTTTCTCACAGTCACTAGCATGCACCAAACAGTGCCCTGACATTGTCATATTAGAACTTGGGAATGAAGTCTGGAAAAGAACTCACCCAGCTGAGCAGAGGTTTTGGCATTCACATGGGTTCTGTATAAACAACAATGGCTCTGCTATGTATCAATATTATATGTAAAAACTTATTTTTAATTTTTTTAACATGCCCTGATGTTAGAGATAACAAACCCAAACTCATTTCTCACATCAACAACAAAATAATAAAAATAATAATTAATAATAATCTGACCGACCGGCAGCATTCGTTGGCTTTGATCATCTCAAAGGCCTCCCATAAAGAAACGCAAGTAGGGAACAATCCAAGAGATCATGGTAGGCGTGTTGAGTTCAAGTTTCAGAAACCAGTCCGGAAGGAGTCCCCAGGGCTGCCTAGGGCCCTTTGACATTGCTGGGCCGGGCGGCCAGACTTGCATAGTAAGCACACTGAGAGGGATCGCACTGTCCACTGACTCCTGGAGGTCCCTGTGGGCCCATGAGGCCTGGCACCCCAGCTTCCCCTTGTGGGCCTGGTGCTCCTGGCATCCCATCTTTGCCATAGCCAGGTTCCCCTGGGAGGCCTGGAATGAAAACAAAGGACCGTTATTCCCAGGGGATGACTCAGCAAGGCCACACCACACAAGAGGGGCCTGGCAGCCATGCTGGGACCTGGAGATGAACTTCTGCCAAGTGCAGAGGCACTTCCCCACAGGCCACTCGTAGCAATGCTCACTTTCCTCCCTGAACATTTCCCCGCCTGGCAATACCAGAAGCAGCCACACCTCCGGACACAGCTGAGGTAATGCACGAAGCACAATGTGGAGCCTGGCTGCCAACAACACAGCCAAAGCTGCCCTCTCCCTGCAGCTGCAGTGTGAAGAGAAGGTCGGCTCAATTACTGATATTAGAATGACTAGCAAATGCTGTTTATCTGTCAACAATGACAGCGTGTCACGATGGTATGCTTGAGCCACACTGTTTGACTCAGGGCTTTCCTGATGTCTGAGGCTGCTTGGATCTGTGAGTCTGGTTCAGCTAGAAAAGGATCAATGTAAGTCTCTGCAAAGGAGGTGTGGCCCACCGGCTGCTGGCACGTTCCCAACGCCACTTCTGGTGTTGCCAAGTTTGGGAATGCTGACAGTTAGCCTATTCCATCATGGCAGTATGAACAAACAACCCACCTGGAATTCCTGGAGGACCGATTTCACCCCTCTGACCAACACCAGGCTCTCCTCTCTCCCCCTTCACACCTCTTTCACCTGGAGGACAAAACCCAAACAGGTTAGTGTGATCCGCACAAGCAAAAGAGGCCATAAAAGAAGCTTGATCCTGACTGGAGCCATGAGGCCCCACTGCAATACAACTAACTATTACTGTTGGAGACACTGTGCAGAATGCTGCTGCTGTTGGGAACACGTTCTCTGTTCCTAGCTGATATATGGTATCTGCTGGGCTACACGCCTATCTGGCTCAGACTGTGACCAGCCCTTGAGTGGCCAGAATGCTCCAGGAGCCTCTACCGCATTCTTCGAAGGCCCTGTGCAAAGGACAGCCACATTTACCACTCCTCTGCTTGGGCAGGCCAGGGCCTGATACGTGCGCTTGGGGGCATCCGTTGCCTGAGATGAGGTGAGGCAGAGAGGTGGAAAGGAAGGGCATCGGTCCCCAGCTCATCGCCTAGCAGGGCTGTAAAGCAGGGTCTGATTCTGCAATACGCACTCAGGCCCTGCCCCAGCAAAGCACTTACTCACACACTTTATTTTAAGAATGAGGATCGTCCCACTGACAGCAATGAGACGCCGCCGAAGGTTAATGTTACTTGTGCTCTTCAGTGTTTGGCGGGACAAGGGTCAGAGTGGGCTCCAGAGGGACCCTGGCAGGCTCCAGCCGTTGTTTATCTAACCTAAGGGCCTGCACAGGCAGAGTGTTAGCGTGTGACAAGCTGGATGTAAATCCACAGCGCTGTAGCACGCAGTGCCCAAGTAGCCATGGGGACCCTGCTACTGTGCAGTAAAAATTCCCGGAGGCACATTGACCTGCTGCTGGTTCGTGCTTCTGAGCAAGGCAAAGCAATAGCACGACACCGTGCTGGGAGACCGACATGAGGGAGAGCTCTGTCTAAATTCTCAAGACATACGTCATGCCGAATGCTCCTGAGAATCACAGTTTGTGAAACGGAGCGAAACAAGTTGATACAGAGAGTCCACCGCGGAGACTGAAAAATGAAAACGTCTGTTTTTTAAATCAGCAGAACAGAGCCGTTCTCGCTGCTCCATTTACCCCTGCTGCAGGGGACATACTGAATGTGTGGGAACCCCCGGCTCACAGTTTGGAACGGGACCCTCTCAGCATCCAGGCTCCCCAATATGCTCTATGATTCACTCACCTTTTGGACCCACTGGTCCTGATGGCCCTTCAGAGCCTGCCTGTCCAGGTCGGCCAGGCTCTCCTGGAGGGCCAGGTCTTCCTGGGAGCCCTTCCTTACCGGGAGACCCCGGAGGCCCTGGCCTGCCTTGGGGTGCTTTAACGTGCGCTGGCTGCATCTGAGCCATGAGGTAGGCTAGTTTTGCTGAGGACAGACAGAGGCGGTTCTGTTAGGTTAGAAAGTCACGGCTCTGAGAAGCAGAGAGCCAAGGGATCCCAGGCAATAGGGCGAACAAAAGGCCGTGTTTTCCCAGCCCAACTCTTAGCACTTAACTGACGACTTCCCCTGCCTCCCCCAAACAGTTGTTCAGCACCAGCCATAAAGGCGCCTGCCCCACAAACTCGACCAGCTTAACCTGCTACTCTGTTGCTCCTGAAATTAAGGCCTTTTTCTGAATCTCTCTCTCAGACTTTTCCTTCCTCGCCCCCATCGCATGGCTCATTGTCGTACTGCCTTCTAGGACTGGTTATTTCCTTTCCTTCAGCTGCATTGTTACCCGGCCTGCATTTAGTAGCACTGTGATCATTTCTCCACTGAAAGGAAGAGCCTGTTACTAGTATCCTCTCACGGAGTGTGGGATAAGGCAGGTGACGTGGTTCATTCTAAGGAGAGGGGATTTCTTTGCTTTCTGGGGCAGCCAGGCCCGAGACGGGCACGTTGGCCTTGACTAACGAGCTGTGCAGACAGAAAGTGGGACAGTGCCCTTTCCCTGTGCCAGACTTTCTCCTGCTTTTCCAGCACACACTGGGATGGCAGCTGCCAGATTCCAGCCCTCAGGAGTCCCACAAACATACTGAACTCATGGCAAAAAGCTCTCCTAGGAGGGAAGGGCAAGGTGGACTCAGGCTTCTGTTAGCTGACCCCGAACAGAAGGGACCTTCACGCCAGGGAAGTCTTTTAAACCACTGGAAGTGTTACAGCATGGACAAGATGAACTGAATCTTTTCTTTCCACTGTCACCGTGAACTAACACGGAGGCAAATCCTGCCCACCGGCACTGCACGGAGCAAAATGCCGAAAAAAAGTCCTGTTCCCGGTGCTCTAGCGTTTGTGGGGAGGGAGGACAGGAGAGACTCCATGCATTTTGTGGCATGGAGCCAAGTTTTGCAGTGACCTTCAGGGCTGGAGGATGGGGGAGGTTTGCGAGGAGGTTGGGGGAATGACCAAGGCATGGCCCTTAGTCTGTCCTCAGTTCATATACACTGCATGAAGCATCAGGCTGCATCTGCTGTTCCTTCTCCCATCCACTTGTGTTCTAGATGCCACCGGCACCTTAGTCTGAGCCTGTGGCCATTTCACTCAGCCTCTGTGCTTTCTTCCAGGAATTTGCCTCCAAAATAATGTTGCTGCTCCCTCCCGACCCACCTTCTCTCCCCACGCGATCCCGCTGTGAAGTCACAATGCTGGGTTGTGACATCATAGTAATTTCCCTGGCAATTGGCTGTGAGGTGACATGCACAGGCTTTGTGCCCAATGGGACAGAAGGAGAACATGGGCAGGGAGGGAGAAAGTCCATGTACTAACACAGGCACCTTCAATAATAGCAACTAGAAGAACGCAGGCCAAGGCCGTTTCACTTCACACGTCTCCTTTTCCCAAGTTGCTCCCATCTCAAAGTTGCCCTTAAACAGCTGGGAAGGGTGGGGGGACAAATCACATGCTAAGGGGCTGTACAAAGCATCTTCTGGAACCTTGGATGTTTTGGTGGCTTGCCCGGTACCAACACTTACCATCTAGCTGCTTTCCTAACTCCTCTTGGATGAGCCTTCTCAGAGTCTCCAGTGATGGAGAGTCCCCCTAGGGAGAAGAGTGAGACCATGATGATAGTCACAGCAAGAACGGCAAACCAAACTCTTCACCTAGGGGTTACTGGAGAAGCTATAGTGGGCTTGAGTCACCAGTGCCGAAGAATCTGCCCGAAGGAAGGGAAGCTCACAGCGGCAGAACCTGCCTACAATTCCCACCCTGCTGGGAAGCCCAGTACTGGATTCATTGGTTCAATGCATCTCCAGGACAACTTCCACCACCAGGAGCATCAGGTGGAGATTAGAACTGCCTTTCCCTAGTGGGTCCCATAGGAAGACCAGAGTGACAATACTGTCACCGTCCTAAATGTGAATATCCCTAGAGATGGAGCTGTGCCAGAGGTGTGCGTCATGGGCGACCCTCCTGCATTCCAGGGGGTAATCAAACCCAGCATCTAGACTTGTGTGTTGTAACCATTCTCACAGAATGATAGTTTAGCATCCTGACCACACGTGGAATGGAACTAGCTAGAATGTTCATATGAAACTCCACCCAGAAAGCAATGCACAGTTTCTTCCCGGCTTCAACGTCTTTTTGATTTCTGACCAGATGAAATTTGAAAGTGATTTCTAAATTGTACAGAGTGAGTAATAAATGTACTAGCTGCCTAAATTCCCCATTGCAGTAGCAGTCTTTTTCACTTCCTGTCCCCTGCTTGTTTGTGCCGGTGAAGTGTGCTGCTCAACTGCTGTTGCAATGCACCAGAAGTGGATGCATTTCAGGGTACAACATGGTATAATCTGCGTTGTACATCAGTTCTATAAAAAGCTTTATGACCCTTCTGAGACTGAAGTTCTTATTCTTCATTATTGATTGCAGCACCCATTAAACATTTTTAAATTATTAAAATATTTCATGTTATGACAATATTTTAATTAAAAAATTCTTGCCCAAATATGGATTATTCGGTCGCTTTGCTGCCTATCTCCAGCCGCAGGTTTAGCATAGTGTAAAGACTTTGTCCATCAGTATCTAAAGAAATGACCTCATTATAATCGCCATACATTTAGAATGCCTCTTGCTGATGTATTCAGAAAATATTTTTCAAAATTTAGAGATCACTTCTTAAGCTCCAAAAAGGAACTGTGGATTGTTTTGTTAGGGCTTTTTTTTTTAAAAAAAGTTCATTACTTTTAATTGCTTTAATTATTCATAACTCATTACTATATTTCATCATGTGTCTTCCATGTGGCTGCACAAAGATGTGCTTTCTCTAAAATGTACCCGTTCTTTAGGGATTATTTCACTTTCAATATTTAGGAGGTAAAAGCCTCAAGGCAGAATTAATTTCTAAAACATTTAGTCTGCTTTACTACTATCAAATATTTGTCTTTGCCCTTCTAAATACTGAGCCCTCAGGCACTTTAAATGAGTAGAGTGTTCTTTTTGTTACACAGAACAAATTATTCAAATATAATATGATCTCATGAATTTTGATGAGCTGGTTCCAATAATATATCCAGGAATATATCAAGGGTCCCTGTTGTCCAGTATCCCCTGTTGGATTTAGATGGAATATATGGGTCAAAGGTGTTAACATAACACAGACACTGTTCAATATTAAATGGCATTAAACAAGGTTTGTGGCTTGATATACAGAGACCTCAAGCCTGCTTATTACCATGGTATATACACCATTTAAAATCCTTCTCACCTTTTATTAAAGATACAGAAGAAGAAGGAAAACCAGTGACAGCATTTGAAATGTAAAGGATTAAGTCAGGCTTTCATTTTAACAATATCCCTTGTTCCCTTTAGTGGATGTTGACTTTCACTTGCAATCTCACTTCTGGAAAAAAAGCAGAGGCACAACACACGGTCTTCTCAGCCATGCCAAGACCTGGCAAGTTTATACCTGCATCAGGCTGTTTGGGACATTGCTTTAGCTGCCTCATTCTCATGACAGGGCTTACAGCAGTATTGCAAACAATATAGACTTGGCCAGGTAGGCTGGACGCTTATTAGACAAAAGAAAAAGGCGGCGAGAGATAGGAAAGAGAAGAAATAAGTTAGGGAAGGAAAAGGACACATTAGGGCATGAGATGCAGACTCACATCCCAGGTTGTACCTGGGATTTAGCCAAAGCAATCCCCTGCATTCTTCTCTCTGGCCTGGTCTGGTCAGGACGTCTTTAGGGGGTTGGATGAAGGTCTGGGGCTCCAGAGGATAGTGGGGGGAGGAGGTTGGCAGCCACAATGGTGAAGTTTGCTCCAGTAGCCTTTTTTTTCTCTGAAAGCCTTTCTTTAATGACCCGAAAAGGGAGCAATGGGCAGAATAGCCCACATCCCCTCATTATTTTGCCCATTAATTAGGTGTAATATCCCACATACCAATTTTGGTTCACTGATGTTCGATCTCATTCTGTTCTTGTTGACCAGGCATGATCTTAATCCAGTCCTTGAGTTAGACAGTAGGCCTTTTGGTTTGGACTTTCATACATGTGTTGTGATAGGTTGTTCTGACATCTCAAGAACTTCCCCTCCTTACAGCTGAGCTGACAGTTAGGGTAAATTGGTAGGCCTGCATATCTCAATACCTCTCTCTGAGACTGGCCACCACCAGACCAAGGTATAAAGCCCTCAATGGACGATTAGGCTGTAACATGCTTATGTAGGGAGTTTCTTCCTGACACTAGACACATAGGGATATGACTACAATGCAATTAAACATCCATGGCTGGCCCACGTCAAGTGACTCAGGTTCACGGGGCTCAGGCGATGGGGCTAAAAGATTGCCATGTAGCTGTTTAGACTTGGGCTGGAGCCCAAGCTCTGGGATCCCGTGAAGGGGTCCCTGAAGCATGCGGTTTGATATTCTTCATTTATTTCTATCTTAGTTAGTGTAAATATCAACTCTTTTAATCCTACTGAACTCAGTGTTTAAATAAAAACTGGTGGACCAGAGTTCCATGTGCATTTTCCTGTCTGACAATATCTTATATTTATACACCAAATTTCAACCTGAAGGATCCTAAAGAGCTTTTACCAGAAATGAATCACTCAACTTGCCAATAGAATGCGTCCACCTCTGGGGTGGAACGGGGCACGTATTAAACACCACACAGCGATGCTGTGTAGCAGTTTAGTACAGAAAGTGAAGGAGATCATATCCATCTCACACCAGGAGCTTTAGGCCAGCAACGTTTTCCTGAATTAACTCTCTCTATTTTTGCAGAAATGCCATGGGAATTGTAATGATCTCAGATCTCAGTTTCAAGCTATGGTTAATGACAGCCATTTAATTCAAATATTGTTTAGCGCAAGACCTCCGTGCCCCACAGCATCTCTTCTTTGAGTGCAGTGGATTCAGAGCAGCAGCAGGTAACCATGTCACACACGCATTGCATGTGTATATAACACAGGAAGCACGTGTTGATAGCATTGCAGGATAAACAGAGGAGCCTCACTGGCAGCCAGGCAATAATGTCGGGCTGTGCTCACGTCATTAAGGGCGTGTTTCTATAAGACTCTTTGGAAGCTCACGGCTGCCACTCTTACCCTGGGGCCAGGAAAGCCTGGCTGTCCTGGGGGCCCTGGCGGTCCAGCTTGCCCACTGTCTCCTGGTGGTCCTTGGGGACCCATCAATCCAGTGTGGCCTTTATGGCCCGGTATGCCAGGATCCCCAGGCGGGCCTTTCTCTCCCGGTGGGCCTTTGTCACCTTTGATGCCCGGATCTCCCTAGGAGACAAAACCAGCACATCACTACAGAGGAGAACACGTCCCTTCTTCCCCAGCCTAATGAAACACAGCACGGGCAAAGACACTGAGTAAAGCCTTGGATACGTTACCAATTGTTGCTGATGTAGAAAGACTAAAGATGAGGTGGCCCGGGGCAGCATTGTATACCTCTGTGGGCTGCCCTTAGCCAATAGGCTGGACTTGGGCCACAGTAAAGTAATGCTAATAACACTTCTCAACACACCCTGTCTCCCTTGGGTCCGTGGTTGCCTGGTTTCCCGGCTGTGCCCTGGAATGAAATAACAGGCATGAGTATGCAAGCGCAATTCATGTACGGAGTTAATGACAGGATGCTTCCCCTTGTGATGGCTCCCAAGCCCTCAGGAAAATGAAGTCCTGTAGACGCCACAATTCCCTGGGTGCTCTAGATTTATTTAATGTTCTCAAAGCAGTACAGGCGTGTCGCGTCTTACACGAGGGTTCTGTTCTACAGACCCCATGTATAGCCAAAACACCCATTGAGTTCAATGGCGGGCGGAATCGCACCCCCAACAGCGGGCTGCCGACCCGGATCCCTCCAGCGGGCTGCCGACCGGGGCCCTGTTGTGGGCTGGCTGCCTGCGGCCCCGGCTCCAGCGGCGGGCTGGCTGCCGGTTCCAGCCCCGGGCCCCGCGGCGGGCTGCTGGTCCCAGCCCTGATCCCTGGTGGGCTGGGCTCCGACACCGGTCCCCGCTGTGGGCTCCTGCCGCGATCCCCGCGGTGGGTTGCCGGTCCCAACTGGCCCCGGCCCCCGCTGCGGGCTGCTGGTCCCAGCCCCGAACCCCGGCGGGCTGGACTCCAGCCCCGGTCCCCGCGGCGGGCTGCTGGCTCCTGCCGCGATTCCCGTGGCAGGCTGCTGGCTCCGATCTCCACGGCAGGCTGCCGGTCCCAGCCCTGTCTCTGGCGGGCTGCTGGCTCCACCCCGGCCCCACAGCACAGGCTGCCGGCCCGATCCCTGCCATGGGCTGCTGGCCGACCCTGGACCCCCGTCACGGGCTGCCACCAGCACCCAGCTCCAACCCCCACCCCAACAAGGGTCACTTACAGTCTTGAATTTTTTAAAAAAATTTCTTTCTTTCTTTTTCTTTTTTTTTTTTTTCTGTTTTTGCCAGCCGTGTAAAGCCAAATTCGCGTATGTTAAATACGCATAAGATGCGACTGGCCTGTATCTCAAGAACAAAAGAGCGCAACCCCAGTAAGCATGTCTCAGACTACCATTGAACCTAGACAGCATCTGGAACTGAACTCACCTCTTTTCCTGGGGTCCCCTTCTCTCCTGTGTCTCCCTAAGAGACATAAAGAAAGTACATAACTCACAACCCTGACAATATCGCAACAGCGCGGGCAGTATGAAGTCAGACAAACTACCAGGCCTGATTCTGATCTCAGAAGGGAGGTGGTTTCACTTGCACTATTTGGAGTAGAGAATGTGGAGTCAAGCAGAAAATGTTGTAGATCCTTTATCCTTGGATTTCTGACACTCTGTCGCCAAGTGTCATATTCCAGATTGGTGAGCCAGGACTGAGATGAGTCAACACTAACAAAAGAGAGTTCCTATGATCAAAGTGTATCTCCAAATATACTGCATACTACATGAATGTTCCTAAATGTAGAAAAACAGTCAGTTGTTCCTACAGGGCAAGCAAAGATGTTGAGAGGGATATATATTAACAACGGTTTCTGGCTTTCAGTGCCATACAGTTCACTTTTATTCTGAATGTTTCAACAGTCTCTCATATGTTTTCTTGCGCTAGTTTACTGAATTCTTGGTTAGCTCGGTTACGTTTCAATAAAGCACTCTCCATTTACCTCTCTCTTCTCTTCTGCATATACCACATCATAATAAAAAAACACAACCATTCCTCTCATTTAGCATCTCTGCGGGATCTATTACTGCAGCCCTGAAGCACAGGATTGAAAAGGCAACACTAGCATAACACTGGCCATTGCTAAATTCTGAGCACATTCTGTCACAACTAATGGAACTAGAAAAGTACTTGTCTGCAACATCCCTAGGTCAAATTATGTGTAGACCTACAACCCTTGAAACACCCCCACTGATTATATTTATAGCGTGTTTGTATGTGTGTGTGTAATTGATATACCTGTGATGAACTGGAAGCACATGTAATCAGTTGCACAGGCGTGTGGTATATTTATTACATATCAGTGCAATCGATCACATGCCGAGGGTCACATCACCTACTAAAACAAACTAAAACTGGAACTTATTCCAACATTCCCAAACTCCACAGCAGCTTTCAACAGCCACCTTATTTTAAAAAAATAAATTGCGAGGGAAAATGTTTCTTCCTTCTCTTACTTTCCACTACAAATGACTCCAGCTTAAGACTCAGGCTAGGGAAGATTCAGTCTTGCTCTAGTGTCATTAGAGTCTGTTACCTTGTGCCAGTGCAGGGTTGGAAACAAGAACGTTAACTAACTGGGAAGGGAAGATTGCGAGCTTCTCAATGGGATCAGACATTTGCCTCTAGACCTGGAAGGGCCCAAGACACTGGATTTTAAGGTTGTGGTATTTTTACTGATAACTTTGGGAGATGTTTTAAGGATGAGTTGCAATGTACCTCTATTGCTGATGCCTATACTACCTGCCGGATCGTGTCTAGTCTAGACACAATAAATCGACCCCAGAGCGCTCTCCCGTCAACTCCGGTACTCCACCACCGCGAGAGGCACAAGCAGAATCGACGGGGGAGCAGCAGCAGTCGACTCACCGCAGTGAAGACGCTGCGGTGAGTAGATCTAAGTACATCGACTTCAGCTACATTATTCACGTAGGTGAAGTTGCCTAACTTAGATGGATCTCTCTCCCAGTGTAGACCAAGGCTTAATCAGTTGGTCTCAAGGTAACTAGGGACTTTAGCCTTAGGTAAAGGAATACAAGAATTAGTCTGAAAATTGTTAATTGCTCTAAAACGTTCCTGATGTAGCTCTCCTATAATACCCAGGGCCCGTGCAGAATGCTCTAGTGAGTAACGCAACCACCCCAAACTCATGCTGGGCAAAACATATGAACTGCTTCTTCATGAATGCCACATCTATATACAGGGCCTTATGACAGGTGTCCTTCCTACAAATGAGATTATCCTGCTTCTGTAAGCTATGGGAAATAATATAGTTCTCTTTGGAAAGAATACACTGGGCCCGTTGGAATAGAGAGGGGCCCGTTTGGGAGTTATCTGGATACACAAGGCTCTCGCCTGCTTTTTTCACAAAGTGACAATTTGTCCTTCCTTTCTCCAGGTTCAAGAGTCCAAACCAGGCAGGGGGTGAATAACGACTGCTTTGCACCACCAAAGAGATACTTACTGGAGGGCCTCGGGGCCCAATGAAGCCAGGAAGTCCCGGGCTGCCATTTTCTCCTTTGTTTCCTTTTGGACCCTTAGAAAACAAAATGAAACATAAACACCAGCAGCTCCTTCCCCCATCACCTCTTCTGAAAAGCCTCCATTTACCGGGAGACTTGAATCCTCATCTTCCCCTCCTGTTTCTTCTTAAAACCAAGTCCTGAAACACTAGGTCTGTCACCGCACAGTGCACTGCTAAGGACATTAGTCTGAGTTCCTGGAGAACTGGAAATAAGCTATGCCTGGGCCCACAGAAGGAGACACCTCCTGCTCTAAGCTTGCGGTGGGGACAGGCTTTTGTGTTGGGGAGTAAGGTCATTTTACTGATGTTAGTGAAAGGGGATAATACCGATGAGACTAAAGCCAATCATGCCGACCAATACTGTGTCATTGTTAAGAACATAAGAACGGCCATACTGGGTCAGACCAATGGTCCATCTAGCCCAATATCCTGTCTGCCAACGGTAGCCGATGCCACATGCTTCAGAGAGAATGAAAAGAACAGGGCAGTTATCAAATCATCCAGTCCCAACTTCTGGCATTTGGAGGTTTAGGAATATCCAGAAGATGGGGTTGCACCCCCGACCATCTTCGCTGATAGCCATTGATGGACCTTGTGACAGTTCGTACTATGTTCACCCTTTTTACAAGGCCATGATAAACTTTGTATAAAGTATGTCTTGTGAGGTATCGTTTGAAAACTCGTAATCTGCTGAACATCATTGTCACGGTAAAATAAGTGTGGTAACAATGTCTGCAAAGTTAAGATTCTGCGATATGGCATTACTAAGTTTAGAAAGACATGCCCAAACCAGTTCTTCAGAGACAAAAGACACACAGACTCCCCAGCCAGATATTGACAAAGTTTGGGAACTATCACCTAGTTAAACAACCATTCTTTGTCAGCAAGAAGAGTGTGAGAGAGAACTTTTCATATTGTTAAAGGAAACAGCTGAATCCCAGCTGGAGATAATCCTCAAAGAGGGAGAATGGTATAAGAATAGAGAAAACACACCACAAATGACGTCTCTCTCCTCAGCTCTACTTACGGAAGCTACAACATTTGAAAGACGAAGGAAGCATCATTGAACTGAGTGGGAGGTCCTGACTCCTACTGGTTACACCCTCAGTTTTTGTCTGAACCTGAAACCCCAGTGAATCAATGTTTGGAGAGAGGAGCCCCAGTGACCAAGCGGGGAACTGGCCTGCCCTTCGTTACAGGTACTGAGTGCAATGGTTTACTGTAACTAACTGCTGAACCCCAAAGCAACTTTGGGGAACAGAACAAAGAAAAGCCTCCTCAGTGGCCTTCTTGCACCTCAGTGCTCACGGGCTAGTCTCACGTACAAAGTTGCCCCTGCGAGGAATGTCCCCTTCTGTGACCTGGCTTTGGACTTTTGCCCGCTGTTTTCCCGAACGCCTCCAGCGCGTTGCTCTAATGCTACTCTTCCCTCTCTGCAGAGACTGCTGCCAACTCCTCCAGGCCTCTCAGCCTCCGTGTCACACTCTGTGGGGGCTACGCATTGCCCCTCTGAGAAGCCATCCACTGGGCAGGATTTAATACATTTTTAAGGGTGCGACAGGTAGCTCTTCTCTCCACGCTGGGTTATAAATGACCCTGGTAACTGTCTCAACATCCCTGGCTCACTGCAGGTGTACACGGCTGTGGTACTTACTGGGTTACCTGCAAGGCCAGCTTCCCCTGGGGTGCCGGGTGAGCCATTCTTGCCCTGGATTGAGGGGGAAAAGAACAGATTTGGAATCAAAAAGGATACAACTCTGAGCCTCTTTGTGGCTACACATTTTTCCCTGGAGAATGCAGGCTCTTTCCCGGAAAGGTCTTCCCCATTGCCTCCAGGCCTTGACACCCAGCCTCTAATATGGTGCCCTGATACTATGGTGATAGGCACATTAGATAAGACTGATCAGGTGGATAGACGTAATCCTTAATCCAATTAGGATAGAATTCAGTAATAGGCAATAATATGTGTCTAGTGGCTAAAGCCTAACAAATGGTTAAAAAGAGAGTACAAATCATTCATTGGTGATAAGAGGTAGTAACTACAGAGAGACATGTGAGCGCCTGTTAATCTTCTGTTGCCACCTTGAATAGTATGGATGAGGAATGCTTATATGATACCTCTCATACTAGAATCCCTGGTGCTCAGACTTTACAAATCACAAGCACAATTCTCCTCTGGGATCAACGTGTAAAGATGCAGCTCCGACATTCTCCTTGCATTCTCCACTCAGAGATCACTTTGGCTACCACTGAAAGAAACACCAGCCCACTGAGGAAAAGAAGGGTCTCTCCTCCTCTCTGGGAAGTCTTTGAGAGAGTAGGTAACATTCTGCCCCCTCAGCCCCACTTCTGGTGGCAAAGATGGACACAAAGCTGTCCTGAAAGGACAGCACGGCAGTGCCCTCATGCAGGGGGAATCCCTGGGTACTGTAAAGCTGGATTGCTGGGCCGGGCTTTACCAAACCTAATCCCTCATTCAGGCATGGGCATAGGAGGGGGCCGATCCTGAGCATGATACACCCCAGTGATCCTCAGCCAGAAAAGTGATTCTTGGGAAGCCAATCTAGCCAATGTAATTTAGAGCAGCCCTTAAACTGCTCTAGGTTAAGCCAAGAGCTGTTTCAGTTCCTGGCTGACTGCAGAATCAGGAGAAAGGAAAGGCAGCTCAAAGCTCATCCAGACCTGGAGATCTGGGCCCCTATCTAAAATCCAGGCACTCTGAGATTTCATGCCAACTCCCTAGAAAGATGGAGCTCCCGACAGGGGAACAACTGCATTGCTTTAGTTCTCACTAGGGGATATTTACACTGGTAGCTGCCAAGAAGCGGGAATCCCTTCTGAATAATTCATCAAGCAGGAAATGAAGGGGAGATCCCATGAGCCAGAGATCTTCAGAGTGCAGATGTTCCAACCATCCATCGGGGGTTTTTATCCTGTGCTGGGACTGCTATATGTAGGCGCTGATCAAAGTCCTCAATACCCAGGATCCAGCTGATCTTCAAAGCTCATCTGCATCATCTGTCAGGAATCAGGGCCTGCAGCAGACCCAGGTTCTGGGCAACCTAACGAGCATAGCTGGCCTGTAGCAGGCTGCCTGATTGGCGACATTGCCTGATTGGTGGGAAGAATTAGCAGACTGGCTCATAAGCCCAGCAGCAGTTCAGCGGCTGCTCAATGCACACAGCTGCTCAATGCATTTGTCCATGGCTATAATAGCTCCTGCTTGTTCCCAGCCGTGCTCCAGCCCTGCTCCTTCCTTGGCTCCAGCCTTGCCTCACTCCAGGTAACCCAGCCCTGCCCCCCGGCACCGATTCCTGACTTCCGACTCTGGCATTGACTCCAGCTCCAACCCCTAGAGCTGACTCTGGCTCCAACCAATGGGAATGACTGTCCACATGCCAATCTCTGACACCATCCACCGCAGGGAGAATGGAGGGCACCAGCACTTGCATGCATGGGGAATCAGACAGTTTGCAATTCAAAAGAGCTGATAAAGACTAGTTCCCATCCCCTCCTACCGCAGTATGCAGGGATACTTCATGTTTCACTAAAATAGCCCATGCAAATTGGCCCTGTTACTCGTAATACTCAGAATGTGTTTCTCATGCAGCGCTTTTTGATTATTTGTACGGTCGAGGATATGAAGCACAAAAGGTTCCCTCCCACCTCTCACAGACCCATCCATAGCCTCGCAAAAGGTATTTGGCTCATCTAGGACCTATGATCATTTTCTTTTGGATGATTTCTCTCCTGGAGCCTTTTTACTTATTGCAAGTGCCAAGGCCAAGGCGCATTAGTGAGTGATGCCAGCACTGTAGGGCATGCATGGAACTACAGGATAAATTACAAAGCAGACACAAGAGCTCTGCATCTGTTACTGTAGTCTCACCTAAACCCCTCAGCTCCCTGCTCCTAAAGCCCAGGCGTTCCAATTCCTGGCCTTGCTGCCCGGGTCAGCATTTTGTTCTGAATATAGCCCAGGTCTCAGAATCTCTGTTTCAGTAGCCTGCTTTCCCATGGAGGAAAGAAACTACTGTTTCCGCATCCCTCTAGGGATGTGCAGAGGTCCAGACAGTCCAGTCTGTATTCATGTTTGGAAAGAGTTGATTTTTAAAATACAATAAAGCAATAGGAGCGGTGTATCAATCACCCCAAATGACACTTCATGAAATTGCATTCCCATGACTTTTCTTCACTGAAAATCTATTAAAAATGGACTCTCTGCATGTTTTCGATAATGACAGGGCATTGTCTCTCAAAAATGTATTAGTTTCCACAGGAAACAAACAACTTGTTCACGAGTATCACAATCAGGCCCCGGAGTCTCAAGTCGGGCACTCAAAAGAAGGTGGCACCCAAAATTAACACCACTTTTGAGGACTGTTGCCTAGGGCTACATAGGAAGTCAAGTGTCAGACTAAAGTCTAGAACTCCTGATACCAGGTCATAGCAGAAACCACTATACCACTCTGCTTCTACAGTCACCCGCTCTAGACACAACTGGTCGCCACCTGCTCTTGCAACATCACTCAGCTCTTCCCTTCCTAAAGTAAGTAAAACATTCTGGCCAAATGCCACCTGAGTCTTCTGTGGGATTCTGGTTTCAAACCAGAGCTCTGGATTCTGTGACACCCCTACCACCGAGAGTCCATCCTTCAAAGGCTGCACGTCTGGAGAGGAAACTCACTGGCTGCCCTCTGAGTCCTCGCGGCCCTTGAGGTCCTGTGGGGCCTGTATCGCCCTGGAAAAAAAGGAGAAATTGTGGCAGTGAGTGAAAAACACCAGTGCAAAGGCAATGAGATCATCATCTGAAAATCACACACAGCTCTGGCTTAACTCCTACTGCTCTTCAACTGGGAGGAAAATGACCTGCAGAAAAGTTCTGGGAAGAGGTTCTGACTCTGGTGGAGTGAAGACCGGCATGTTGGAGTTCAGAAAGTGTGTCTGTAGGTCAAATCTGTTAACCTGGGTATTTGCCGACCAAGCTTAGATTCTGACTATATTAGCTTATTGACAAGTTATTTTGAAGACGGGGCAGATAAGATGTTTCTCTGGGACAGATTCTTGCCCTGCACCTTGACACAGCTCCAATTCCTGCTCTGCCAGACCTTCTCATTCCCTATCTTGTAGGACAAACTCCACAGTTCAGCAGGCAACATTTTCCTCAGTGGCCTCTCCAGTCCACAGGATGCTCACCAGGGTTTCATTCTGTTACTGCACTGCAACTAATGATATCCTAAGACCTGATTCTGCTATCCTGATTCCCTCTGAGTAGTGCCTTACTCTGCAGGCAATCTCGCTGATTCCAGGAGGGCTGTTTGTGGAGTAAGATGCTGCTCAGGAGGAGGTGTGACAGAATCCAGCCCAGGGGAACTTGGCAGAGGCAAGTACTGCTCAGTGGGAATAAACACAGCAGAATCAAGCCCAGGGATAAGAGAGACATTGGCTCTGCTGTACAACTCAGGATCGAAACAATGCAGTTCCCTCTAATGTTCCAAAGACACAGCTAACGTTTAAGTGTCAACAGGTTGAGCACGGACACAGGCCCTCAAGTTTCTCTCCTAACAAGCTTTGCCCAAACAGTTCCCCGTGTGTCGCCCCAAACATTGACCCTTTAGTACAGTTTCTGCAGTTTTCTCATGGACTGTGAAACAAGTCAACTTATCAAAGGACAGAGGTTTGCTTGCTGCTCCAAGAGTACACTTACATCCTTCCCCGGCGGGCCCTCGCGCCCCGCAGGGCCGGTCACGCCTGGCTCTCCCTGCAACACAGAGCACAGGAAGCAGTAAGGAATTCAGTGCATCCGATACATGATAGATATGCCGGCTAGTAACGCGCCTCTGGACGGTGTAGGGATTCTGCAGTGCTGGATTGATGCTGGCAGTCTCTATGGGGGGAGACATGTGATGCCTCTTGCTTTAATGCCAGTGGAAACAATGTGGTTAAAACCTGATGAGCGGCTTAAAAGAGTGTCAGGAGCACCCTTCATATGCACGGTAGTGCAGCCCTTTCCAGGAATACCTTAGCTATTGAGAGTGCCGTGACAGTGAAGACATGTTACGCACACCTCATGGAGAAACTGCGTTAGGGAGGAAGAGGGGAGGATCTAGGTCACTGGGGCTCTCTGACAGTGCCGCAATGTGCCACTGGACCATCATTTATTTTCCAGAGGTGCCAGAGTTAGGTAGAAGAAAGCTCAGTTGTCCATCTGATCTGCAGGATGACACCTCTTCTAGCGGGGATCCCTGCAACATCAGAGCTGAGAGTGAGGCCAGGTCTTTCTGATCAGGCTAGTGAGCCAAAAAGCTCCATTACTCATGCCCATTCTCCTCATCTTTGGCTTCATCCCGCATTTCTAATGGTTGGTGGTGCGCCAGGTGATACTGGTACAGCCTGCCCAGTAAACTTCCTGGTCCCCTGGCCTGCAGTTGTGAACTGGGTGCCGTGGCTTTCATGGCAGGGCATATGGAGGTGTGCTGGGAAACTGACATGCAAAGGGATATCATGGAGGGGGCAGGAGATGTGCTGCATTAACCCATCAGTGACCACTCAATACGCCAGCACTAATGTTGGCGGGGAGTCCAGAAAAGGAGACTACCGGTAATGCCACTGTCTCTCCCCAGCTGCATCAGGCAGCAGACAGCTGGGTCCACCCTGTGCTCTGCCACCCACTGCCAGGCAGCCAGAATGGCCAGCTCCACAAGGTCACAGCCCCTCGTGAACATGACATTAAAAAGGGATGCACAAATGTTCTCTTATTGTTTCGGGAAGCCCCTTTAAGGCTGACTTACCCGTCTCCTCCTACAGCACACACAGAGGGGTGCATGTTACTTACCCTGGGGCCTGGGGGGCCTGTATCTCCTCTGTGCCCTTTGAAGCCCTGCAGAAGAGAGGGACATTAACAGCCAGATGCGTGGACCTTTGGGAAGGCCTTGGTTGAATGGTGCATGCACCTTAAAACCTCTCCAGTTTTGCCTCAGATTAACAGGCCTGGTCAGAGTGGAATTGTATCCCAGGGAGACACCATCCCCCTCCTTAGCAGCACAGTGTGCAGGGAAGTCGATGGTGGTGCAGCTGCTCTTCCTGGTGTGCCTGGGGAAAGGGCGGGGCCCTGGTCTCCCCTGCCCCCATCTCTGGGATGCATGGCTGGAGCACACAGCCTGCAGCAGTGAGCAGCCCTGGTGCGCAGGGCACCTGGAGGTGCAGAAGGCTTCTTACGTCTTGACCTCCATGCCAAGGACCTGCACGATCTGCTCCAGGGAATTCTGGGGGCAAAAGAACCAGAAACAACCCGTCTGATTTCTTGGATTATTTTTTGTCCTTTATGCTGTGGAAATGCCAGGATGTCTCAGCCAGGTCAACGCTTTTGAGCTAGGTGCTGTGCGCACACACAGCCAAAGATTGTCCAGTGTAAAGGATAAGACAGTTTCTGGATTAAACCCTCTGGTGTAGTACCTACCGGTAACCCTCTGGCCCCATCTTGGCCGGGGAGCCCAGGCTCTCCTGGTTTGCCCTAGTGGAAACAAGCACATTCAGATGATGATATTGTTCTGTCATTGCCAGCATAAGCCTCATCATCACCTGAAAAGGGATTCTGCTCTTTCCCATTCGTTGTAATGAGGGTTCTAGGGGCAAGTCAAGGGAAACATGAATGCCATGGGGATGCTCCCACAAAACCTGCATCTAAGTGCAAAACCAGGCACCCTCCACCCTGCTGTAAATCCCCCCTTGCTTCTAGAAACGCGGGCTTTGGAAGTTGAAGAAGTGCCCTCTCCTTTTGCCAGATGTACTTGTGCATCTGACTCTGAAAAGTGGCTCCGCCTACACAATACCTTAACACAGAGAATTTTTCCGCTGTCATGATCAGGAAAGAGCTTGCCATATTTTGGGAGCGCATTCTCAGAGTAATACACATATGCTAGAGGAATGCTATTTCCTGTCCACTTTATTAATACAGCCTTTTGGCTGGAAAACTCAGGTCAGGTCCTTTTCCTCCCCATGAGTACAAGTTAAGAACAAAGCGGGAAAATCAAACACAAAATTTCCTATCCACAAAGGGAGGCGAATTGCAACTCTGCAATCCAACAAGTGCATTGCAGGATGCATTTCCGACTCCCTTCCCTGCCTCACAATCTGCTCACTAGGTTTAGTATTACACCACAGACCTGGGTCTCTCTAGAATTAACAGTAGCACTATGGCTTTGGCTCCACTTTGAGCTGCGGGTGAGTTTCCCAGCTCCAGGAGATATGCCCATGTTAGTTCAGGCGTTAATCACCACACATAGAGTGTACCTGCAGCAGCAGGAGTGGCTAGCCACCCTGAGAACGTACCCACTGAGACTCTAGCTGCGTACTCAGGGTAGCTAGCCCTTTCTGCAGCTCCTGACACTGCAGCTACTTGTTGTAGTTTAGCTATTCTTAGTGTGGCAGCTTGGCTTGGCTGTGTCTCCTCAACCTGGGGATCACACCCCCAGCTCACAGTGTACACATACCCTCAGAGGAAAGGGCCAAGTCTCCTTTCAAGGTGCTAAGATTTGCACATTAACAGATTGCTCAAGGCAGTTCAGTGTGAACAAGATGCATGTAAACAGACTCATAGAATCATAGAATCTCAGGGTTGGAAGGGACCTCAGGTCATCATCTAGTCCAACCCCCTGCTCAAAACAGAACCAATCCCCAACTAAATCATCCCAGCCAGGGCTTTGCCAAGCCTAACCTTTGGAGTCCAAAAGCAATAGCCAGGTGGGGGCTCTGAAAGCCTGACTGTAGCGGCTTGAAATGCTAATGTTTACAATGTGAATCCTTACCGGTTCCCCAGGAGATCCAGGCTTGCCATCCTTGCCGTCAATGCCCTGTAAGTGAGACATCCATTAGGGGTCAGGGTGGCTGGACAGAAGATGGGTACATCTTTGGGAGTGTGGATCTTGTGATGACTGCTCTGCTTGGTCACTGTGCATTGTGTGATGCCCCATTCTCACTGCCACACCTCAGCTATTTACAGACAGCTCTGTCCAGCCCCCGCGGTCTCTACTCTCACACCCTGCCAACACCATTGCCCCTTGCACCTTCCAGAATGGGAAGTACAAGGGAGTCAGATGCATGATGCATCACCTTAGCATCCCTAACGCTGCTTAAAGACAGGAACGTTAAGGCCAGATACTCAGGTGGCGTAAATCACCATCGCTCCACTGACTACTCAGTGAACTACGTTGATTTACACCAGAAGAGAATGTGGCCCATAGACATTAGGGATAGATAAGACTCACTAGATCAACACAGTTGCCAGATCAACGGGGTTTCAGATATTAAACTGATCGTGCACTCGTTCTGGAGGCAATACAAAGCAGGTCATTATATTCTGGATACTAGAACATAAAATCCCATCCCCTGTAGCAGTATGAATTCCAGAAACAATTATCTGTGCCCACTGGCTTGGAGGCATTATCTCACATTGGTGCCCTCTATGGGAAGATCTCTGCTAGGGAAATAAGAGTCAGGCAAGGGGAACAGATGAATCCATCTTGGACACTATCACTTGGCTGAAGGTGCCTGATGTAGAACTCACACTGTATGGAGCCCAGTGAATCTGGAGTTATCTTGACAATATAAATCTCACATCCACTCCAAGACAGCTCAGAAACGTCACCTGCTGTGTCCACATGCTTACGGGAAGTGTAACATATTGAATGAGAAACAGCAAGCAATTGTTCCTTACCTGAAGGCCAGGCAGTCCTGGTGGGCCCGAGGGACCTGGCAGTCCATCTTTACCCTGTAAAAAGACCACTGATGTGGCAATGTGCAGACAAGCTTTTCAGTTGCTGCTTCACAAGGAAGAACACTTTGCAAACTCAGAGTTGGGAGGGGAAATGAACATGTCTCTAACGCTTTCACGCTTCCATTCCCTTTGGGAGCAAAACTTTGCTTTGCTATATTCACAATTATTGACACAAGGCCAAATTCAGCCTCCAAGCTAAACAGATGCAACTCTCACGGACTTCAGTGGGAATTGCAGCCACTTAAGGGAGGGCTGGATTTGGTCTCAAAAGTGTAAATTGGGAAGAAGTGGATAACAACACAGTAAGTCTCTGCCCAGCATTGTGCTATTGACATTAATATAAAAACTAATCACTGCATATTTTATAGTCTGTATATATTAAATGGATGGTTATGAAAGGTGTTTAGCTGACTGTCCCTATGAATGAAATCCTGTTCCTCTATGGGATTGTACAGCACACTGGCTGTCACACACTGCTTCAACCCTGACCACTTGTTACGGCTGAAAGAAAAGCTCAGTCCTTGGCCTCTCTGCTAAGGCTGCTAACTCACCTCACAACAGCCATCAGATGGGCAATTCATGATCATTACTGATGAAGGCTAGCATTGAAGAAATGGCCCAGAGGCGACAGGCTCGTTAGCAAACCCTGACCAACCCAGTTCCAGAAATGCCTCATCATTACACACAACTGCATTATTCTGACTCAACAGCCTGCGTTACTCCAAGATGCCTCCTCTCAGAAACAAGTGACACATTGATTCATATCAAGGAATCTTCTGTTTCACTTTGCAATGAAGATCAACCAGAGTATCAAAAGTTAAGATCAATCCAAACCAGATCAGATTCTCTCTCTCCCTCAGGGTATTTTCCTGCCACCCATCACCATGGTATCTGAGCACTGTCCTTGTACAACGGATAGCAATAACAAAATCCCTTGCAGGCCTTGTGGAGTCTCTAGCACTTCACCCTTATTACCCAGCACTGTGTCAGCAGGTGATGATCCTGCTCGGAAACATTAAGTGTGTTTCACTGATTCTCTGCTGCACATGGCTGTATGGATTTGAGAGAGGCAGTAGGTTCTCCCTTGAGATCCAGACCTAGGTTGTGGGCTGAGCAGGTTGGAGAGTTACCTCAGGAGATGACAAGCCTGAGCAGAAAGCTTGGACTGGATTCATGTGGTTTAATGTTAAGTTTCTTCGGTGAATAAAACCAAACCCCGGGAAGGGAGTAGATTTATCCTGCTGTAGCTTATGTGGACTGAGTTTGGAGAAGAGTGGTGAAGCCACCGGCTTGCTGAAGGGTTTTCCCATCACTTCACAGCTGTATCAGGAATTCTAATTCTGGAAAGGTTGGATTGCATAGAAGTAAAGGAAACAAAAAGTTTCCAGCAGGGCCTATTCAACATGAATAGCATTTTAAATATCACTTGAGGGAAAACATCAGGTTTGCTTCAGTTCAGCCTCACTTTAAGGAAGCCAACCCCCTGGCCCATGGCTTACTATATCCCCAGGCACTCCCGGGGGGCCTGCAGATCCGGGTTTTCCCTCTGGTCCCTAAATAAAACAAAGGAGAGAGAATATGAATTGGTTGTTCATAGTGTATCCTTGCCAACGCAGGCAGTACCACAGATGGCAACCCTATAGTTTTCTTTCATTCGTTCCTATTAGCAGTCATTTACATTAATTCATCACAGAAAAGAAGTCACCAACCTCTGTATATAATTAGCCATCCAAGCCATACGTTGCCAGACATTTTAGATTGGATGTCATTCCAGAATATATATAGTAATTAGAACAAATATTGTGCCCAAACAAATTCTGAGAAGAATAGAACTGCTCAGAGCACACACTGCAGAAGGCAAATCTTGGAATCAATAGTCCATGTGGACAGAACAAGATATCCTGGGCATAGGTTGCAGCAAGAAAAACGTAGGTTAAATATTATGAGAAGCCTTATTAATTATGAAGTCTTTGGCAACAAGACAAGCTGCTCAGGCTGGCTATAGAATTACCGTTAACGATGGCACTACCCAAATTCCTGGTAATTTACGGTCAACTTCAAGGCTGTAGGATTTGAAAATTGGTACATTTTGAGTTTCCAGATGTTTACATCTGAAATTTCATGGTATTGTATCCACGGGGGTCCTCATCCAAAAGGGGATTGTGGGGGAAGATCGTAAACCTGTTGTACAGGGGTCACGGGATTTGCCACCCTCACTTCTGTGCTGCCTTCAGAGCTGGACAGAGTGGGGAGGAGGGGTTGCAGAGCTATCTGCAGCTGGGAGAGCGACCCAGCCCTGCAGGGAAAGAACAAGTCCCAGCTCTGACTGGACTAGCTGCTTATCTCCTCCTGCTGGGGTGCTCCCAGGAGCACAGGGAAGATCGGTTCCAACTCCACAAGCTCTTCCAGCTGCAGGAATTTCTGGGGCTGCTGCAAGTCCAAGAGCGTATTGCAGCAGGGAGAGGCACACAGACGTGGGTCTGGTCTCACACCTTCCACAGAGCAGCCAGGCGGGGGATGGACAAGTCCTGTCCTAATCCAGCCCAGCCAGACTTAGAAGCCCCCTTTGCTGAGGTGCTCCTAGAAACAAGGGGATGTCGGATTTCACAGGAAAGGGCTTATTTCACGGTCCATGACATGTTTTTTTCACAGCCGTGAAATTGGTAGGGCCCATAACTGGAATAGGCAAAGAGACTAGATAGCCTGGTTTAGAGATTGTGCAATCAAACTGACCAATAGGCAAGCAAATGGATGCGGTCACCCACTTCAGCTACCATCCCAACCCAATAGGTTCTATGGTTCTGGGCCAGAAATCGTGTATTCACTTTCCACCTCCTCGATTGCAGTGCAGCTCAAACTGTGCTCAGTGGAATGCTGGTGACCCACCGAACCCTTCCTGGTGGTGCTGACGTCACAATGGCACAGCAACAGTGCCATATAAACTCTGCCGTGTCAGAGTGCTGGGGGATTAGAGGGGGGTTGCAAAGAGTTAGGAGGCCTAGGGTCAAATTGCAAAAGGAGCTGGCCTGCTTAAGCTGGAGTGGCTTCAAGGGCGGTTTGTCAGAGTCCTACAACCAGGGAAAAGATAGAGCTCTTGGGAGACATAAGTGGCCACACACAATGCATGAAAGCCAACCTATTTTAGCCATGTCTTTTTAACACTATCCTAATCTGCTTTTGTCATGGAAAGAAGCACCGCTGCTAACATGGAGAATGGGGAACTGGGAAGTGCGACGGGCGAGAGCGGAGGGCCAATCCTATCTGAGGTAGTCCACAACACGAGAAAACTTGAGAAACCCTTGTCTAAGAGAGGTGTGTGTCGTTTAATGAGTCGACGAGCCAAACGTTTTCCCTTTTGACCTTTGTTATTTCTAAAGCCAACTGGCAGCCGCATTTCATATATGAGAAGCACACATATTTTTTTTACCATGGGCTCAGTGAAAAATAGATCACGCCCATTGCCTTTTCTAGAAAGGAAGCAACCAAAGTTTAGCATAAATTTATGCACGTGAGGCAAAGCAATGGCTGCAAGATGCGTTAAGTAGCAATTATCAGGAGTGTGGGACTCTGATGCTCCAGGATCTGTTACAAACCCAGTGGGAAACTTAAAAGAAATGGCACAGACGTGGGTGGAAGTGGCCCTCTGTGGCATATGTGTAGTCTGCAGCTACACTTACTAGTGAGACACACACATATATGCAGCATGATGATCTACTTCTCAATAGGGGGAAAAAGAGGAGGAAAACTTACAGGGGGCCCTGGGTTTCCAGGCGGTCCCGAGAAGCCTGGCATTCCAGGGTGACCCTGCAGAATCACAAGACAACAATTAGATTAGTGTCAATCCCTTCTTCGCTCTTCAGTTATGTCCCCCAGTTATATTTTAGGTCAATCAATGGCAATCATAAGGAAGCAGTGAGGGAACAGTGAAATGAGTGAACACACAGAAGGGTTGGTTCTCAGGAAATATGCTATCCTGGGATTACGTATTGAAGTGTAGGCTTGCAAAGCATGCACCTGTATGCTGTATCTAAGGTCTTTAATATACATAGGCTTTGGAGACTGAATAACTCGTCAAGAAACATAATTGCAGGCTTGCTTTGAGTTGCATATTTTGTAAGTGAGGGAAATATTCACTGAGCAATTCTTGCAGTCATTCGAGAAAGAAGCACAGTTATGTTGCGGATGTACTTTTCCTAAGGCATCTGCTGCTCTATGTTTATAGGAGCTGGGAGAGGAAGACTGAAAGGTCAAGGCAGAAGAGTGTATAAAATGAGATCTGGGCAAAATGTTTGTAACTTGAAACTTACCCAATTTTGGGGCTTTGTTACTGGATCTAAAACCTGGCCCACTTGCAGTGTAAGGTTCATGAAACCTACAGCAAACCTGGGCTTGATTTTGGCTACAAGTTATGTATTTTCCCTCTGTTCCTGTGGGATTCCAGTTCCTCTGGAAAATCCCCAAGTTTCTCCTTCAGCCAAGATAGCGGCCTCTCCTTAACCGCTTATCCATCCTATCTTTGGATAAGCAATCTGGGTAACTGGGGACTCCCTCGAAGCATGAACAACCTGGGGTTTTTCAGGTGCCAGATGAGAGAGAAACACAACAGCGTAACAGCAGCAGCAGGACATGGTGGAGTCTTCTGGATCCCAATTCTGAAAAGGCTGGCTATCGCCCATGTCTCCTACTCATCCCCCATGTCTTGCCTGTGCACTAGCCAGGGAAGAAGGCCAGATGGTTCGCCCTTAAATATCAACAAGGGGCGAGGTGGCCAAATGGATACCTCCTGGAGATACCAGAGGTGGTGGTGACAGTGGTGGGAATAAAGACCTCATGGCAGCCTACAAACACTCCACAGAAAACAATGATGGTGGCAGGGAGGAGGGGTTTTAAGTGGAGAACTTCCTGATGAGGAAGATCCCAGCTCAAGTCTTCTCACTCCCACCCTGTTGGGGTTATGGGTGCTGAGGTTCTTCACTTCTCTCCCCAATGAGGCCAGGGCAAGTATTCCCCCGGAGGGAGTCAGTTATATCTTATATGCATATTCCAGTTGCACTACGTGGGAAGCACAGTCTTTTACCTGTCCACCTTTTGGTCCAGCATCCCCAGATGTCCCACGGTCTCCTTTAGTGCCCTGACAAAAGACAAAGCCATTGAAAGCCACTAAGGTTTATGACATTCCCAGCTGTAGGCTCCACTTCAGCAAAGCACTTTAGCGTATGCTTAACTTTAAGCATGTACTTAAGTCTCATTGACTGCAATGGGACTTACATATGTGCTTAAAGATAAGCACTTGCTTAAGTGCTTTGCTGAACTGGGATCTCACTGTCCACCTAACCCACATTTATTTGCCCACACCCCAGAAAAAATTAAAAAAACATTGTATGGAAACTACTCAGATTGGAATGAGGAGTACTTGTGGCACCTTAGAGACTAACAAATGTAGTTGGGCATAGCTTTTGTGGGCTAAAACCCACTTCATCAGATTAGGGAGACCAAAATATGACTTTACCAATGACCCAGCTTACTACTAAAATGCTGGGCGTGGAATTTACATGTCCCCAACACACAGTGTTGTTTAGTATATAACACAGGAAGGCAAGTGGGGGAAAACAGTCTGTTTATCACTTAAAATATGTCTGGATTTATGTCGCTGAGAGGAGCAGGAAAGGATTGATCAAGAAAGGACCTGCAGTTCCACTGAACTATTCTCTGGGGAGTTCTTGGTGTTTCTACCCCAGAGTGTACCATGCTGGGTTTTCAGAAGAGCAACGCATTCTGCACTTTAAATCCTGGGGAAGCCCTATGGTGCATTTTGGAAGGAGTCCCAACAGACCATCTGGCTATCCTATGGAGTTACTCTCTGTCTGTTATTTTATTTGAATACCTGCAAACTGTGAGTATGTGCATATATGAACTGAACAGACTGGGATATTGACCACCTATTCAATTTAGGTTTGTTCATATTCATGTGGAATATTCAAATCTTATGCCATTATGTCTGTCAAATGCTGAGTCTTCCCACTAGTCTTCCCTCCCACTGCATGACTGAACAGCAGAGAACGGTTATTTCTCAGACTGCTGAGTGTTCACAGCAATTACCTAGAACACATACATCTATTTGGGTTACAGTACTAACTGTTTTCTGAGTTTTCTCTTGGAATGTTCTACCATCTTAACTCACTTTCCTTTTGTTCTTTTATTGCCCTTTCTCTACTTTTCTTGGCAAGAAGTAAAATCAGTTTTACTCCTTCTTCATTGTAATAACTGCAAATAAAAAGAAATTAAAATAGCAGATACTGCTTGAGGCTGGAACCAAGTGCTGGAAGGCAGGTAAGTCTAGGAGGAAGCTCCTTAGCTCTATTGCCATTGATTTGTTTTGGTTTGTTTCACATTAGGCAGTCGTAAATGTTCCAACTGTAACTAAGCACTGACTTTCTGAGCAAACTGATCACGGAGGTTACACCAGGCCAGAACGCTAAATGTTAAATTATTAGAATCCTTCAGACATCGCCTAGTGTTTGTCAATGACCCATGAATATGAGGTTGAGACGCAGAAAATACCTAAAATGATCAGCCCTTCTTCCAACGTGTTTCCAAGTAATACTGGCTGCTACAGGCCAAATGACTGGCCGTTTAAAGGAGACCAACAGTTCAATCCATCGGCAGTGTGGACCCCAGGTTACCAAATCATTAGGTACATCCAAACCATTCAAGCAAGGAATTTTTCAAGTAGAAAGGAAGGTGCAGGATTTCCAGGGCTGGGGGTCTCCCTCCTTCCTCAGGTGAGCGGCTCCAAATTGGTAATAAAGTGCCCATCCTGCAGTCCTTGCCTGCACAACACTCCCATAGAAAGCAACTTCTGCGTGGAGAATCAAAACCTAACTGGTCTTTGCAAAGAGAGAAATGTGGGGGGGCCTAGATACTATGTTACCCTGCTGGGCTGTCCATGGGGCGGCCGTGTGACTCGGGTGAAATTCAGAAAGGTAGCATGAGGCCTGTCTACCACTCAAGTCACACATAAGTTCTCCCCCTCTCCATTCTGCTTCAGCATCTGCTCTAGATAAGAATCGAGTCGATCCAGGTGATGTTAATAGAGGAGAATTACTGACCTTTGGACCATCCACCCCTGGAGGGCCTGGGAGACCCCGGGGTCCAGGCTCGCCCTACAATAAAGAGGAAAGAGAGCTCATTCACACTAATTGCTTAGAAAATCAGAAAGACACAGTTAGTGATCAGCCATCCATCATGTGCAGAACCAACAGACACAAGGATAAACTTTTAATTCTGCAGCCTAACACAGTTAGGACTCAGTCCAGCTATCCTGGATGCTCTGTGTGAACGGCTCCTGATTACATATAAACAGCATCAGAGGGACCCATCAACACCAAAAGGTCTTATTCAAAAGACAGGCCAGCCACTAGAGGGAGACATAATCATACTCATGGCGCTAGTGTATTACACATGCACATTCATGCTAACCTTTGTCAGTCTCGGATGGGAGACTTTCAAAAAAAAAGATTGGGTGGGATGCAGAGAGTGGTGCAGGGATTCAGTAAATGGGACGCTGTCCTCTGAATTTGTACTGAACCAATGCCCCAGCAAGATGCCAGGGGGCACTGGGCTGCCAGAGGTGTTTGTTTTGGATAAAATATATAATCACAGTCATGACTGCTTGTGGAAATTAAAAAGCCCAGGCAGCTTTCTATGAAAATAAGTGGTTTCCTGGCTGAATTGGAGGAAAACACATTCTGCCTCCCCAGCTTAAGCTGGATGTGGCATCTCTCACGCCCTGTTTTACACTATTCCTGTGTTTCTCTCCAAGATAGAAGCCCTTCAGTGGCTGGGAGAAGTGATTCCCGCATATGTTAAGTGCTTTGGGGAGAGAGGCACTATGTAAATGGAAGATCTGGAATGACATATGCAGGGGAAACACAATGGATGCTTGGGGCCAGACTATCAGTTGCAGCAGTAACTTCACTGACTTCTATGCCAATTTATGTATAGTATGCAAACTGATGTAGAGGGAGCCACGCAGGCCTCGGAGGGAGGACGAGAGAAGGACCTGATAATCAGGGCACACAGATGGCTAGAGATGGTGGTACTTATGGGGTATTGGACATAGCACGTGTGGATTAAGAGTGGAGTCCCACGACTCTTCCTCTTCCATTTAGACCCCTGCATATTAGGGATCCAGTTCTGTAACCCTTATTCTCAGCTAGTATTGTGTATTCACAGGCCCCCATCCTCCTCTTTTTCAAGCCCCTCCTTAAAAATCACTCCCTCCTTCCTTCCTGCAGGCTGTCTCCTGACAAACAGAAAATCCACCCAGCTGTCCCTGAACTACTGGAACTGTACACTCCTCTCCTCAGCTCAGCCCCCCCGGTTTGCTTTTTTCTCAGCCTCTTCTCTTTGTCTGCAGGGCGCCCTGACTGAAACATCCTCTCTGGATTTAGCAGGCTCTCCTGTTGGATGTACAAGAGGTTCAGGGTAAGAGGGAAGGCTGGCTCCTATATTCTAGGCTGCTCTCAGGGATGGAGCAAGCCTCAAAATAAAGTAGGTCCCTAAATTGTTGGAGGGCAGAGTTCTCCATCCACTCCCCCACCCGTCACTGTTCTATCTGTCCCCTCCTCCTCCTAAGCTCCTCCTCCTCGTTACCAGAGCAGGGTTCAGAGGCTGTAACAGGAGCTGGGCTTCAGACTTGTCTCTGACGCACCTAGTGCATTGCTCTTACTATGACAATAAATACAGGAATATTAAAATAAGGCTAAAAACAGTTACTGAAGTGATCCCGAAGCATGAACCTTACTGCGGTTCTCTTACCATTTTCCCATTCAGGCCATCTCTACCTGGAGGTCCTTGGACACCTCTATCCCCCTTGAAGCCTGGCACTCCAGGGAGCCCCGGGGGGCCAGGTGGGCAGTCGTTACACACATCCTAAAAGAGACGAGGTAACCCTGAGAAGAGCATTAGGGATGAGACTGAGGCTCCCTTCCAGCCCCACAGACGCTTGGTGTGAACTTCGCAAGGCGGCACAATGGGCGTATGCGCTTGGTCTGTGCTCCATTCAAATCAGTGGTAGGCCACGGACCTGTTGTGGCACCTGAGTGGGTATTATGGGCAGTCCTCAGGGGGGCCAGATGAGTCATAACTCAGCCTCATAGCCAGGCTCACAGAATGGGGGGACAGGCCTGTTCTAATGGGGAGAGAGAGAGGAGAGACGTGAAGCAAGAATACAAAAAAACTATTCTTTCTTGTTCACTCACAGATTCAACACAGTGTCTTATCCAACCTCAAAAGCTAGGCTGGGTCAGTGCTTGGCGGGCAGCTGTCCGGGGAAAACCCAGGAGCTGCAGGGAGTTGGGAGCGGCTCCTATTCTGTTCTCTACAGGTTCTTATACCATGCTGGTCACCGTAATATCTGAGCGCTTTCCAGTAGTGCATTGAGCCATACGGCTACACAGCTGTCACGTGGTGTTTTCTCTCTCTCATCCTCTCCCTGCAGGGAGAAACGTGCAGAGGAGTGGCTCATGCAGTGTGGGGTTTTTACATACAAACCAGTTGCTACGTGTTTACGTTACAGAAGGCAGGTTAAAGGAAGGGGCCTCACACTTTTAGCAGAAAGCAGTGAGGTTTTTGATGGCCCTTAATTGGGAGGGGAGTTCATGTCACAGTCTGACCATCCCTAGAGAAAGCAGGAGCGGGGGCACTTGCCCGCCTAGTCAGCACTGAACCCATGTTCAGCAGAGTGGTGGCAGGCACCGTCGAATAACAGGGAGAAGTGAAGTGCTGCCCACTTGGGGACATGACAGACCTCTTGGCATTTATTGCAAGTGCAGATGTGTGCCACAGTGCCCGGGCCAAATTCCATCATGCGGAATGACGCTCTGTCTCCCTCAGCTCTCCTTTGACGTGTCAGCTCACTACCTTGTTCTTTATTTCAAAAAACACCTGGCAAGCATACAGAATTCCTGGCATTTCCGCCTGAGGGTCGGGCTTGTTTCAGTGGTGGGGGAAGTGAGCCCAGTATACAGAGAGGCAGTGCAGTCCAGTGGATAGGGCAGGAGGGCTAGGTTCTATCCCCTGCTCTGCCAGGGATCTGTTGTATGACTTGGGCAATGCACTTTGCCCCTCTTTTCCCTGCTATTCCTCGGGTGTGTGTCTGACTTAGAATACTGGCACTTTAGACCAGGGTCTGCCTCCTATTTTGTGTGTGTATGGTCCCTAGAACAATGGGGCTCTCAGCTCAGCTGGGGTCTCCAGGTGCTGCCGTAATACAAAACAACCTCATACGGTGCACCGTGTGTAAAGGTATTTGGGATCTTTTGAGAAGAGATGATGTTGTGAATACAAGGTTTCATCTCAAGGTAGTAACTAGAAAGGGCTGCTCTTTCCAGCTCTAAGAAGGAGGTCAGTTGGCAGTTCATTTTTCAGTGCCTTTTAATCTATAGATAAAGACTTCATGCCATGTCCCTAGACGGCTTAAAAATCTCTCTACTGTGCCCATGGCCATCAGTAGAGATTTAGTAGCTGCTCAGTGTCAAATACTGAATCATTTCCCATGAAATTGTCTTCAAGGACTGCAAAGGCAAAATTAACATTTTCAAATGTGGGCACTTAATGGTAGGAACCTACATCCTCAGGTAGATGCAGACATGGACTGGTTTTCAAAAGGCACTGAACACTTACAGCTCAAAATGACTTAAGTGGGAGACATAGAGGCTTAACATTTTTGAAAATCGGGCCCCTTTATTTACATGGGTTTCAGAGTAGCAGCCATGTTAGTCTGTATCCACAAAAAGAACAGGAGTACTCATGGCACCTTAAAGACTAACAAATTTATTTGAGCGTAAGCTTTTGTGGCTATAGCCCACTTCATAAAATGCATAGAATGAAACATACAGTAGGTCATTCTATGCATCTGATGAAGTAGGCTATAGCCCACAAAAGATTAGGCTCAAATACATTTGTTAGTTTCTAAGGTGCCACAAGTACTCCGGTTTTATTTAGATGATTTCAGTGGCATTTAAAGCCTATATGTAGGGAATCATGCTTGAAAATATTTGATTCCGGTTCTTCAGAGGGCCAGTTCAGGCCCCCGAAATGTTAGAGCAGCAACCTCGGAGCTGCTCTAACTTACACTAGCTTGTAAAGGCCCTTTGTAGGCCATTACACTGGTGGAGATTACTGGAGTGTATCTAACTCTGGTCATATCCCCCTTTGGTCTCTAACACGTCCCCAGTGGCATTAGCTGACAGTGCAACTCTATGAACTGCAAATTGCTTGCAAATCTGGTTGTTTAGAATATTCAGATGCACATCTGGCACTCACAGTTCAGACACATCTCCATAACATAGCATCAGTCATCAAATTAAAAACAAAAACCACTCTCATTGCAAAGGCAATTTCAGCCTGTACCTTGACTAAGAGATTTATGTCTTCAGGAGAAAGCAGGGAGGAGGCACCCTGTGGAAAGAGAAATCCATTGTTTAATACAAATTTAAAAAGTTGTTTTATAAAATGAGACACTGAAGGTAAATGTGCATGAAAATTCCCTGTGGTATTGTACTGGTTTTCCTTACACTGCCTGGTGCTCATTGGACCCGATATGTCCTTTGTCAATGGCATTATAAAATTGTTCCAGAATACAGGGATGGACTGGGCAGCGCATGTGTAGACAATACAGATTCTGGCCTTGGGTTTTATATGCAAATACTAAGAGAATGTTGTAACGAGCTTTTGGTTTCATTTACAGACAGCATATTCAATTATTTTTATATTGATCCAAACCTACCATGGACACTTCTACCATGATCTCACTGCGCTCTTAGTTCTTGTAGCTGTTCTTCAGGTTAGAACAGCAAGCAAGCAACATTTAACTGTCACTGTGAAGGATAAGGTGTATGGAGGTGCTGATATAAAAGGGAGAAGAGCAAAATTGTTTGGGATTTAATCTAAAAGTGAAATGACATACTGGCTTTCCAGGAGGTCCTCTGTCCCCGGGGTTTCCAGGTAAACCCTATGGACAAGGGAAAGAAAAATCTATGAGATTAACTCACAATAAGACCTTTCTTTTCTTCCCACTCCTCATACACGCCATCCCAGGATACTGCTCATTTGTGCACAGTGTCACACAACCCTGCCAGTGTTGGGACAATCACAGACACTTCTATAATAACTATTAATGTATCTGAAGATTGGTAACATTTAGAACCTACCTCTCTCCATCCACCTCCATCCCTGACTCACTCGCTCTCACTGCCCGGCCTACCATACTCCTCTCTGGTTTCACTTTTAATTCCACTTCAGCTACCCCCTGGGCAAATCTGGTTCATCATGTTTTCATGGTCACCTAAGGCACAGGTAATACCTGGTCGAGCTGCTGCTGTTTCAAGGAGAGATGAGTGAAGCACTGAACACTGAGCCCAACTGGAACATTTAAACTAAGGCCCCGATCCTGCATCAGAAACTGCAAGATTGGGCCCTAGCAGTCCCTTGCGACACCATTGGGTCATCATTTGTGGGAGCAGTTTGATACCAGTTTTCAGAGATGGGTGTGTGATAGAGACAGATTGAGATGGGTAATTGGCAAGGCACCACAAACATGTCAAATACCTGAGGTCTGGGCCTGGAAGGGAAAGGAAGAAATCCTATAACATGGAAGGGGATATGTAGGAAGTGTCTCCAGAAGGGCCAGAATCTGGAAGCATTTGAGATCCTGACCCTTGGGGTGCCTGCCACTGACCCCATTATTTATCAGTCAGGCCTATCTCTGTGTGGAGAAGTGTTCCACAGAAATGTAGGCCGGTTCATTTCAGGCAATGCACACCGGTGACATTTGGCTGTGTGAAATCTGGCCAAGTGGCTTTTCTCACAGCCAGCACAGCTCTGAGATAGACATTTTCAAACTTGAGCATGGAAAGCAGGTTCTCTGAGGAGAGGCAGGGCATGGAGGCTGGTGGACTGAAGAGGGGAAGGCTCACAGCACTTTCCTAGAGAACGGCCCAGTGGGCACACTCACTCTGGGTGCCTCACAGCACAATGCTTCCTGTCATCTCCAGTTCCGTCAGGGCTGCTCTGTGAGGCACCACTGAGTCCTGTGGAAAGGTCCTGTCCTTTTCCATTGCATGCTCCTGGTCTCCACTGCTGTGTATGTTCTAGAGTGACATCAGACTGTATCGGTGTCAGCCCTGCGAGAGACATCTGGCCTCAGCTGGGACGGAAGAAATCAGAAGAAATTTCAATTGCTCTTTTTCCGGTGTCTGCATTAACACTGGCATCCAAAGAAGGGCCCTTCTGCGGCCTCTTGTCTTGCTCTGGCTTATGACTATGAAGCCGTGGTAATGAATTTCAGTGGGGAACAGCTGCGGTTCTCAAGGAACTGCAACTTCATTGACTGAGGTGCGTGTGAAGGAGAAACTTGTCTTATAATTACTCTTCTGGGGAACTCGGGAAAATGGCACGTTGCTTCTTACACTTTGCTTCCTTGGGACAGGCAGAAATCCTGTGATTAAAAGACTGTAGATACTCCTGGAAGACTTAGGTGCTTTCAGCTAACTTTACGGTCCTTCTTTAGCCAAGACTAGCTCCCGCTCTCCTAGAGAGAGCAGAGTGATGGCTTCAGGGTGGTCAGTGCTCCCAGAGAGCACGGCACACTTTGCAGGACAGAACCAGCACTGAGAATCTCTGGGTCCCCCAGAAGTAAGGGAAAGTAGTAGATAATTCATCTCCTCTTCCCCATGGTGGGCTGAGGAGAGCAAGACCACACTTAGCGGAACCCAAAGTGTGCGGGAAGAAAATGAGATGTTCCTCTCGAAACCCACAGCAGGAAGAGAGAAGAGATCCATTCCAATTCACAGTACGTCTCTTTGGGCCAATCAGGTTACCTCAACGGTGCTACACCCAATGCTTGTTACATCAGCCCCTCAATTTTCTGAAGCCAGGACATATATTTTCATGGGCCTAGAGAACCTGAGATTCATTGAGGGTCCTACAATGTCACAACACCGTGTGGAGAAGGAGAGTTACATGAAAGTACCAGCTCTTCATGTCCCACTGTTATGTCCACAGGTGATGATGAACTGTCCCCCCTTGTAAACATATCCAGTGCCCATTTCCCACTTCCACCGAGGACTGGTTCCTAGAGCTCAGCACTGGCTGATCAACAAAGAGCTTCCCCTTCCTTCCCCAGAGCAGTGCTTGTGACACAGCAAGTGTCCACAAGACAGGGGCAGGGATCAGCTTCCCTCAGCGGACATGTGAAGACCTCCCTCTGTTCCCCACCACGGAGAGCATCATTTCCGTGACTCACACTCTGGGAAGGAAGGAGTCGGAAGAAATGCTGGGAAGAGATAAAACGTGATCTCTTTCATGTGGCAGGGTCACAAAAAGCCATCAGGGACCCTTGTCCCAAGATTCCTCTTTTCATTAAAGTATCAGAGAATCAGGGAAATCATAAACCCAAGAAAGTGACTGGCTATCTTGAGGCTTCCTCAGCCAGTGCAGGATTTTTCCCTGAAAGGATTTTTCCATGCTTTCTCTGGTGTCATTACCAGGGCTAAAAGGCTCAGTGATGGGTCTTCCCCCACTTCCCTTGAGACATTATTCTTCAGTCTAATAGGTCTTTCAGGTCATTCTCCCAAATGTCTGACCTAAATTTTTCTTTGGTTAATTTTGTTCCATCATTATTAATTATCCCATTGGCCCACCCTAAAGAACCAGCTCCTGGACTGATAAAGACAGGGATTTTTTAAGGTGATATATTGACTGTGGGCAGCCTTTTTAACTACAATAAACATTTTAACTCTCACTTTCTTTACTTACATCCTGCCCAGTTGGTCCTTGTGGGCCTGGAACACCTGGTAAACCTCGCGGGCCCTGGTAACATGAGAAGAAATTAACCTGATCAGAAATTTTGGCAGCATGTTTGTTCCCCATTTACCTACTTAGCAGTGGCCCAATTCCTGTCTGCTGCGGAAATGGAACTCCCAGCCCATCAGTTACCAGAACCCATTTAACCAGCAACACCTGAGCTGACTTTCCAGAAAAACATAATTGCACTTGGTGCTAATACAATATCTTCCACTGAAGGAACTCAAGGAACTTTGCAGCTATTCACAAATTAAGCCTCGGAACTTAAGCTCGTTAGTGGGGTCGGCGTCCTGGCACCTTCACAGGTGTGCACGGTTAGGCAAAGAGTGAACTGACTTGCTCAAGGCCATGCTACAGAGAGGAGAACAGAACCCAGACATCCATCTCCCTGTCCCCTGCACTAACTGATGAGCACAAGGGGCAAGATTCTGATCTCCCTGTATCACTCTAAATCAGGATTAACTCTACTTGCTACATTTACAGCAGAGTCAGCAGAAGTCAGTTTAAGCTTGGATTTTATCATGACAAAGTGGCAGACTGGTGAATCATGGGTCTCTGGTGACTGGTTAGATACAATAAGAGTGACACAATGTATTGTTATTTTCTGTCAAAAGTCCAGCAAAATGCTTACACCCTTGCTTAACTTTAAGCAAGTAAGTAGTCCCAGAGTTAAGCAGGTGCTTAAGTGCTTTGCTGGATCATGGCCTAAATCAGTGGTTCTCAAACTTTAGCAACCTGAGGACCGCCATTTTGATTTAAACATTTTCAGTGCCCCCCATGCCCCCTCTCAGCTCCAGACTCCGCCCCCACTTCACCCCTTCTCCCAGAGCCCCACCCCTGTCCCACCTCTTTCCACCCTCGATCCACCCTGCCCCTCCTCTTCCCACCCCCTCCCCCTCCTCTGAGGGCGGCCTATCCCTGCTCCTCCCCTTCCCTCCCAGCTGTTCTCCAGAGGGCAGGAAGCACTGGGAGGGAGGGGGAGGAGTTGATCAGCAGGGCCGGCGGCCCCGGACATGATTCTGCCCCTACCTCGAGCATGCCCCGTCCCCGCTCCTACCCCTCCCTCCCAGCCCCTCCTACACACTGCTGAGCAGCTGTTCCCCAGTGTGCTAGAGGCACTGGGAGGGAGGCAGAGGAGTTGAGGGAGGGAGGGGGGAGGAGTTGATCAGCGGGGCCCGTGGACCCCCTGGAGTACCCTCACGGACCCCAGATTGAGAAACGCTGATCTAAATCATTTAGCTGTAATGTTCCATCGTTATCAAGCAAAGGGAAAACATAAACCCATCTTCACAAAATCAATCGGCAATGCAACATTTGACTACATGGCGGTCCCCCTCTGTAAAAGCTGGGTGTAGTTAGCAAGACATACTGTACCGATGGCCCTTTGTCTCCTGCTGGTCCCACGGGGCCCTGCAAACAAACAGCAACAACACACAGATGAAAAGGCCAGCAGAGGCTGAATTGAGCCTCCTATGTGAGCGATTAAAGAGCAACGTGAGTTTAGAGTGAACGGAAAGCAGAGGAGGAAGGGTTAGGAAAAGGAACAGAATCAGCTTGGCAGGAGGTCACCCCTGAAACAGACGACACTAGCAACAAAGATAGTAAATGAAGGGAGAGGAGTCACAGAGTGCTGTGCCCAACGCTCTTCCAGGCAGTGAGTAACCCCGGGGTATAATCAGTAACAATATAAATGAGCCCGAGGCATGGAGCCCAGTGGGTTCACAGCAGCTGCTCATTTCGTGCTCTAAGGATGCAGATTTACAAGCTGTTCAATCCACCAAACAGCAACCCCCCAGTAGCCATGGAGAGAGAAAGAGAGAGAAATCCCCTTACAGTAACCAGCATCAAGCACATGTGAACAGCTAAGGAAATCTCTATGAGGAAATATCATCATGAGTGAGAGTTCACCCATTTCTCCCATGCAGCGATTTCTCCCTCTCTCCCTGGCAGTTCGGGTAGGATGCACACTCGCAACAGGCCAGACCCTGATCTCTTACACCAGTGCAAATCAACTCCAGCAACATCAGTACTCCAGAGTGACAAGCTACCAGGGTAGCCGAGATCAGAATTAATGGAGTGACAGCAGAGAGGAATCTAACACTATGGGTATGACTTCACTACCCGCCTGATCGGCAGGTAGTGATCGATCTTTTGGGATTGATTTATCGCATCTCATCAAGACGTGACAAATCGATCACCAATGGCACTCCCGTCGACTCCGGAACTCCCGCTCGCCGAGAGGTGCCAGGTGGAGTCGATGGGGGAGCCTGCTGCCGCCGTGAGAATGGCAGGTAAGTCGGCTGAAGATGCACCGACTTCAGCTACATTATTCACGTAGCTGAAGTTGCATTTTTTTTGGTTGATATTCCCCCCTCCTCCCAGTGTAGACCAGCCCTATGATATTTTGGATTAAAAAAAACAGGGAAGGAAGGAAGGAAGGAAGGAAGGAAGGAAGGAACCCCCCAAGGAGAGAGAGATAAAAAGTCAGCATTGTTTTTTCTGGAAGCAGAAAGGGAAATAAAATTCAGGGCAATTCTGGAACTAGCCTCACATCATCACTGCGAGCAACAGGCCAACATGGAAGCAGGTTCCATATCTATAGGCATGTCCATGATGCTGACTGGTACATGGCAATATCATATTTGTCTTTGTTGTGAGCAAGCAGCATAACTCTTTCTGACTTAAGAAAAAACAATGCCCTGAAGTAAGGTGAATGATGTACACAGTTGGGCCAGATTCTGATACTCTTAGTCTAGTCTTTCATATTAAGGCCAGAAGGGACCATTAGATCATTTAGTCCGTTGTCCTGCAAAACATAGGCCATAGAATTCCATCCAGGAACCCCTTTTTTCAGCCCAGTAACTAGATGTTGCAGGGCAAAGGTTTTTAAAACCTCTGGTGCCTGCTAAAGACCCTTCCTCCCCCTGGTTCCCTGCAGTATGGCAGGGCTACAGGGCTAAAACCCTGAGCAGGGAGCCCAGCTGAAGGCACTAATTAGGGCATGCTCAGTGCAACCTTTTTGGCGGGGTGAGGAGGAATTCACAACAAATTCATGGTGGCAAACCTATTACAATTGCATGGAGTTTGCAAGGAATGAATTTTTCAAGTAAATGCGGTCAATTTCAAAGATTAAATGAATTATACAAGAAATATCCATTCTGTCCTTGAAACTGACTACATTTACTTGTAAAATTCATTGTGTCCTTGAAATTGACTAGCTAAAGTAATGTTGTATATTAAAGACTTTGTTGCTGCCATTGTCCTTTAAAAAAATATTTAAAAGATCGCGGTTTGGGGGTATTTTCATGATTTCCATGCTCTCTGTGAATCATGATTTACATTGTGCCCTGCCAGTAACTAATAAATAACAAACAGTAACGGCAGACCAGGCTTCACAAAGGCTGATGCATTTTCTTAATTGATAAATTAATTTTAAAATGTGCATTCGTGCGACTGAAATTAATTAGCCTGGTGTCTTCATAATCAGATGTAAAGTCTGAGCACTCATGCCTGAGAGGCTTTCCGCTTACCAAAGAAAAAACAAGCTGTCATTAAGAAATCAAAGCAACAGGATTTCATCTGTGCCAGAACAGGAGCAAATCACTAAGCCTCACGAACCTGCTAGCCAGAAGCCCGGTGCATCCTGAATAGCATGTGCCCCTGGGGTAAAGCAGAGGCCATGTTGTTACGAGTGAGACTGGGTATTACGTGATTGACCTTTTGCCTAATCTTCTCTAAAGCAAGAAGTCCCCAGCATGGGAAATGCAAACTATACAGTTAGCATTTATCATCAATTACCACACAGTGATACAGCTTGACCATAGCAGAGTTATTTCCTCATCCAGCATAAGGGGAAAGTGCAAAATCTAGATACCACTGCAGGGTATCGTTGGCAAGCATTGACTGGAGTAGGGACTACTAACCCGAGGACACAGTATGTGGGGTGTACAGATGGTTACAAAGGATTTTAGGATGTTTGCTACCTTCTAGTGGGTGTGACCAAGAATGAAATCTGTTTACACACTTACACACCCAGGGCTTGAATTTGGAAGATTTTGAGCAACATGTGAAAGATGAGGCGTGTCCTCAGATCTCATTGAGATAATCAGGGATCAGACACACTCACTACCTGGCAGGATCAGATCCCAGTGCCATAAAAAAAAACAAATTGTCTAGAGCATAGTCCAAAAGATGTACTTTGCAGTCTATCGAAGGGGAGAAAATTCCAAAAGTGAAGGCAGCAGACCGAGCTGTGGGCACAATTGCACATGATTCAAATAAATCTCAATTGAAAAGTATTATATACACTTAAATAGTCAAAGTACTACAAACAAGAAATTTTAAAAGGAATGTGTATCTCTTGAAAATCAAGTTTTAAAATACTTCTGTATCTTTCTGTTTATTAAGACGTCTGACTACAGCACAGACTTGCTAATCCGAATGCTTAATCATTTGCTTCAATTTTCTGAAACTTAATAAAGAAGGACAATAATGGTATTTACTGAAAAAAATGTTTCTGGTTTTTGTATCTTATCCAGACTCAACATGCGAGCTGGGGAAATATGAAGTCAGAAGAGCCTCATTCTCCCAGTGGAAATTTCACTTGTGGTGTTAAATGGTAATCTGTATGGTAGCTAGATAGTCAGCGAGTCATGCTATGCAACAGAAATACACACATCCCAAAAGACACTGTTCAGGGTGTAATGACACAGAGCTCTGGTGTCACGCAGAGCGAATGCGTCAAAGCCCCACAGATAATTTCAGGAGCTGCAGAAACTGATATTAACCACTTCGAGAACAGTAAGAGTATTCAACCCGCAGCTCAGCACTCAATGCTCATTCTAGCAGCTGGCAATGGGCATGTCTTGGTCTTATCACAAGTGAATGAGGTCTGCTTAGTACTTACAGGAGGTCCAGCTACTCCAACTCCTGGTGCACCTCTATCTCCCGGCTGGCCAGGAAGACCAGGAACTCCCCTATCTCCCTGAAACAGTGAGAAGGGAAAGGATGGATTCAAGGTTGCCAGGGAAGTTAGTGTGAGTTTTGTTTTGTCTCAGTAAGCATGGCAGGAAGTGGCCCACAACCTTAGTTATAGCTTCATAAAGAGAGATAAAAATGATGTATGTGGAAAGTGAACAAGTTATTTGATATCCTAATATTTGCATGTGCACAACCAGAGAGGCATTACACAGAAAATAAATAGAGTTGTTTGGAAAGATTCTGATGCAAAAAATTTTTCCACTGAAAATCAGGAAAACACTTTTAGTAAATGTCTCACCAAAAATATTTTCCAGTGAAAAATGGACCATTGCAACTAAAATTTTCACCAGCTCCAGTGACAATGGGCAAACTTGTCCTGATTTTTGAGTAGTAGTCCTCAATGGGACAGAAGTAAATGCTTACCTTGTGTCCAAGGGGTCCTGGTAAGCCCGGGGGGCCCCTTTCACCCTAAACAGCCGTAACCAAAAGAGAAAAACACTCAGCCCTTGGCCTATGCAAAATAAACAAAAATGATTCTTACATCAGACTAGTATTTCTAGTGGCTGCAGGTGGGATCCAGGACAGAACTTAGTGGTTCCAGCACTGAGAGTCTAACTTTTAGGCATCTAGAAAATCGCAGGAACAGAGCCTGATCCACAAAGCCTGAGTTAGGAGCCCAGGCTACCCATACAATGAATGGGGAAAGACAGACACCTACGAATGTGATCCACAAAAGCCAGCACATTAGATGGGGAGCTGCCTAATGGGAGATTCCAACCAGAGGGGTGTGTGCTAAGCCCTGCCTCTCTCTCAGAGATAGGTACCTATGTCCAGGCTTCAAGGATGTGCCCCTCTCTGCTTAGTGATCTACACATGGGAATCTACCACTAGGAGTCAGGCAGCTTATGCACCAAAGGTGCATCTTGTGGGACTGAGCTAGGTGCCTGGTGCCTGCCTCACTCCACTGAAAATGGCAGGTGGTGGAGGAACCCACCTGATAATTTCTAGCCTAATGGTTAGAGCACTCACTTGGGATATGGGAGACCCAGCTTTAATACCCTCTTCTGCTGGAGAGGAAGACAGAACTTGAACTAGGGGGGTGTCTCTTACCTCCCAGGAGAGTGCTCTAACCACTGAGCTATGGGATATTCAGTTGTGGGGCTCCCTCAGTCTCTCCTGTTGAAGCTGTTCCCCGTAGATAACTACTGAAATAGTAATTTCAGAGAGAGAGACTGCCCACCTGTGAGGTTGGAGCATGGGCAGAGTGGGCAGATATGGACAGAATACATGACGGTGCAGTGTTGGAGGCAGGCAAGCTTGTTGCAGGTGCTGATGTTGGCAGCTGCATCTACTCAAAGGGTGGCCTGCTGACCAGGAGTAATAATATAATGCTGCATGGCAATGTTATGCTATTATATTTTATACACTGCTTCTGCTGAAGCCATTTCAGTTTAACTCCCATAGGAACTGATTCTAGTTGGGTGCAGAGTGTGGTAAGAGGACTTACCCGATCTCCATCTTCACCCTTCCCTGGTAAGCCAGGTATTCCAGCAGGGCCAGCCTCACCTGCGGGCCCAGGTAGTCCTGGTTGTCCTTCCTTTCCTGGGTCACCCTGTAGAAGACATTACAATGATGGATCTGAATTGAGAGCTAAGGTCCATTTCTGGACCAGATATCCCATGAGAATAAAAATGTCCAGGGCTTTTGTCTTTTACTTTTCCAGGTAGAACATTCCTCAGTGTCACAGGAAGCCTTGTTTTATTCTACTATAAGAATTTGATGATGTATCTTGACCTTTATATCAAATGCTCTCATAAGAGAATTGGTATTCCCCCCTTTAAAAGAAAACTTTAGCCCTAAATGGTTTGGGGCTTGGCTATGTTAAAGACTCTTCCAATCTGTGTAATATTGATGCTGTTACACTCAGCAGAAGAGCTTGAGTTACTAGCCCTCTGCTTTAACAGGTGAGGAGAAAGGAAGAGTGGCAGGATGTTGTTCCTTGTGAGGGGTCTTCAATTCTAGAACATCCCTTCCCATCTCCTCATCAATGAGGAGTTCTTAATTCTAAAACATGCTTGTCTTCACTCTTCCATTGTGACTCCACCCTGCTCACTTTGAAAACATACTAGAAGGTGCCTTTAATTCAGGGAACATTTGGGTTTTAAACAGATCGAGGGATCTGGTGAGCACTGGGAACATGGGTGGTGATTTGGCAGGGGGGAGTTGATATAATGGGACTTGTCTACGTTTTGCTTTGTTATCCTTCTGTTATGTGTAGTTAAGGTGGATGTTACTGTTAATTATTTCTATTATGCAGGCTCTATCAAGGATCAGGACTCCATCATGTTAGGCTGGGTACAGGCAAGTAATAAAGGAGATAGTCCCTGCCCCAGAGAGCTTACAGTCCAAGTGTGAGGCAGGACATAACAGTCAGACGAGACAGACAAATGGAGGTGAGGGTGGGCTGGGAGGATAAGGGAACTATACAATTAAAGAACTTGGTATGAAAGCAGAAGCCCCAGCTTGTTTAACTGGTGCCAGAAGCTTTTGCTTACAGTGGAGGATTTACAGATTTAAACATAATTATCAAGAGAGAAACAAACAAAACAGAATCTCCCACAATCATGGCACAGTCACGGTGCAAATGTGTTTTCAAGCCAATGACATCACTGTATCTAATAAAAAAGCCAAGGTGACCTTTTCACTTCAAGAGCTTCTGTCCTATCAGTACTGCTGTGTAGTTTATACAGGAAGAACCAAGAGCAATTCTATGGCCTGTGGTACACAAAGTGCCAGACTAGATGAGCTAATCATCCCTTCTGGCTTTAAAATCTATTAATCCTGGTCACAGTTCAGAGTGCTGTAAAACCAGATACACATTTATCTGACAGACATGAAAGAACTGCTGTACTTTTTCACCCTTTTGTCCATCCTTTCCGGGCTGGCCAGCGTCTCCAGGTACACCCTGTGGAGAAAAAAAAACTTTGCTGTTTAAACCCATTATTTCAGGTGGTATTTGATTTGAAAGGAAACGAGATAGACAGATGTACTGTCCTGTACACCTTGGAGATCTGGGGCAATTTTACACATCTTGGTTTATGACAATTCCACTTCCCAGTACAGACAACTTGTAATCCTGAGAACAATGACCTAGAAGAGATGCGCATCAGCTGCCTGAAAGGGTTATTTTTAATGTAAGAACGAACTGCAAAGCTAAAGTGAAAACTGAGTTAGTCCCAGTTTTGTACACCACTCCTCCTCCAACCAAAATACATTTCCCTCCTCTGTAAAATCCTCCTGGCACTTCCTGGTTTGCTGAAAATAACTCAGATAGCATAATTGGAGAGACCAGAGATACTAGAAAGCTTCATTACAACCAAAAGTCTCATCAGGTTTATTTTTTTTTGTCTGATGCCCCTCAATAGTCAGTCTAATGGGGAAATTCTACAGACTCCTGGAATTAACTCAATGTTCATTTTACCCTGGCATTTCAGTTTCTGTTCCCTTTAAATTATAGGCAGATAGGACGATCTCAAACTTCTTTGATTCTTTATAGTTAGACCCATAGGTGATTTACCTCCAAACCAAACAACAGAACATTCCTTTCTCCTTCCCTTTCTTTCAAGCTGAAACAAGGAAAAGGCTTGTGAATTGAGTCTTTCAAAACAGATGCTTTCAGGAGGTTGTGGAAATGAACTAAACCCCACCTGTAAGGCCAGGGGAGGGCTCTGTTTGAGTTCATCACTGAGCAGTGAAATTATTTGTAGTTATTCCAGCATCAGTTAGTACTATAGCCCATTCTGTTGGCTTGTATCTGTTGTTCTGATTGCAAGTTAGAAGACTGTATCAACACAAATATCATTTTTCCCACTTCAGCTTCCTTTAGCCAAACTCATGAATATGTAAAGTATCTTCATTAAGTTAATAGAGCCCAATTTAATTAGAAATGGCAGAGATAACTAGTTGACAGTTACTTGGATTGTCTATTAGCACCTATCACATCACACTGCTCTTCCATTGCTCTCATTTGCACAGCTAATGTCCTGTGCATGTTGCACTTAAAAGTTCAAATGCTGCATTCACTGAGAAAGGTGTAAAACTGGAGTAACAGCAGATACTCCAATGGAGTTATTTCGGATTTACACTGGTGGAAGTGAAAGCAGAATCTAGCCAAAGACGTATATGCAAACATGAAAGATTTAATCATGCAAACCGAATTTCAGTGGCCCTACTCATTTGAGTAAAGGTTGCACAACTGGACCTGAAGTGATTACATGGCATTCTAGTAAAAATGGGATCTGAGTTTACCAGTCCTTAAATCTTTGAACTGATCCTAATTTCAACAAGAAGGAGAGAAAGATTTTCCTCTTGGGAGACGGGTGGCAAACCCAGCATTGGGCAGTTCGGTGAGGACACAAATCAGAGTTTGGTGCATCCTTGTTGGTACAATGCTTGTGAGTGTAAGACAAACCCGCAGCCAAACTAGGGGTGGTCTCTCTGCTCCCTTCCAACAGTGGCTGATCCTGTTGGCATACGCCAATGACGTGCTCCTCGAGGTCCAGTGGGGGTGGAGGCCTGCCAAGCCATTTATTCCGCGGCCTCCTCCACCTTAGACATCTGAGTCAAGAGCTCTGGTCTTGTAACTGGGGACAGGTGGCAGGAGAGCTCCCTTCCTTCTGTGCTCCATCCTATTGGGAGGAGCATGGGCTGACTGCTTTCCTGGGTGTCTTTTTCTCCTCTGGAGAATGAGTGTGATCTGGAGACCAGCGCGGCTGATCGGTTGAGGAGTGGACAGGACTGCTCCAGTGCCGTTCCCCATGTAGGAGGGGACTGGTGCTTAATCAGCTGTCCTGCCCATGCTCTGGCCCTGGCTGAACACACTGAGCCTGCCCCTGGGTACCCTGGCCTGCCTCCAGAAGAAAATCATGGAGTTCTTCTGGCCAGGGCTGCACTGGGTCTCTGTGGGTGTCCCGAACCTCCCCCCAGCAGAGGCTGGCCAGGGTCTGCTCTGTCTCCGCAGTCAGGTCCATGACTTCTACCTCCGGGCCCTGCAGAGACTCTTCTATGGTGCTAGCTGTCTGGCAATGGAGTGTCCTGGCGCACGCCTTCCTCTGCTACCTCCATGGGCTCCGATACGACTGGCAGCTCTTCTACCTCCATCTGAGGAGTCTCCTGAGAGTCCACGCTGAGCTGCTGTGTTTTTTACCAGGGACTGGACGCTAGTCTCGACAACTCAGGCCTGCAGCGGCTGCTGAGGTGGGGAACCTCCTCATGGAGCCCCTGCTACATAGCCTCCATCTTGGTGTGCAGGTGGTGGAGTCTCCCTCAGTGCAGCAGAGGTTGGTCCTGGCTGGTATCACCAGGATTGGAGACCTCTTGGACTGCGAATAGAGGGACTGGGTGGATCCCCTGGTGCTCTGCTGGTGCATGGGGCTCTCCACTCCTCACATCCCCTGGATCCTCCTCTCTCACTCTCTTTGAGCGGGTCCTTTGGGAGGCCGCTCCCCACCCACCCTTCATCTCTGGCCCTCTGGACCTTGCTATCAGCCCCCTGCTTGGTGAGCCTCCTCAGCTACCCGCTACACACTACCTGAACTGGCTGCACGATATGAAGCTTGTCCCACTCCGAACTGTGCTTAGGAAACAGCCCTGTGCGCTCGTGCGCCGCACCCTTCACTTCCTTGTGCTTGTGTCCTGCTCTGACACCAAGTGGTGGAACCTCCTACCACCCATGGTGGGCCAGTCCATATTCCACCCTGATCCCACAGCCCACGTGAGATACTAGATGGTGGCTCCTTCACAGAGTTGTGAGCATGGGCATGTACTTGGGGCGGCTCACCACCTCCCCCGACACATGCCCCTTCTGCAGCGAGAACTGCGCACGCCTACACTGAATCCACCAGGTTGTAGCCCCTCTTCCGGCTCCTCAAAAATCTCTCTAGGTTCGGGCTGCACTTTCCCCCACACTTCCTGATCTATGCACACCTCCATCTGCACCCATGAAGTCACGAGACCTCTTCGCCAACCTCCTCCTGGCGCTGCCCGAAGTGGCCGTCCTACATACCAGGAAGGGGAAGGTAGATGGTGAGGTGCTCTGTGACTGTGGGGCCTACTTCTGATCCTCCCTTAAGTCACGCATCCAGGCAGAGTTCCTCCGGACCATGTCCACTGGCTCCCTGGATGCCTTCAAGGAGCAGTGGGCACTGCCCAGGGTTCTTTGCTTGGGCTTGCACTAATCACCTCCAGAGCCTCAACGGTGCCCTTCCAACAGCAAGTTATCACTCAGGCATGTGGCAACAGCTTGGCTGCACTGACTTACCCTTCCCACAGCGCCGTCAGTGACTAAGCCTCCAAGCATTCGGTGGCGGAAGCCTCTTCTTGAACAGAGCCTGTGTCAGGTGACCCCCCCAAGCTCAGGTATTTCCCCAACCCCACCAGAGCTGCAGATCAGTCTGTGAAACAGCACAGCCTGGCCATGAACTCTCCTGCTGCCGCGTACAGTATCAGACTCTTGAGACTCCCTGTCTGCTTTTCTCTTGACCCTGTTCCTGCTCTGGCCTTGCCCAAACCCTGTTCTCGTCTTGTCCTTATCTGGGCTTAGCTACAGTACTGACTTTGCTTGTCCCTGGATGCTGACTACCAGTTTCAACCCCTGGCTTGCACCTGGACTGTGGCTACAGTTCTGATTCTGGCTTGCCTATGGACTCTGATCTCAGTTCCGACCCTGGCTTGTCCCTGGCTCAATTCCAGCTCTACCCTTGGCCTAGTCCTAACCTGACATCCAAATTTCGACCTCTGCTCCAACCCCTAGGCCTGTCTGGGAAGCAGCGCCTGACAGTGAGATTGTTCTGTTGAATATACCGCTCCCAAGATATCCATGTCTACTGAGTCTCTCAAAGAGAGTAACAGGCTGGAATGAAATCACCTGTAACAAACAGCAGCAGCAGACCCTGGGAAATGGAAACCAAAGAAATTGAGTAAGAGAAAGGTGGCAAGGCCCAAATGGGGAACAAATCCATGGAAGAATACATACCACTTTTCCTGGCAAGCCTTGTGGACCCGGGGGCCCAATAGGTCCAGAAGCACCCTGTTTTAAGGAAATAAAATTTAAAAAATATTGTTTATTTATACTACCGTAGGAGCTAGAAGTTTTAAATGAGATCAAAGTCCACATTTTGCTAGGTACTGTACAAACATATAAAAAAAGAACACTTGTCTCAAAGATCTTACAATCTGAATAAGGAGTCAAGGGTACAAAACAGATTAAGACATCCCTGGGGAATTTCAAAATTGTCTATCACCATGATAAATCCTAAATCCAAATCAGATACTCCATCAGCTTGGAAAAAAAATCTAGCACTGAGGATAAAATACACTGGACCCTCGCTATAGCCTGGGGGTCGGGATCCATGCGCAGTCCCACACTAACATGGGGACTGCATTAATGCGGGGGACACATTGCCATAGATCCCAATTTAAATATTTAAATTTGGGATCCATGGCAACAACCACACAATACGCGAATCCATGCTATAGCAATGCAGGCTCCAGCAGCTCTCCACTGTCTCCCCACTGCCAGAACCTTTCACCGCTGTGAGTAGCTACACACCGTCGTGTGGACATAGCCTGCTTTTCACTGCGGCATCAAGCTACATCTACCCTATACACTGTCACTAGTGTAGAGAAGGCCTAGGAGTAGCCTGATGGATTTCCATGGAAGGGTAGTCATGGTAGCAACAGGCCATACCCTGGTTTGGCAAGACAGTAATTATCAAAGCAAGGCCATTTTCTCATATCTGGCCTTCAACAGATCTAAGGCTCCCCCAAACCATTCCTCTAATTCCTGGAGCTTTGTTCAGCACCTCCTCTTCCACTGACTTTTGCTTGAGAAAGGAGTAAGAAATTTCCCGTTCGGGCATAAAATTGGGTGGGGTGGGTTTATGGTAATGAGTCTTCTTCATAAAAAAAAATACTGAATTGATCAGGCAGGAGGAGAAGCGTAAAGCTAACCAAGATCAAAACCCAGTGGTGGCTCTCGATGAGATACGAACTCTCAGCACCAGACGGTAGCCTGTGCCTTAATGCCGAACTCGTGCATTAATGAGCACAACCAGCGCCTTGCTGGGAAAGGAGGGGGTTTCATCTGAGAAGCAGACTTCACAAACCAAAAATGGGCAATCTGGAACCGCATCCATTGAAGTGACTGGAGCAGCAATCCACTGAGTGCAGCCGAGTTGTGGGAATTTCTGTTTGCCAGGAGCAGCCGCTCTTGTCCTAGCTGCAGATCAGAGCGTACCCTGCACAGGATCTCCCTGAGATTATCGGTCTGTAAAGCAGCTACTTCTGAAGCCCTTCAGGTATGTCCTTATTGTGAGATGTGCCCTAAGTGAAGCAACTACTCACAGTCTCTCCACGGACTCCTGGCTCTCCTCTGGCTCCTTCCTGTCCCTTCGCACCCTGAACAGAAAGAAAAGGGACTTAAATGAAGGCTGCAATTCAGCACTGGATGCTGGGACTTGAGGATATTCACAGAGAGGGGGAAATTCATGCCCACATACAGATCCATCCCTGGCCTATGCACCACCTATATCCTAACTAAGCTGTAATGGTCTCTCTCCATAAGGGGAATTTCGTTCCTGACTTGCAGGGTGTAACTATATGAACCATAATAGTGCACAACGGATGAATTCCTGTGCAAAGGGCCTTCATTGGCCCCATGAGCCACAAAAGTCTATGTTGACGGTGTACGTGGGACTTGCTTTGTCCCATGGTGAACTTTCACCAGCTGAGAATTCGCTGGTATTGTACCTCCTGTTTTCTTGCCATTGCTGAGCCTGTCACTGCCCTCGGACCCTTTTCCTTCTTTTCCCATTTTTTGTGAAGTTCATGGCAGGGTTTGTTTAGGGCAGCCCCAGACTGGCAGTCCGAGCGACGAGGACAGGCACAACACAAGCACTGTGACCGTCTCCCATGCTGCCCTGCAAACATACTTCAGCCCTAAGCTGGAGGGACCCTGGCTAGGGGAGAGCTTGGTACCTGTGTGTCCATTCGCTCTTTGCCCTTTCTGATGAGATGGTCAACAGGAGCGACGATCAGCGCTCACGGGCCATTGTGTTTTTTGCCGTCCAGACAATTCTTCAGTAGCAACCGAACTAAAACTATGTACTCATTTCACATAAACCCAGGAGAATTCAGAACGGGTCCTGAAGCTGAACACTGCCCTGGAAACCCCTTGCTCGTGTGCTGTAATCACAATCCCTCATTTGTTAGCCCAGCAGGGCAGCAGAAACACAATACACTTAGCTCTTGGCAGACAAGCCTTGGAAGAGCTATCTCAGAGCTTCTGCTTGTACAGTGTAGAGATAGCATGTCACTAGGGCATCCAGATGTCCCATATTTTATAGGGACAGTCCTGATTTTTTTTCTTATATAGGCTCCTATTACGCCCCATCCCCTGTCTTGATTTTTCACACCTGCTGTCTGGTCACCCTACATGTCACACTTAAGGCTCGACTTTCTTCTCCTTTGCACTGGGGTTAATCAGGGATACCTAGTGCCATAAAGGTCAGTGGAGTTCCAGCAGTGTGAGAGGGGAATCAGACCTTCAGCGCCCAGCGGGAGGCAATGTGTGGCGTGATCTACACTCAGTCAGCACCTCTTACGTATCGGTCATTCCAGGGAGGATAGCTGATGTTGCTTACCTGTGGTCCTGGAGGTCCTGGCAGCCCCATTTCACCTGGGACACCATGCAGTCCCTGCAAAGAAAGGGGAGGTGGGACACAGCTCATTTATTCTCCTTAGCACATGTTGGTTTGGCCCATTTTTCCCACTCTGGGGAAGGGAAGGATTTTATATGTCCAGGGCTAGCAACGGCTCAGGTTCATTTCAGACATGATGGAGAAGATGCCCATTCCTCTTGAGCAGACCCCACCACTGCTGCAGAAGAACAATGGGTCACAATAACAAAAACTTGCAGTTTCATAGACTAACCCTCTGTGTAATTTTGTAGGGCAAAATCATCTGAAATAACTTTATTAAAATTAAAAAAACATTGATACACACACACACACACACACACACATCAGCAAAACTCTACCTAGAACGCCCCACCAGCCCTCTGCTTACCACCAGGTCACTATTCCTGTAGCAGGGGGCCTACAACATCTCAGCTCCCAAAGGGAATATGACACCCACCCATGTTCTATTAGCTAGGGGGCAGGGGAGGCTCAAAGCCATTTCTGAAGGAATACTATGATGCACTTACGGGTTCCCCGATGTTTCCTTGATCTCCTTTCTCTCCCTTCGGCCCAGTTTTTCCCTGTCACAAAGCAACAGAGGATAAAGAGTGAAAAATAAATGTAGGTTATCTTGTCGGCTAGGCTGATAAAAGTCAGACCGTTTTGTATTTGGGCAAGAGCATTCAAGCTTTTTTGTTTTGTTTTGTTTTGGTTACATCATTGTATAAAATCTTTCCGTTATCCAGTCAAGGAGCAGAAGAATGTGACTTAGGTTTCCAGTGAGACACCAGGACTAGTCAAAACAGAGTTCATAGAGTTCTTCATGGTTCACAAGATCTATTTTCCAAATCATTTCCATGAGCAACAGATTTGTGAAATTCAAAGTCTGTTTGCAAACGATTTTCCAACCAACCAACCAAAAAAAAAAAAAGTCTGAACTTGCAATAAATATTGTTTGCAATAACTCAAGTTAACACAGACCCAATTCAAACAGTCTCTGATGCCATCTAATGGCCTATAGAAAAATGACTATGCGGCACAAACTGGTTTAATTAATTTACTTCCACCAAGTATTGCAGTTGCACTTTGGGTGTCCTGGTGTAATTATATTTCAAACTCGTGCGCTTTTTGAAATCCTTCCGAATGATGAAAATACCCAAAGTGTAGAGACACTTTAACAAGGTCAAAGAGATGGATGCTCTTAATAACTGTAAATATAAACAGGTATTCCCATGGAACCCAAGGCTGCAAGGGGAAGTAATCACTCAATAGTCTAAGGAGGCAGCTCATTTAATAGTCTTTTTTCCTCCTTTTTGTTTCTGTGTTTACATTTCAATTGAACGTTAGTGCCACACTGATCAGCCTCCAGGCTTGGGGCCAGATTTTTAAAGGTATTGGGAGTTAGGCACCTATATAACCTTAAAAAAACTGTCCCTAAAGTCATTCAATAGCAAAAAAACAGGTAGAATACAAGCAGGGCAAATTACCCTGTCTCATCCTAATCTGGTGGGACTGCCTACAGCAGGGATGGCCAGACTAAGCCTGAGAAGGAGCCAGAATTTACCAATGTGCATTGTGAAAGAGCCACAGTAATATGTCAGCAGCCCCTCTGCCCGCATCAGCTCCCCTCTGCTCCCAGTGCCTCCTGCCCACTGGCAGCCCCGCTAATCAGCACCTTCCCTTCCAGGGCCAGCTCCAGGCACCACCCTGGAAAGCACGTGCTTGGGGCGGCCCTTCGTAAGGGGCGGATCTCGGACCAATATTAGGGCGGCACGTTCCGCTAAGGCCGCCTTTTTTTCCCCCTCAGCTGGTGATTCAGTGGGATTTTTTTTTCCTTGGGGTGGCAAAAATGCTGGAGCTGGCCCTGTCCCCTTCCCTCCCCATCAGGTGTGTCATGGCGGGCACGAGTCTCTGTGGGGGAGGAGGAAGGGCACAGCAGGCTCCGAGAGGGGCACATAGGAAAGTTGGCATCTGCCTTTTTAGAGATCTGGAAACTGGACCCAGAAAGCTCCACCACTGACACACTGGAGCAAATCACTTAAACTCTATGCACTTAATTCTCTGCTGCATTGCAACTTATGCAGTTATCTACATCTGTGCAAAGTAAGGATGACGCATGAGCACAACACAACATTAAAATCTCATGTAATCTCAGAGCACTCCCCGTCTTGCAGGGATGGGACAGAATGCACCTACATCCCAACCAAAGTTGGTCTGGATGCTGCTGTTGCTAAAACAACGGGTGTGTTTTTATGGTGATTGGGCATCGTGCTGTTGCCTGTAACCAGACTCAGGCTGAGCTCTTTTGTACAAAGTATTTAAATTACATGTAAAATTCCAAAGTCATTTTTATCTATCAAAGATAAATGGTGATAAATTAGAGGCCGCCTTTCTTAGATACATTACTTACAGGAATCTGAGGCTGTGGGGTAAACAGGGCTGTCTGGAAAGAAAACCAAAACAATGAAACAAAGTTAGTAGAAACACATTCACAAAAGAAGCCCTTCAAAGTGATTTTCCTACAAGGTTAATCACTTGTGGATGTCATTCTCTCGGTGAGTGCAGATTCCCTCCCTCTCGATTGGCAGGTCCTTTCAGCTAATACAGTGTTCTTTGGAAAGAAGAGATCCAAAACATGCCTGAACTTTGTTGGGGCATTTGAAATATGAATCTCAAGTTTTCACAGGAGACCTATAGTAATAATGAGCTCAACCAAAATCCCAGCTTCAAACAGCTTTGAAATCTAGATCTGAATTTTACACTTGATCCCATCTCTAGTCTCATTAAACTTTCCCTTTTGGACCAAATCTGGGGCTAGTGTAAGGACGGGCAACTTCCATTGAAACTGATAGGAGTTGTGCTTTACTCGCGCCATGGCTGAGCGTGGTCCACTGTCTTCCACCCTGGGATCACTAAGGGATGGGTACACTTCTCCTTACAGATCCCCCAAGAGACGTCAGCGTTCAGAAGAGCCTTCTTCATTCCTATGCACGTGGTGCTGCATTTGGGACTGTTTCCCTCAGCTGCTGACTGGATTATCACTATGCGATGTACCTGGGCTACCCCGACAGTCACTTGGAAGCTGCCATTGCTACAGAACGAGGAAGCCTGCATGCTTGGAAGGTTTCGCCATAGGGAGCGCATCACAGCAGGGTTCTGCAGCCTGCTCTGCCTTCCTGTTCAAGGTTTTGCTACAGACTGAAGGTCTATATGGCTTGGGTCTTAGCTACCTGAGAGGCTGTCTGTCCATACACCAGCAGGGCAGCTGCAATCAGCTCTTGCTAACAGCCACTAGATGTGTCTCTCAGACATTTTCCCCAGAGGGACCGTAACTCTGGTACTGCCTCTACCATTGTTGGGGCAGGTGCATTGTTAACACTCAGGGCAGGATGACTGGTCAGGTTTTGCTGGAGCGGGTGATGAGGGTTCTAGTTAAAGTCCATGGACTTTGGTTTCATGGCCTTTAGTTAACTTGTATTTCAGAGTATACTCATGTTCCCACATTTTAAAAGAGGTAAATAGAAGTTCCTTGTGCTTTCCTATTGCCAGGAGGGGTCGGTGAGGTGGACATGGTTTCATTTGGTGGTTTGTTGGACCCAGTGCTGAACCCAAACTAATTCCATTGTTCCACGATGGGCTCCTACTGTATGTGGGTCTCCTGGGCCAGTAACACAAGATGGTGCTGTGTCTGCTGGAGCCCCTCTCCCAAAGGTCTTGGCGGGCAGGAAAGGCACTGGATTTGAATTCTCCTCGAGCCATAAGCACTGCCCTAAAGCCATGCTGCTGAGGCAGTGTAATCCAGTCTAGGATTCCCCTTGCTATTTCCACGGGCACAGCGTGTCAGCTCAGTTTCCAATAGGATCCGTTCTGAAAAGAAACTTGTTTCTTTGGGAAGTCCAGGAGATCCTGGACTGGAACACCTCACTTGGTCTAAAGGGATCCCTTAGGATCCATGCAATAAACTTGCAGCATGTAAACACATCTACTCCCTTTCTCCAACCTTGTGTGGGCACAAACAAACACACTTGCCCCAACCCCTACACCTACTATTCATACCACTGAAAGGAAGAGATGCAGAAACTCTGTCAAACTGATGCTCCTGTATGCGGGAGCATGGATGCAGAGAGAGGCAATGACAGGATACACACATACCAATCACTTAAGAACTACTGGACCAATTGCATACATGAGATAGCACCACTGACGCTAATGGAGTTATACCAGGGCTAAATAGATCGTCCCTGGTGTTTCTGCAAATGAGTAGGTAACTTGTTAGGCCCTGAGCTTGGGAGGTCTGTGTGGAAGATGAAACTGCCACCTATTCCTCTGTATATTAACTCTGCATTAGCACACAGGATTCAGCATTACTTACTGTTCCAGGTAAACCGGGGGGACCAGCAGGACCCACGTCACCCTAAATAAGCAAGGGAGAGGAGGGTTAATTAAGGAATAGGAGGATAGCAAAGTAAAACACAGCACCACTACGAATCTACAACATGCACAGCTGTGAGACGTGGTTGAACCACAAGGGACCTATTCAAAGGAAGCCCTGGCAGCTTAGAGTGGATGTAATACATTCCGTGGTTCTTTTGCTGACAAATGGATTTTACCCACTTTCTATGGCCAAAATTTCGCCTCTTATTGTTGCGCAGTTTGACATATGAAAGATGTCTGGTTAGTTGCCCCTTTCTCTCAGAGGTGACAAGATGGTGTCTGATGGTGCCTATTCACTGTGTTTTGAGGTCTGATTGTGAGAGAAGTAGCAATATGAAGAGTACTTTTAGAATAGGGGGGCACAAAAAAGTTCTGCCAGAACCATATTTCAATGAAAAATTTGGGTTTCGACTAAATGCAATTTTTTGTGGAAATGTCTCCTTTTTGCGGAAAATTTCCAATGTTCATAGAAAACCTGAACTTTCTAAAAACATTTTCTGTATTTAGTCCAAACCCAAATGATTTTGATTCTGTCAAGCCGCTGCAGTGCCACATAGGAATTTTAGTTTCCCACAAGGCCAAGCATACATAGGGTCTGATCCAAAGCCCACTGAAATCTATGGAAAGACTCCCTATAAAGATGTGGGGCTGATCTGAATTAATTTGTTTAATCTTTATAGTGGGAAGGCAGTATGCGCAAAGAAAAGGATTTTAAAGCAATGAAAGGCCTATACACTCATCTGTCCTATCTGGTACAAAGAAATTTTTAATGCAGCACACAGTTAATCTGTGGAACTCATTGCCACAAGATATTATTGAGGCCAAAAGCTTAGTAGGATTCAAAAAGGCTTGGACATTATGACAATGACAATTACAGATAATGCGAACATCCAGAGTTATAGTAGACAAGGCCTTACCATTTCCCTGGCAGCTTAGAAGGCCTCACTGCTTCAGACCCATCCCGCATGGCCTGTCTCTGTGTCAGTCCGCTCCCCTGAGAAGCTTCCTGACAACTCCATCACTACTCTCTAGAGAGAGTCACTTTTTAATCCAGTCAGTCCTTCTTCTCTGTTTAATCCCAGGTTGAGAAAACAGCTGAGATACTTTAGCTGGGGCTACACTGTACCAGCTTCACAACTAACAACTCAGGTCTTGTTCCATCACTTCCTGACCTAATTACCACATCTTATCTGAATCCGTTGTTATTCCTGCCAGTTTCTCAGCAGCCTGCTATTAACTATAACCACCTAGCCACAGTATACGTCCCATAAGTCGTATAGTAAACATTTCCCACGACCTGCTCACTTACTATATTGATAAATTAACAGAAATCATTCTGGTGTATCTTGCTCATTGCCCATAATAAGCTTAAAACAAGTACATTAGGACCAAAACCAAAACCCAGGTACACCAGTGCCTGAGGCCCCTCCAATGGCAGGGAACTGATTAAGTGAGATACCCAGATGATCCCAGCAAATGACCTGCCCCCAAATGCTGCAGAGAAAGGTGAAAAACTCCCAAGGTCACTGCCAATCTGACCTGAGGTTAAATGCATTCCTGACCCCATGTATGGCAACCAGTTAGACCCTGAGCATGTAAGTAAAAACAAGGTAGACATACACCTGTGAGAACAAATGCACCAGCCCACTCCATCCAGTGTCTTATTTCTATCTGCAGCCACTTCTGATGCTTCAGAGGAAAGAGACCAAAAAACCCCAAATCCAAATACACTGGGAGGAAACAATCCCTTCCTGACTCCTGCAGGTGTCCGGCTGAAGAGCTGAAGCATGAAATTTAGGGACCATCAGACCTGAACCAGAAGGGACCCCCAGGGCTGCCACCCCGTAACCCCACCATCACAAGCAACCCAATAATTGAATCCCATTCATACATGTGTCCTCTCTCTTAAAACTAACTAAGCTGTTTCCCCCCAACCCGCTCCCGTGCGGAGTGCATGCACGCACACACACACTCTCTCTCTCTCCCCCCGTCCCCTCCTATTGGGAGGCTGTTCCAAAACCTCACTCCTCTAGCAGTTAGAAACTTGAATCTTATTTCCAGCCTGAATTTGCTCATGGACAGATTATACCTCTTTGTTCTTGTGCCAACGCTGACCTTTAGTTTAAACAGTTCATCACCCTCCCTGATGTTTATCCTCATTTGTATTTCTAGAGAGCAATCATATCCTCCCTTAGCCTTCATTTTGCTAGGTTAAACAAGCCCAGCTCTTTTAATTTGCTTTTATAAGATAAGCCTTGTCTACTGCAATTCTGGATGTTCTCCTTATTTAAAATTACCACTGTCTGAATGTCTGAGTCTTTTCGAATCCCACTAAGCTCTTGGTCTCAATAATATCATGTGGCAATGAGTTACACAGTCTGTGTGCTGCATTTAAATAAAATCCCTTCTAACAGTTTTCAACTTGTCACCTTCAGTTTCCTCAAATATCTCCCTTTCCTTTGAATGACCAGAGTACAAATAGGAGTACCCCACTGAACGTCTGTGTCCCACACACTACTTCGTTTCATCCACTCTTTTTGACTGGTTTCTCAACTAAATAGCCCTAAACATGTAGTGTAGTTGTTGTCATGTTGGTCCCAGGATCGTAGAGACACAAGATGGGTGAGATAATATCTTTTATTGGACTGACTTCTGTTGGTGAGAGAGACTCTTTTGAGCCGCACAGAGCTCATGTTGAGTATAAGTAGTTAGAACATACTGTACGGGCCCATTCACGGTACACACCTCCGCTAACACCTCTGCAGTCATAGGACAAAAAGAAGGGATTAGTGGATTACAGATTGTTTTAATAAGACATAAATCCAGTGTCTCTGGTCAGTCCATGATTTTTAGGCCTGGGAGCTTAAGTTCATTACTCTGCTAGACACTAGAAATCATGGACTGACTAGTGACACTGGATTTACGGTTTATTATAATAATCTGTAACCCAGACACCCCCTCTTTTTGCCCTATAACTGCAGAAGTGTTAATGGGCCCCTCTACCTTGAATGGTCCCTTACAATATGTGCTAACTTATGCTAAACAATCTGTTCTACCTTATATTTAGCAGTGACACTCTGAGCACCTTTCTCGGACCTGTGTGGCTTGAAAGCTTGTCTCTCTCACCAACAGAAGCTCTGTGTGGCTTGAAAGCTTGTCTCACTCAACAATAGAAGTTGGTCCAATAACAGGTATTACCTTGCTCACCTTGTATCTCTAAAAGCTCTAATTGTGTCATTCTCCCCTCATAAGAGGTCTGTCCAAGCTACTAGCCATTTCCAGTGTCCCACTGACTCTGCAGCTCACCCTGTTTTGGCTGTACCATGCTCTACTCTGCACCCTTTGTTCTCCTTCTTCCTTTCTTCTGCGACTCACCTTTTCACCTCTTTCGCCTTTGAGTCCAGTGAGTCCAACTCTTCCTTTCTCGCCCTAGGAACAAACAAAACACTCTGATTTTACCTGAATCAACCATAGCTACTGCACCATTACCACGATGGTATAATATTTTATACTGTTGTTTGATCTTACCTGTCTCCCCAGATGGAGCACTAGCAGTTAAATCAAAGGGTAGCATTCTGAGAGTAATTCACAAAAAGTAACAATATTTTCCAAAGCTGACAGTTTACACTCTAGTTTATGGAAAAGAAAACGAGAACCCTAACCCAACTTGCAAATAAGTGATGTTGCTTGAAACACCTGCAGCAAACATCATTTGTTGTTTTTCTGTTGAGAACAGAAGAGGCAGTAGAGTGACCAATAACAGAGTGACACTACTAGAGGAGTGTAAATTCTAGTGTGCACTAGTGCATTGCACACTAACTGGCCTCTTGTGGACCCTGCTGGTGCACACTAAACATTCCCTAGTGCACACTAATGTAGTCTGGTGTAATTCATTCTTTGAAACAGGGCTACGTTAATATATAAAATACACATAGCAATGCATACATATATGGAATCCAGCACCCAATGAAGCCAATGGAAAGATTCCAATTGATTGCTCAGGCCCTATCTGCATACACAGAACCATCTATAAAGACTGTGGGTTGGATTTTTAAAGCACAAAAGTGATTTAGGAGCACACAGCCTATTGATTTTCAGTGGGATGTGTTCCTAAATCTTTCGAAAATCCTACCACATTTCCTCTTCTCTCAAGCACTGTGAAATCAGCCGTGACCTTCTGTGTTCATCTAATTCCTGCATATACATTGAATTATCAGCACCTAACCTGTGCCAAGGACAGCTCACTGGCCAACTCCGTGTTAACGGGGGGTGCTGATTTGCTTGATGAGGGCTGCTCTGCTCTTCACCACAAAGATTACACCAGGTGGGAAGAACTTCCAGTGGCCCCAGTCAAACTAAGCCACATCTCAAAGTCACTCACCTGATCTCCCTTCTCTCCCCTCTTCCCAGGTAACCCCTGGGGACCAGGAAGGCCTGCTTCACCCTGAAAGAGAGAAGGGGTAGTCTAGGAACAAGTGCAGCCGGCTCAGCAAACTCAGCTGCCTGGATTTTTATTGAATTTTGGGGAACAATAAAATAAGGTGAATAATAAATAACCAGTTAATCAGGGAGGAAGCTGTACTAGAAACATGCTAGATCCCCTCGTACTGTGAAGCAGGATTTGGGCTGGGGCAGCAGGTGCATGTGATTGTTTGTGTCTGACCCCTCCTTTCTCTGGGTTTGTCTCCCCTGCAGTGCCCTTCCCTCTGGCCCTCCTTTCTCAACCGGAGTTGGCGAAGGTAGAGATGGACTGATGCTGTGTGCCCACGAGAACAGGTGCGTTGGCACAGGCCTTTCTGCTTTCCTTCTCTCTGTTCACCACGCATGAGACCAGACTGTCAGGGGTGCCCAGGCAGTTTGGCTTTTTCTCCATTTAATCATTCCAAACACTGCCAGTTCAGTCTTCAGTCAGAGACAAACCAATGTCATTTTATCTAGTTATTGACTGAAGGATTTATTCCCTTGTTTGGTTCCTATGCGCTGAAGGTGATTTTATTGCTAAGACAATTTTGCCTGCTCACCTTCTCACCAACTAGGCCAGGAAGGCCGTGATCTCCCCTCTCGCCCTGGAAAGACAAAAGCACAGCTTTAATATTACAGGGAATCAATGCCACATAGCACTGCCTTATAATCATGATGTTACACCCCATATCACCATACAGCAACACAGATGTCTCGCAGGAGTTCCTTCCTCCCTCTCTAACCCAGATCTAGAAACAGGTCCCCCTACCTGGCCCACAGGGAGCAGCAGGATCCAATGTGCCAGAGCAAACCTCCTAAAACATCAGTGTCAGATCCTGAGTCCTGGCTGGGTCCATGTCTAGGTACGATGCCACCTTGTGACAGAATTAACTGTGCACAGAGGGACATGGACCTGCTTCTCCTTTTCTTTATACCAGTGTGACCCGAAGGTAAGACCATCAACATCAGCAGGGCTACCCCTGCTTACACTGATATAAATGAAATCAGAGTTGGGCTCTGGCAGATTCAATTCATGCTGACAGAGAGCTCTGTGAACTGGAATTCCTTACCTTGGGACCAGCTTTCCCCGGAACACCCTCCTCTCCCTTCTCTCCTTGTTCTCCCTGTAAGGCACAGAAAGGGAGGTCAGCAGAACAGCTCTCCAGGGGTGCAGTAAATGTGCAGCCAACAGTCTGAGCGGGGAGGCGGGAGGTTCAGATCTCCAGTAACTCTGTGTGTGGGTGTGCACACGCACGCTTTGTTAGTTTCCTGAGATGCCTCATCCACCCTTGAGAATTTGTATGAAACCCCCCAAAGGTCATTAGATTCCACTCTGGAATAAAATAGGGCCAAATTCCTTCTATGAACAACCTCAAGCCATTCTGCAAGAGTTCAGTCCTTACCAGACATGCCAAACCCATGGAAAAAAAACAGAAATTAGGCTTGGTTTTAGCTTCATTGGCTTGAGAGTTGCTTGTTGGCCAGTTTTTGGCTTGTAGGTTGTTGCTTGTTTAGCTTGTAGCTTGTTGCCTTTTTTTTTTTTTTTAATCAGCTCCCGGCAAGCAGGGGCAAGGGGGTGCAAATGGGAGGAGAGAGTCAGGGGTGCACAGCGGGCCCATCACAGTCCCAGACTGCACGCTGAGGGGCTCTAGTCACATAGAGTGTTGGGGTTCTTAGGGACTGGCTTGTTTTGGCCTGGTTTAGAAATGGGATTAGCTTGATTTTTGGCTTATTGTGAAAGTCGGGCTGTTTATTTACTGTTTCATATTTCCAGTCTGAATCTGTCTAGCTTCAACTTCCAGCCATGGGACTATGTTCTACCTTTGTCTGCTAGACTGAAGAGCGTGTTATTAAATACTTGTTCCCCATGAAGGTACTTATAGACTGTGACTAAGTTGTCCTTTAACCTTCTCTGTGTTAAGCTAAATAGATGAAACTCCTTGAGTCTATCACTGTTAAGGCAGGTTTTCTAATCCTTTAACACAGGGTGGCAGCTGCAGGCAGAAGAGGTGTAGGAACTGCCACCAGCAGTCCAAGTTTGCTTCTGGCTTCACCATTCATAATGCTGCCCCCTAACTCCAGTGGAGAAGCAGAGCTGCTTAGAACCATCACAGAGCCCTTTTTCTTAATGCTCCAGTAAGTATTGATGGTGACTCAAGTGAGGACACTTCTCCCATTAAGGCAGGACACACAACTGTTCTCCACCTGGATAGCCATGTAGGGAAGGCTGCTGCTTTTTAAATCTATCATTCTGAACAGTATTTATTGTATTCTGTTCCAGCCCCTGTGAGAAGGCACCATAGCCAGGACAGGGTTCAGAGCTGCCTGCCTGTCCCGTGATCTAGGAAGTGATTTAAAGGAAGGATGTCTTCTCTTTCCGGTGGTGGGGAGAGGAGGGAAAAACCTGTGGGCACTTCAGCCCATGTTTGTTGGGTGTTACTCGTGGGCTTGGCGTGTCTGAATAAGTGTGCCCTGAGAAGAGAGTCTGAACTGGACTCGGGCATGGCACTGGTCCTGAGATACAATCCCCCTGTGGCATCTAGCAAGATTGTAACTGTACCTAGCAGTTCTGCGTCAGCCTCTTTGCCAGATTAGAGGGAGGTATTTGGATTAAGGAGAGGGGATGAGAAAGTCACTCTCTCTCTTGCTGTTCGTGAGTGGTGACACACTGTGCTTCAAAGCAGCACCCTGGAACCCCCATATTCACCACTGAATATAATTACAATTTAAAAGGCTTGATCTGTTGAACATTAATATCCTGTTGGATTGTATGTGCTCTCATTGTATGGGAAGTTATGACATTTTCATAGAATCGTAGAACATTAGGGTTGGAAGAGACCTCAGGAGGTCATCTAGTCCAACCCCCTGCTCAAAGCAGGACCAACCCCAACTAAATCATCCCAACCAGGCCTTTGTCAAGCCGGGCCTTAAAAACCTCTAAGGATGGAGATTCCACCACCTCTCTAGGTAACCCATTCCAGTGCTTCACCACCCTTCTAGTGAAATTGTGTTTCCTAATATCCAATGTAGATCTCCCCAACTGCAACTTGAGACCATGGCTCCTTGTTCTGTCATCTGCCACCACTGAGAACAGCCAAGCTCCATCCTCTTTGGAACCTCCCTTGAGGTAGTGGAAGGCTGCTATCAAATCCCCCTCACTCGTCTCTTCTGCAGAGTGGAATGGATGAGAATCTAGCATGGACGAGTTTGGCATTCTATCCACAGAGTAAGATCAGTAGGCGAATAGTGTTAAGTTGACATATCCAGTGCCACTTGCCTTTTGGCCCGGAAGTCCAGGAAGACCATTTAACCCATCCTTGCCGGGCGATCCCTAAATAAGAGAAAATTATCAGCTATAGGAGGCCACTTATGTTCAGACCCTTTTAAGCCAGGACTTATTTAGCATCTAGCTGCTAAGAGAGACAGGCACATAAGACCTCATTGTGTTCTCATTTATGCTGGTTTTAGGGACAGCCGAATCAGACGCATTGTTTCTTTGCAGAGTTTTTACATTTCCGTTCTATTTTCCATCTGGATCACAGGAAAACATCATGTAACACACATGTTCCCAAGGCCACTGATGCATCTCCTATCCAATAAACCAGTCTTGGTAAATGACCACTGGATGTCACTGTTGCTACAGAGAAAGAACAGCAAACACAGACGAGACTATAAATGAATAGGTTCTTAAATAAGCGTAGAGATGGTATCTTTACTCATCAGTTCCCACTCTCTTCTGCCTCCCAGGATAAGATAGTCTGTCTCCTTCTTTAAGTGTCAGCAATTTATTAACCATACAATCTATCAAATCGACGTGAAAGCATCAGTTAGCAGGATCATCATGGAAATGATTTGGCTAATGTATTAGAAAGGTAGGAAAGAATCTTGTCTTAACACAGCCACTGAAGATCCTTACAGATTATGGGAACGCCTATTAAAGCCAATTATACCCTAACTGATCTGCCTTGGCATTGAACACCTAATGGAAATTGCTTTGCTGTTCTAAAATGGAAATTTTGCTTCAATTCACATGCCTGATTTGGGAAGCTTGTCGTTTTAAAGAACTGCACGTCGCAATAATTTGGGGACAGTAATAAAAATAAGTATTGCCTGAATGTATTCTTGTACTGAAATCCCAGAGTGCATGTATGACAGATTCTTGCTTCAGCCAGCAGATGTGTTTGAATCCAGGATTTCTCTTTCTAAAAGCATCAGTCTCTAGTGCATGAGAAGGAAGTGTCCAACTGTAGCAGACACATTAACCTTTTATGCGGACACACTACTAGAAAGAGGGTGTGAGTTAAACAGGCACAGTCATAGAAGACGAAAATGAAAGCAGCAGTTCAGGACTTACAGCTTGTCCCGGCAGTCCAGTTTTACCAGAAACACCAATTTCGCCAGGCAATCCCTATGAACAAAACCACAGTAGAGAACTGTTAGCATTTAGGCCTTTGCAAAGCAGTGATATTCTGCTACTACAGCTTACCAACTTCTGCTGCGATAGATCAGCACAATTTGCCTACTCGCAAAGCCCTGTTTCTACCTTGGGAACTAGGCATAGTTGTAACAGTGGGTTTACATATGCCTGAGGGAATTCGGCCCCCCAAATAAAAATTCCACACACAATATTTTAAAATAAAGCAAACTTCTGTATAATTTTATTCGTCACAATACAACTATTCACTGACAAGTGTTTTGAAATCCAATATCAAGATAATTGAAAATGGCGTGATTATATTGTTACTGTTATTTTGACAAGATAAAAATATGCAGAATTTTCAATTTGGTAAGTATCTGATGTGGAATTCCCTCCAGAGTACCAGGGTTCTGTGTGGTGTAATCTGGTTGTGAGCAGCTTGGTGGGAGGTCCTGGAGGGGCGGGGAGATCTGGATACACAGGGCCTTGTTGTGGGTTCTGAGTGCAAGGGAAATAGGAGTCTGCAGGGGAGACCAGGTGAAGGTGGTTAGGGCTCGGGGGCGGGAGGGGGTTGGGTGTGGGGGATTCAGGTGTGCATGCTGGGGGAGTGGGGCTTGGTGGGGAGGGGGTCAGGGTGCAGCTCATTGGGGCTCAGTGGGGTGAGGGTGTAAGGGTAAGGGGCTCCCGATGCAGGGCGTGAGGCTCATTAGGGTGGGGTTTGGTGGGGGATTCTGGGTATGAGGGGCTCTCACTGTTGGGGGGTTCAGTGGAGGGGTTCCAGACGCAGAAGCAGGTGAGGCTTGGAGGCGGGACTCGTGGGGAGGGGAGTCCAGAGGCACAGGGGTTGGGCGGACAGCGGGAGAAACTCCCTTTACAGTGACCCCTCCCTCCCTGGGCTGAGGAGCGATGGGGCCAGGAAGTGGGGAAAGTGTCACTGTGCAGGGAGCTGCTCCCCGTCTGCCCAACCCCTGTACATCTGGAACCTCCTCCTCGCACCCAACGCCTCCTGTCAAGCCTCACTCCCTGCACCCAGACTCCCCGCCAATCCTCCCCTTCCCCCCGCAGGGTGCAGAGCTTCCTGAAGCTGGTGAAGGTTTCTGGGGGTTGATCTGACCCAGCCCTGGCTGCTCCATGAAAGGAAATGGAGAGGGGAAATTGACTACGTCATCCTCCTCCTCCTCCTTGCCCCACACCGCCCAGCTGGGACTGACGTCCCTGGGTGACGATGACATCCCCAGCCCCCTCTCCTCCCCTCCCCTCCCAACCCCATGACTTACCTCTCCCACAGCTGCTTTGGGTGCCCAAGCAGTTGCGCCCATGCTGCCGGGGAGAGATGAGGGAGCACTGATGTAGCTGCTCTTTGCTTCCCCACAGAAACCATTTTTCTGTAGGGAAGCAAAGAGATTCTGCAGGGGGACGTGTTTCTGCGCACACGCAGTGGCACAAAACTTCCCCAGGAGTAAGGATAGGGGAGCCGTCACAGTAAGTCAACCAGTGCTTCCGAATGAAGAAATGCGAGCATGAATATGCCCCAGCCAAAGGCCTGATCCGACTCAGATCAAAGTCAAGGGCAAAGCTCCCACTCCAGTCTACTGAAGCAGGGTCTGAGCCTTAGTCACTTCTAAATGCCCTTTCTGACCCTTTGCAAACAAACAAATCAAAACGTAAGCATGTTTCCTTACTGGAGCACCAGGAGGGCCAGCAGCACCAGGAGGCCCGATTGGACCCTGCAAGGAAAGAAAGGAAGAAAAATGTTTTATCAAACCCAATGACATCTCATCTAGAGTGTGAAAGGAGCAATCTCCCGCTGGGCACAGGATGTCCTGCTCCCTATCACTGATTCTAATCACATGCAGCACTGACCCTTATTTCATTAGCCTCCATAAAAAGAGGACAGATGCCAAAAGTGAGCTCCCTGGGAGCCTATACTCACGAGCAGAACAAAATGACCAGCTTTGCACAGGCAGACTCTTAAACCACTAACTATTCTTCCTGCAAGATGAACTCCAGACTTGTCCCTGATGCAAGAAATGAGTGAGTCTCAGGCAATCAATGCTAACTCACAAGGCAGAGCCTGTCCAGTGAAACATTCTAGCCACAGTAAACCTCATTTAATCCTGATTAAGGTTGTTTCAAAGAGAAGCTAAGGAACAAACAGTTTACCTCCAATATCAGATTTGTGAAATAAATAATGAATGGGACAGAGTTGGCTGGATTTTTTTAAAAATGTGATTCCACCCACAGACCTTCTAATGACGAGACCTGATACAGTAGGTCCAAAGTTTTAAAATAAAAACTCCACACCTGCAGTTTTGGCCACTAGTCCTCTCATTTGAGTAGTAAATTGTCAACACAAAAAAGGTGTAGAAAGTGATCTCAGGGCGTGAAACGAGCTGGAGATGGAAATGCCCTATCTTTTCATCTGTGCCCACACTAGATTACCTGCCTATCAGTGAGTGCTTTGTCTAGTCTGGTTTTAACTGACTCAGGCAATAGGTAGCACACCACTTCCCTTGGGAAAATATGTCCTACATTATAGCCCTCATTGTAGCAATGAGATTTGCTCACAGGCTCGTAGACTGAAGGCAACATTATAACCATGTAGTCTGGCCACCTGTACATTGCAGGCCACTGAACCTCACCCACCCCCTCTTGTGATACACCCTTACCCTCTGGCTGAGTAACTGAAGTCCTCAAAGCTTGATGTAAAGACTTTCAGTTACAGAGAATTCACCATTTACTCTAGTTCAAACCAACAAGCGACCCAGGCCTTACACTGCAGAGGAAGGCAAAAATCCCTAGAGTCTCTGCCAATCTGACCTGGGGGAAAACTTCTTCCTGATTCCAAATATGGCGGTCAGTTAGACCCTGAGCCTGTGGGCGAGACCCACCAGCCAGACATCTAGGAAATAATTCCCTGTACTAACTCAGAGCTGTCCTCAGCTAGTGTCCCAACACCAGCCGTTGGAAATATTTGCTAACAGCCGTCATGGAGGGCCATATGCCCTTGTAAGCAATGACATCAGATCATCCCCCAACTAACTTCTTAATACAGGGCATTCCCTCAGCTGCCTGGTGGGCCACGCTATCTAGCCTGTTTCTGTCACCTCACAGTCCAACACATCCGGGTTGCTTTCCTTTCACCACAAGTATCTTATTCCTCTGCACTTTTACACACAGAACATAGCAGTGGCAGCTTCTAGCCTGAGCTTTCCCTGTGCCCTCACAGCTCACCTTCTGAGCACTCCCTCTAAGCTTCCTATTCCTTCTACTCATATCCTCCCAATTACATCATTAGCCCAGTAATTACCACCCAGGTGCTCATAATCTGCCAACAGAAAGTATTTCTTTGCTCCCAGCTGAGCCTGCAGTAGTATCAGGGAACAGAGCATTGTTGTTGGCACTCTGTCAGGTACCAAGCGCCTCTTGAAATAAGTCAGGAGTTTTTGCCTCCATTGCTCCCCTCAGAAGGCTGTCCCAGAACGTCACTCCTCTGGTGGTTAGAAACCTTTGTCTAATTTCAAGCCTAAACTTATTGGTCACCAGATTCTATCCATTTGTTCTTGTGCCAATGCTGGCTCTTAATGTAAATATGCTTGAGCTGGTAAGAACGCTGGCCAACACTGTCAAACTTGGATGCCTAAAGTTAGACACCAACATCTGTAATTAGACACCTAAAGAAGTAACCTGATTTTCAGAGGTGTGGAGACCCCTGCTCTGGAGGGAAGGGATGTGGGTCTCTGCTCAGCGAGAGAGGTGATGGTCAGAGGGCTGACACCTGACAGGGCATTCCATGAGCAAACCACGGGGGTGTGTGTGTTTGTGTGTGTGTCAAAGGTGTATCTAACCCAAATTGCAGTACTAACCACGGGCGTGTGTGTGTGTGTGTGTGTGTGTGTGTGTGAAAGGTGTATCTACCCCAAATTGCAGTACTGGGTCCCTTGAGTGCCCACTGTAGACCTAGGATGGGATAGCTCATGGGTTTAAAGTTATACAGGTGTTAAAAAGCTTTGCTGGATTGGGGCCTAAACAAATAAAGTGACTGGGTAGTAAAACTGTAGCCTGCCTACCTCTGATTAGCACCACAGTTCTACTGACTTTTAGCTTTCCAGCAGGATTTTGCAGAGAGTCCTGAGGCTTTTATTTTGGAATTCCCCTCTATAAAGAATTAAATGGAACTGGAGACAGACATAAGCACAAGAACGACAAGTCAGCACTTTGGCCAACAAATCCTAGCAGTGCCACTATTCAATATCACAGGTCGCAGACCCCGTGACTGCAATATTACAGGTCATGGACCAAGGTTACGCTTTTTCTTTTTGAAGGAAGAGGTGAGAGAGGAAAAGAGGAGGAGGCGGCAGTGGTGAGAATGAAGGATGAGGCGCTGGTGGTGGCACTGTGTTTTAGACAAGGTAGCAGGCGTATGAAGTTACGACTTCAGAACATATTGAATAAAAGGGAGCTGAAAAATTGTCAGCATCTTACCAGTAGAGGGGGAAAAGTCATCAGAAATGGGATCAGTCGAAAATTTACCTGCTACAGAAACGCAAGCACTAGATAATTCAGAGACCAACTTCCTGGAAGATGACTCGAAAGAAAGGCCCAGGACAGAATTCTCTGGCAATCTATTGTTTGCGGCCCATACCCTGAGAGGGGTGGAGGGCATAATGAATGAATGAATGATGAGACTCACTGGCCTTGTTGAACTTCTGTATCCTATACAGCAACTCAGGCTAAAATGGATATGGGGTCATCACCACCATAACATTATTATTACTTAGAGCAAGGCCTGAGGTGCATACAGAACTTGACAATCACATGGGAGACTAGGAGCAGAGTCCCTAGGCTATACTCTACCAATCTCTGTTGGCAAGATCCAAGGCTAAGTAAGAAGTCCTGCTCAGGAGAGTTGTAATTGCACACAGCTCCTACAGACTCCCCTGCGTTGTGGGTCACTGCAGCCAAAAAGTGGTCCCCGCAGACTGGACTGTGCTAGTCAGGAAGAGGCCACGGCCAGGACAACTTGCACCTAGCCATGATAGTGAGAGAGAATCAAAGCCAAGAAGCAACAGTGTAAATCAGCCCAGTGCAAGGGACAAAACAAAAGGTACTGTTGAGACAATCAGTGGTGACTGTGGAAAGACACTTAGAACATAGGAAGTGAAGGGGTTGGGATTAAAGAAGGCAGGAAGCTCAGAGTTGGAGGCAGAGACATAGGTGTTGACCCCATTCCTGCAGAAGCCGAGGACACATGGAAACAGGTGGATCAGGCCCATAGTGAGCAGACAGGAGAGAGGAAGGGGTCGGGGCGGACTGGCCTGGGATGGTGGGAATGCTGAAACCACCCTGACCTGCAGTTTGTTGGGCTGGGCAGTATTAAAATTATTCATATACAGTGTTTTTGACAGGCCTGTCAGAAGAGGTGCATTTTACGGAGGAATCTGCACAAAGAGAGGGGATAGCAGTGGCAAACAGAGATGGGAATGGGGATGGGAAAGGCAAGGCAGAGAGTCCTAGGCATGGCAGTGTGTGGACGAGGCACAGAAATGGGAGTGCAAGGAGGTGTTAAAGAAGGAAGTCTTGTGAGGAACAGAGGCAGGAGGCTGCACGAGAGGAAAGAATATATTTTTAATTGCAATTACTCAGTGGCTTTGAGCTTCTGCTCACTCTGAAATAAATATAAATTCATTCTGATTTCTATGAAAAACAAACTCTACCAGGTATTTCAATAGCGGAGAACATAGGAGCTGCCAGACTGGATTAAACTCATGGGCTTTCTAGTCTTGTATCGTGTCTAAGACAGAAGCCTGCACCAGATGCTTCAGAGCACAGAAGGCAGATGTGGAATATCTGCCCACAGGGGAGTTTCATCTTAACCCCTAATAGTCACAGCTTGACTTACACCTGAAGCATAAGATTTTATATCGGGGTGGGCAAACTATGGCCTACAGGCTGGATTGTCCTGTCTGGCCCCCCGCCTGGGGAGGCTGTCCCCAGCCCTCCCCCCTTCCCCTGGAGCCATGCCACCACAGGGGCAGCACTCTGGCGGGTGGGGTTGTGCAGCAGCGTGTCTGACTCTGGCCACTGCTCTGAGCAGCATGGTAAGGGGGTCAGGGGATGGATAAGGGGCAGGGGCTCCCAGGGGGCAGTCAGGAGACAGGGAGAAGGGGGGGTTGGGTAAGGGATGGGGTCCGGGGTGGTGGTTAGGGGCGGGGGGGAGAGGGGTGTTAGATGGGGCATGGGAGTCCCGGGGTCTAACAGAGGGTAGGGGGTGGATAGAGGTCGGGGCAGTCAGGGGACAGGGAGCAAGGGGAGTGGGTGGGTGGATCCTGGAAAGCAGTTAGGGTGGGGGTCTCTGGAGGGGGCAGTCAAACAACAAGGAGCAGGGGAAGTTGGATGGGTCAGGAGTTCTGAGGGAGGCAGTTGGGGGCAGGAAGTGGGAGGAGACTGGATAGGAGGCAGGGCCAGGCTGTTTGGGGTGGCACAGCCTTCCCTACCTGGCCCTCCATACCATTCTGCAACCCCAATGTGGCCCACCCCTGTTTTATATCTATTCCCAAGGTCTTCATTAATTATTAATTATTATTATTTATTTACTGTAGTGACTTTGGATATTCTTGCTATCCACATAAACATCTAATCCTTCTCTGAATCTTGCCAAGTTCTTGTCCCCAACAATATCATGTAGCAATGAGTTCCACAGTCTAAGCACACTTATTGGTACTACTAATAACTCAATTGCAATCTTTTTCTATCACAGCCATCATGACATATCCCAAAGCAGGCTGATTACGCCCAAATACAAGACCGATTCACCTACATAGGGGCAGGCATGTACAATCTACAAAACTGCACCCGGGTGGGATGGCTATGCTGGCGGAGGCCTCCTCAGGGGGCAGGCAGCTTTAATTTATATTGTCAAGGCTTCCTTGGAAGATGAACTGAATGAGAACATCTTCTGGACAGCGTGGTGCAGCCAGCTTTCTGGGCAATGCTGCCAGCTCTACAGCAAAGGAGTCATATACCACTACATCTCCTGCTCCTGGAAGATTTATTGCCACCAGGGGCCTACAGGCTTGGTTGCCCTAACTGATCAGAGCCAATAGATAGAAAGTGCCATGGTCACACACACAGAACCTGTGACAGAAATCTATCATGCCCTTGTCCAGAGGGTCTTAAAGTCTTAAAGTCTTTTCTGCCGTGATGCTTACAGCAAATCGATTTGACTTGTATACAGATTGCCTATTTCTGTTCCCCTTCCCCTAACTTCTGCCTGTCCTTAGAACCCAAGCACTCTGGAGCAGAGACTGTTCTTGAATTTGTGAAAAGGACCTACCCCATAGTGGTCACTACTACAGATAATTATAATACATTGGCTATATTTTACCTCCAATTTTTCACCCAAGCCAAATGTATTTTCCTCTTGTTGCTGATAATCAAGATTAGAGTAGAATTTGGTTTTGCTGATGACCACTTTTAGTAATCATTTAATTATACAGAACAAAACTCCCTTTCCAAAAGTCAGTTCCCAGCGGTGTCCCTTTTAAATTCTGATCTGGGAGAGGGGAGGACACTGAAAAATAAGGGTCTTTCACTTTGATTTTGTTTGATTTCTTTTTTTTTTCCAAAGGCCCAAACAATTTCACACCTTTCCGAGAGTCACTTAGCTGCAAAGCACTTTACAGCTAGTGGGAGGTAGAACCAATTATAACCCGGCTGACTGGCCTTGGCACTAAAAGGCAGGATACACAAAAAAATGGAAATATCTAACTGATGTGGGAAGTTCGCACTTCTTTTAATCTGGATGCAACCGTCATCCATGCAAACTTCAAGTGGAAATTGGATTTTTCAACCTTTATAATCTGCTTGCCTCTCCTCTGTGAGTCACTTGTTGATATCACAACCCCATCCCATGTGTGTGACAACACATCTCTTTCTCATGATGGGATGAGATTTCCTTTATTCAGTGACTTATGTTGATGTAACTTTCTTTACGTAGCATCAAGAGAAAAGGGGAGGGAGGACAATCTAGCATAGAACAAAGCTAGAAGAACTGAGTTCTAGTCCCAGTTTTGCTATTGCGACTTCTTGTGTGTCCTTAAGCAACTTACTGCCATGCTCTGTGCCTCAATTTCCCCATTTGTATAATGAAGATGAAGCCTGCCTCACGGGGATTTTGTGAGCCGAATTTGTGTTTACAAAGGGAGATGAGATCATCTGATGAAAGAGGCTATGAAAAAAAGGAAGCATTCCTTCTGGTTACATTGCACAGGAACAGTCCACACAAACCATATAACTGGCTAAGCCTCTTGTAAGCATTCTCCAAAAGTCTAAAGTCAAAATATCAAAAATATTCACATAATGAAAAGTTCTGAAAAATGTAGTTTTCAAAGACTGAATGAAACATCTCTACATTTTTGATTAAAAGAAAATGTTTCAAAATTTCAGAACAATTTTTTAAATTTTTAACTATTTTGAAACAAAAAAATATTTTTTCCAAAAGTTGATTCAAGCTGAAATATTTTGTTCAGACTTTCCCAATGGAAATAAAAAAGAAATTGAGACAACCACATTATCCAATGGGAAAATGTTTTGGTTGAAGAATTTCAACCAGCTCTTTCTACAAAAATTAACACAGGGACTCTTCTCCATGCTTAATAATTTAATTCAAGTGTCTGAAGGCTTTTGAAACCTGACATTCTCCATAATCAGAGGGCTGGTTTGCCTTGTGACTTCCCAGGTGGGTACCAGAGATGAGTGGTTTCCATCAGATTCAGGGTTTACAATTTGGTTCAATGGCTCTCAGTATCTCCACTATAAAAATTGTTCCAGCGCCCCTGGTGGATTTTGCACTCCTGTGAGCAACGTAGTTATATCAATCCAGATGTGTAGTACAGACTTGGCCTCTGTCTCTCATTCTCTCCGCTGTCAGGTTTTCACTGTTGCCATGCCAAGATGCCCAATCCTTTTCCCAATGTATCTCAAAACTTCCCTTTTTTACAACCAGCTGACAACAGCCACCCATTTGGAGTCCTTATACCTGTTCTTCACCTCTCCCCTAGCCTGCTGCCTACACCTCCTTATACTAACATTTCCAGTGCTGGACTTGTGATGAATGCTGCATTTCAAAACTAAATTGTATTCTCCACTCAAATCTTGTTTTGTAAACCCAGCGAATAGTAAAAGGATATAGAAAAAGACTCTGCCGCCAACACTGAAAACCAAGGCCCTAAGGGCCAGTAGTCATGTACATTTAACTTGCATAGCTTTTTAATCATTTTAAGTGCTTGTTGCATCTTTCATAATGGACCAGGTCTCTAGTTATTAAGCCAAGTGCCATGATAACTGGAGCACCAACGTTTCTGAACCAAAATTACTGATAATCTCCTGAGGCCACAAGAATGCAGAGGCTTTGTACATTGCAGTTTCTCACTGAGCATATCTCCTTTGCAGCAAAAGGCTGTGTTTGCTTAACTGTGTATCTTAGCATAAGATACAGCCTGGGATTTCTCATGCTTATTGATGAACAAGCTTAATTTCTCCTTTTTTGTTCGTTTTTAATGGTTTTTATTCAGTCAGTGCAACAAATGAAAACGACATAAAACATTCATCAGGGTTTTTTTTGGCTTCAATGCTGTTAGTAAGATAACAGGCTCCAGATTTGTTTTTCCTTTCCCTGTTTCAATTCTTATCAAAGATGGTCCCGTGACAATCCCCCCACTTCAAGCACCTTTGGGAGAGTTTGGATTCAGATTTGAGCTTTGCAGTTCAGGCGCATCTCTGATTTTTAACAATCCCTTACTAAAGTCTTGCCTTGTAAATAGGACTTTAAGAACTCAGTGCATCCCAGGGTTTATAACCAAGGTCTCTTTTAAAAAGTCATCAGAGATGTTCTGGACCCATGGGGGAGTCTACACTAGATTCCAGATTCCAGCAATTGTGTGTACCCAGTTCTGTACCCAGATTCCGAACCCAGATTCCAGCAACTGTCAGTAACGCTGCTGCTTGCACCAGTGTTACGCTACTAGTGCAGATGGGTTCAGGTGTTTTTAACCACTGTGTCAAATATATCTACGCAGAGCAGGGAGAAAAACTGCTTTGGCCTATCTACATTGGCTCTTCTCCTGCTGGTAGTCTGTGCTAGTCTACACAGGCTCTTATATCACTGCTAGTGCTTGCTGAAATACAAATATTAATTTTGCTTAACTAGATAAGGCAGATGTAGCAGACATGCCCTGAATAGCAGCTCACACACAACCAGGTCTGCTGAAAAAATTCCACATTCTCAGTTTTAACACGTGTTTTGGCTGAAATGTTGATGGAAAAAGAGGGGCATTGTTGTCACAAAAGCTCTATCCTATCTTTCGACCAGCTCTTCACACAAGCTGAGAAGTGGCATATGTTTTGTGGAGGGAGGGGATGTTATCACAGGCACTGGTGTCATTCCATAGTTTTTTCTTAATGTGTCACTGGCTCTTTCACTTCCTCCTGGATTGCCATCAGAGATGGGCAGGGAGGACAAGAACAGCTGTGAGGTATTCTGCTGCCCCAAGTGACCTCAGTGTGCCCTGTCTCCTCCTAGACACAAATTCTCATTCAGTGGCCCTAGATAAAGACACACTCCAGTTCAACCCACCCATGTCCTGCAGCATGTGTGAAAATGTGCTGTGATCCCATTATTGTGTCTGTCCTGTGCTCTACCCCAACTCCAGTGCAGTCTATACTACAGCCAGATCAAAGCTTTGGCAACCAATGCACTGAGGGTTGATTTAGTGGGGCTAGTGAAGACCCACCAAATCGATCGCAAATAACTCCCTGGTTGACCCTGGTACTCCACCCCAAATGAGAAGAGTACAGAAAGTCAAGGGGAGAGTGTCTCCCATTGACCCAGCGCCGTGTAGACACCACAGTAAGTCGAGCCAAGCTACGTCAATCCAGCTACATAATTCACATAGCTGAAGTAGCGCGATTTAGGTTGACTTACTGTGGTAGTGTAGTAGAATTTTGAGCAGGAGAAGGCAGAACCTGTGTTTGTTCTTTAACGACCCCATCTGAGACATTCTCTTTTCCTCTTGAATATTCCCTGAATCCATGCACTGATTTAATTAAAAGACAATAAAGTAGGAACGCTAAAAAAAAAATCCCTTAAAAACCTGACATTAAAAGTGCTATAAGGTCGAAGGTGCTTTTATTATGACCAAATTTGAAGTTCTTTTTATCCAGTGTATCTGGAAGTCTCCAGTCACATGCACAGCTCAGGGTGCTGTTATAAGAACATACATAATTTTCCTGATTCTTAAAGTTAATATCCATGGAAGAACAGCAAATGGTCAGTCAATTTAAAAATCCCTTGATGGTACTGGAGTTTCATCTCTTTCTGATTAACATAACATTTGCAAGCTTTGTTTTGCTAGTGCCAAGGGAAAAGCTGCTTAATGTTAAATCCGCAACCTTTTTCATCATATATATTGAAATAGTGCCATGAAAGTATATAAAAAACCCTGCAGAGCTTCAGTTAAGATAGAATTATGTTCATTGTGCAATCATTAATTATTGATTAATTCAGAGACAGCTATCTGGAACAGTATTTTTTTCTAAATGGGTTGTTCATAACGTCCGTAACACCCAACAGGAAGTTTTAATGTCATCCAGCATTACAAAGAAACCCTTACAAATGTATTTGAAAATACACTAATACATTCCCATTCCAGGCAGCTGCTGAACAACTGGTAAACCACATGCTGCAGAATGAAATGAATCCCGAAAAGCACAGATATTGCAAAAAGCAGAACCTAAATGGCAGCATTCTCAATTGGATGTAATGAGTTTCACCTGACCCAACATAGCAAGCCACCGGATTTTGTTTCTGATGGCTCTCACGGTCATGTTAACACCTCAGTACAGAACATCTGCTATAGAATCCATTTCTAGCTGATGTTTCCTAGTAACAAGAGCATTACTTGCCAGGGGAAATAAAATAAATATCAGCAAAGCAAAAACAACCCACAGCTAGCCACGTTTTATTCACTGTATATATCACCCATTACGGTAGAATCTAGTCTCTTCTGTGTCTGAAAGTTTAACTGACTAGAGCTAAAATCCCCAATCTTAAGACTGATAATGTATTATTAAAAAGGGGGTTAATGTGTTGTTATACACTCTCCTGGGTAGTCAACTGAGGGGTGTGGTCACAAATAGGCTGAGAGAGTTTATGACCATCCTCCCTTTCCTTATGGCGAGAAGAGAAGGGATTCTGTAACAGAGCAGCCACCTCCTGAGAGCTCCCTCACGGCCAGCAGGAGCTCTGCAGTACCCTGCCTCAGTTTCCCTCCTCTTCAGGACTCTTTAATAAACTCCACACAGGTTTTGTTGCTGCTAATAGCCCTGCCAGGGCTGGTTTAATAACACAAAGCATTCAAAACAATCCTCAAAGTCCCCAAGTGAAATCCATCACTAAAGCTCATATACAGCTCAGGTGACTTTAGCTAGTCCTGTCCCAGTCTGCTCTGCATTGAGTACTCAGCACCTAAGGCTGGTTTCCTTGGAATACTGTTCTCCTGTAGAGCCTGGTTGAGGACCTCCTAAAGGAGGTGGACCTTGCTGTTTCTCCCCCAGATTGATCTCTCTTAGCACTTGTATAAGGCCTAGGTGTCCTTTAAGGTGTCAAGTGACTCCCTTAAGTCCCATCTCCTCAAGGGAGGAAGCAGCTAGTTATTTAGGGCATAGGTGGAGCTGGCCTCATCTCCCCTTAAAGGCTGTGACAAGTTCCCAAAAGCATTTTTCTGCTGCAAGACGGGGTCACTGTATGGAAACAGCTGTGAATCACTGGCCCCTTAGATCATCTAGCACGACTTACAAAAGCAGCTGGAAAAGGAAATGAGAGTTGGAAGCGCCAAGTGTCAATGTGGCTCCCCTGCAGGGCATAAGACACCCTATGCTAGAGCCAACAGGCCAAATTCTGCCTTGATTAACTGCTCATGCAACCTCACTGACCCCTCATAGAGTTGCAGGGGTCAGAATCTGGCCCAGTAGCCTTAGAACAATGGGCTACGTGAGTACAGACCCGAGAGTGGGACTCTTCCCTCGTTCTGGAGAACACTGAACTGCAAACACACCCTGTTAAAGAAAGTTCTGCCTCTATCTTCTCCATGCCTTCCTCCCCTCAAGGAAAAGTGAACCCCAAAGACCTCACAGGGAGGTGCCACCTGACCAATAGCAAAGCAAGGTTTAAACAGCCCCTTCCCCCGCTGCACTGGCAGGGTGTCTTTCTGCAATGATCAATTCGCAGTCAGTAATTAGCAGAGATGCTGCCTTAAGTAATGTAAACTGAGAGTCTCCCAACCCTGGAATAGTGATATAAAAGTAGGGTGACCAGTCAGAAAGTGTGAAAAATCAGGACAGGGGATGGGGGGTAATAGGAGCTTATATAAGAAAAAGCCCCCCCCCCCCCCAATCGGGACTGTCCCTGCAAAATCAGGATATCTCATCACCCTATGAAAAAGTGATGTCCAGAGAATGCCCTCGTAGATGCACAGTTCAGATACCTCGTGAGAGACTGTTAAGGATGATTAAAGTGAATGCAAGACACTGGGCCTGGCTCACCTCACTCAGACTGGTGTAAACCAGGAATAAGTCCATTCATGTTCCTGGAGTTACACCGCTGTAAAACTGGTGTAAAGAAAAGAAGAATCAGTGCCACTCATCGCATGCAGCACTGCTGTCTGCCTGAGGGCTTCTTAGAACAAATGTTATTCATATAGTGGTGACCCTTTTTACCAAAACGCTATCACGTCTGGTGTTACTGTCATTGTGTTTCTAAGGAAGAAAGCATAAATGTCACTCACCCGAGGTCCAGGCAAGCCATCGAGTCCTGGGAGACCAGCTTCACCCTTCTTGCCCTGTGCAGTCAAGAGAAAATCAGACATTACAAACCAGCAGCTTCTCACTTAGTCCAGAATCTCTCTTTGAAACACACATGGGCCAGCGAAGAAGTGCAAACGTTCACCACACAGAGCAGTCAGAACTCCCAGGTCAGATTCTGTCCAGAGTTTGTGCACAAAGCACCCAGTGACTCCCTTGAGTCTGAAAACTTCTAAATTGTGCTCATATTGCACTGCCAAATTCAGATCTGCTCTGGAAAACAGAGCAGAGCCACAGTAGAGCTGGAGTACTAGGAAACTGGTGCTATGGTTGAGGTCTGTCTGTAAGCAGACGAAATTCCCTTGAATTAAAACTCAGCCCCTTAACACGAAAACAGGAAAGCCTGTTGAAAGTCATGTTCAACCAGTGCATCTGCACAGGAGTGGAAAAGGTTAATGATTGTTGGCTAGGAACCCTCTTCCCCATCCCCCCTTCCCCAGATCCCTTAGTGCACATAAGAGGGGGGCAATCTTATGTATTAAGACTATTGCATCATGGCCTTTTCTCCACCTCAGAGCCGGCTGCAGAGTTTGCAGGGATGAAGAAACTGATGTGGGGGAGCAATGGCTGTAGCCAAGCCTGTTATGGAAAAGCCGATCAGATACTAAAACCAGTCCTGATCATAATCAGCCTTGGGAGATGGGCTCACTTCTGGGACCTCTACCCCATCCTGTTTCTGCCACAGGTTTTTTACCAAGTACTGAAGCGTTCATAGATTCAGCAAAACACCAACCAAACAAAAAGCCAAACATCAATGAACGTAAGTGCTTAATATCAACCATTCTGATTACAAAAACAATAGAGCTCCAGTGACCCCCTTTTAAATAGAAAGTTGATCCGTGAAAGGCTAAGATCTGTTTAAATAGACACATTTTATTGATACAGTACATTCTTAGCCAAAATTTTCCCTCTTCCCACTGTTTTGCATAGAGTTGTGTGCCAGCTGTCTCTCTCTCCCCCTAGAGGTATTTGCATTTCAGCACTGCTGCATCTCTGTAATTTGTAAAGAACTTTAAGAGGCTCTGAGATGAAAGGTACTATAGAAAAGTAAAATATACTCTTGTTTTCTTGGTTCCAAACACCTCACCGGATTCATAAACCAAAAGACCCTCCAGTATGCCTGCCTATTTAAATATTATATATTGTTTAACAATAGACTCATATGTTTAATATAATTTCACTGGTCTTCCCTTTCCAACTCTATGGAAACATTTGGATACTCCAGAGACACATACAGTGTTTCCAGTCATGGTTGGTCTGGTCCCCAAGAGGCAGATTTGGCTGCTCTTTCTGCAGGCCCAGAGGGCTCTCGGCAGAGGAACCCAGGAGGCTCCACTGTGGAAGGGAAGCCGGATGCAGGAACTGGAGTGTGCACATGTGAGCGGTGCACTGTATACTCATTTTGGTCTATGTGAATACCTACCCAATCTGGGAATTACCCCACCCAGCGGCAGGGCAGATATCGCCTATAGGTGAAATTTACCACTGTGCTTTGGGCCAGCATGAACCCAGTGCACCACTTAAGTCTCACTTAAACCCTCAGATAAGGCATTAACCGTGCATAGACCTTGTGCTGGTCTTCTGCAGAGAGTTGGATTTCAGAGCTTTAAAGGCTGCTGAGAATGCAGCCCTGGTGTGCCTAGGAACCCGCTCCTCTGCAGACAAAATGACTCAGGAAACCTCCATTGAAGTGCTACAGCTTCACTCCTCCCCAAGCCTGGCTCAGGAGGTGGGTGGGGAATGTGTAGTTGCTTGCCTTGCAATTATAAATATATAGGAGATGTTCTATATCCATACAGATGATAGGGTAGGCTAATTTGTGGCTGTTACCAGCGGTGCGAAGGGAGCCTGTCCTTCCCTCACGTACTTTGTGCCTTTCAAAATGAGACCTCCCTTAAAGCAACATATAATTATAGAGGCAGAAAGGCAGGGAGACCCATTTCCTTCACTGTGGGGGAAAGATTTGGCCATTCACAGTTTAGTCAAAATCAGACGACAACAGAGCTGCTCTGCAATGTAACAGCCTGGCTGGAAGGCAATGACGACACTCACCAGGAGAAATTATACCTAGGAGAGGAAAGCTCATCGAAATGTCACATCGCCTATTAATACAACAGACATAACCACCAATTATGCTCTGTTCATAGCAAGGCTCAGCTAAGTGTATATCAGTGTGTATCCTTTGACTACGTGAGACGTATGTTATTTGCATTGATCAGCAACTTGAATAATAGCACAGTTAAAAATATGTGTTTTATTGAGAATGAATATATTTACCTTGCTGGCAATTACAGTTTTGCTCTTGATTTAATCTAGATGATCAATCACATTATTGCTCTTTTTGTTCGTTTGCCTACATTTCTATTCCTATGCTGTTTGTTTCACTTGCCCTTGCAAGGAGAGAGACTGTCATTTGCCTAGTCCAGAAACCCACAAAGAGCACAGGGTAGTCAAGTAAGCAATTACCCTCAGGAAAGGGGATTTTGCTAATTGCAAAATAGCCAGATTCATTTTTAGAGTAGCCATTGTCTTAAAGCAGAGACAGATTTGGCTCTAGCGGTATATGTAGCACTCATACATTAAGATATATATGGTACCATTAATGTGGACTGTTTTTTGGGCAAAGAACTGGATGGAATGCCATTGCTATATTTTCCTATGGCCTGTACTTTTAAGGTTTGGAACAGGATACAGCTCAGGGGAGCAGGGTGAAGTCAATATAGAGTTGGTGCTCTTAGAAGATGCTCCAGAAGTGGGGCTTTTGCTTGATTCTGACAAAAGTTTGAATAAAATGCTCCAGTTTAAAACAGCGCCCTGACCTGAGCATAACATACAATACAGTCAGGATCAGCCAGTTTGTGGAACCACTGACAGGGACTCTTGGACAGAGATGAATCAGAGTTTCTGGCCACTGGGAAGTACAACAGCTTGGACTGGGTCTTCCCAAGTGTGCTGCTGCCTGACCCTAAGCTGTTGTTCAAACCCCCTTTCTCCCGTGGTCTGCCTTCCTGACAGGACCCATCTCCCTCTGCTGCTAGTTACAGATCACTCCCTCCAGCTTGAACCAGCAGGAGGACATAAAAGTTCAGAGAAATGGGCAGTCGACTGATGCAGTCCACCCATATTAAGCTATGATCAGGAGGGATGGGGACTAGGTGGGCATTAGGGAGTTGTGAAGATTCTCCTCTGGTTCAAGAAGGAAGAACCGGTAAGGGGAAGGGAAAGGAGAGTCTGGTTCCAGATCCCCTATTTAGAATACTGAGCTGAGAATACAGCTGTCCTCACCATTCTAAAGGTTACAGTCTGAGAGACCCATGTCAGTTCAACATGTGGGTGAACATTGCGTTATTTGGAATGGTCTGAGTAATATTATCTCATGCTTTATTTAATGTCATACTTGCTACAGATGTTCCAATGCTGAGCAAGGGAGATCTCACTGTAATCTTATTAGTAATATTTGTATTCTGTAGTGCCATGGACCCAGACATTAGTTTAAAAAGTACGATTCTAAAGAAGCAAAACTCTATTTCTTTGTTGTTTATGATTTATGCTTAATTGTTCCATTCTTTCAGCTCTGACAAAGTCTTGAGAATGTGAAGTAGAAAAACTGAACTAAAATACAGTGGATCACACCGAACATGCATGTAGGAAGCTGTCCTCGCATTTCTAAATGGGATTTACTGTCTCAGTGTTAATTAAATTCACCTCTTGGTTTCCTGTTGCAATTTCAATGAAGTAAGTGGAGTTACACTGATCTCTGTGAGAAGAAAATTTGAGCCTTGGATTCCAGATAGTGATAAATAATCCTCAGAACTTTATGTGCTAAGGTCAGATTACCCGAAGGTCTGCATGCTTTTCTCAAGCACATCCAGACTGTTTGCACTTTCAGAGTCTATTAAACTGCATGGGACATCTAGCAAGGATAGGCCTGACCTATTTCCAACTTATTCAAATATTTCAGCACCTTCCAGATGGAACTCCAGCAATGGATAAAGGGGAAGGCGGCTTTTCTTTTTCCAAATGGTTTCTCTCATGTTAAATTCCACAACTCAAATAAAAACAAACTAAAGTAAATTCAAACTCTCAGAACTGCACATATTCTAAAGGAATTGCAGTGAGATCTACAGTTCAAAGATGAGAGACAGATGAGAATGGCTAACGTTCTCTGTTCCCACTGTGCAGTCTGGTTATGAGGATGTCAATGTAGAAACCTAGACCTTGACTGCCCGTAACACAGAGATAGTAGGAAATTCCTGGCTGATTAATCAAACACGAAGTGTTGCTTGGTCTAGGTTTCCATCACTATTTACTAGCACCAAGAGTAGATCAAAGAATTCACTGATGAGAGGCTTTAGATTTGTATTTCAGCAGATATGGGAGGGGATCCTGCGTAATTTCCATACATCATTAAAAGATCCTTCACTAACTGTGACTAAAGACGGCTGTCAGACAAGTCCTTGTAAATGCTAACAGCTGATCTGTCACATTAGCTAATACTCTCCCCAGCTCCACTATGGGGCTGCTAAAGCCCTGACACTGGGCAACAAGGTTAGTGAAATCCGTGAACAGGTGCCCAGTAAAAGGCTCCAGTGCTCGCTCCCTGGCTCAGTGTTGGTCCTTACGATGACACAAGTTAAGCCAAAGCAAACCACCCCGCTTTGAACAACCAAGGTTCTCCAACCTCAGGATTTAAGAGGAAACCTTCATGAAGGTGAATGACAGAAAAACAATCAGTCCTTAAACAGGCTCACCGTTTGGGATCGCTGGTGTTAACTGAACAAGTCTGAAATATCCGTTTCTGGAGGGGAGCTTGTTCATTGATTGGTAGTTCATGTTAGCTCTACAGACAAATGGAAGACATTATGTCTGCCCCCCGTACCTCATTGCTGCAAATCCTTCCTCACGTGAGTAATCCTAACTCCCTCGTGTAAAGAGTTGCAGCATCAGGCCCTACGTTAAGAAATTACAATCAAGGTCCTCTCTTCTCTATAACAAGGCAAATGATGTCTGTATAACTAATGGCCCATAACTTTTAATCAGACCTATAACCAGTGGAAGGAAGTATACTAAACTACTCATTCTGCTATATCGATCAGAGGGGCAATCTCAGATCTGCAGCTTTTTCTAGCTCCTTTTTATTCCCAATCCCTATGAAATATATGACCCCATGTCATAGAATCATAGGAAATTAGAGTTGGAAGAGCCCTCAGCAGATCATTTTGTCCAAAGGACCAACACCAATTAAATCATCCCAGCCAAGGCTTTGTCAAGCTGGGCCTTAGAAACCTCTAAGAATGGAGATTCCTCCACCTCCCTAAGTAACCCATTCCAGTGCTTCACCACCCTCCTAGTGAAATAATGTTTTCTAATATGCAACCTAGAACTCCCCCACTGCAACTTGAGACCATTGCTCCTTGTTCTGTCATCTGACACCACTGAGAATAGCTGAGCTCCATCCTCTTTAAAATCCCCCTTCAGGTAGTTGAAGGCTGCTGTCAAATCCCCCTCATTCTTTTCTTTTGAAGACTAAATAAGCCCAGTTCCCTCAGCCTCTCCTCATGAATCATGTGTCCCAGCCCCCTAATCATTTTTGTTGCCGTTTGCTAGACTCTCTCCAATTTGTCCACATCCTTTCTGTAATGGGGGCCTCAAAACTGGACACAATACTCCAGATGTGGTCCCACCAGTCCCAAATAGAGAGGAATAATCACTTCCCTCAATCTGCTGGCAATGTTCCTACCAATGCAGCCCAATATGCCATTAGCCTTCTTGGCAACAAGGGCACACTGTTGACTCATATCCAGCTTCTTGTCCACTGTAACCGCCAGGTCTTTTTCTACCTCTCCCCCAAGCTTAGTGTCCTCTGCGAACTTTCTGAGGGTGCAATTTATCCCATCATCCAGATAATTAACGATGTTGAACAAAACTGACCCCGGGGCTGACCCCTGGGGCACTCCGCTTGATACCGGCCCCAACTAGACATCGTTGATCACTACCCATTGAGCCCAACGATGTAGCCAACTTTCTATCCACCTATTAGTCTATCATCCAATCCATACTCCATTAACTGTCTGGGAGACTGTATTAAAAACTTTGCTAATGTCAAGGGACAGCCAAGGTATAGTCTTCTGCTAGAACAGCCAGCAGTGGTACTTGACCAATGACAGGTCATTTTCTCCCCATTAAATCGCAACACCTTACCTCTAATACCTCCAATAACATCAGCTCTGTTCTTTCACTGTCCAGACTCTCACCCCCACCGCATATTATCACTATGAGACATGAAATGCTGCAACACATTGTTTAAAACTCACATCTGGATCCCTGCTGGATTTCATGCCAGTTACATTGGGGCTAACTAAAGCACTGCAGGCCTGCCTAGAGGTCTTGTGAATGGGTCTGGCTTCTTAGACTGTCTACTCATCAGGGCAGGGACTGTCCCTTCCGGTGTGTCTGTACAGCACCCAGCAGTATGGGGCCTGGATACTGATTGGGGCATCTGGGCTCTACTGCAATATAAATATGAAATGCTACCAATGACTTTATCAGACTCACAGCCACCCTGATATCAGAGCACTCCACAGAAACTATACAAACACCTGTGAATCTTCACATACAGGCTGGGGTTCAGTTCTCCCCTCTTACAGCTTGTTATCCATTAACACCTTTAAAAGGAAGTGCAAAATAGGAGCAAATCACTCCCCCCATCGGGACCAGAGAAGGCGATTGGACTACGAAAAAACAGAGCAAATAGCCATGTGGTTTGGACAATGTAACAGATAATTAAAATCTGCTCCTCTGCACCTGCTCCTCTATTATTAAATATTTATATAATTAGAGGCTCCAACTGTAATCTGGGTACCGTACATGGGAGCAGACAGTTCCTGCTCCCAGGAACTTACCATCTAGCTAGACAAGAAAGAAAAAAGGTAGGAGATGAAACTGAGGCACTTTGGTAAAATGAGGAAAAGTGACTTGCTCAAGGTCACACCACAGTTCAGTGGCAGAGCCAGGAAGAGAATCCAGTTATCTTAACTCCCAGTCCAGTGTCCTATTCACCAGATCACACTGCTTCTATGGAGCCATCTTGTTTGTGTATATACAGAAGGGAGAACTTGTGCCACTACAAGTCTATCTGCTAGCTTAGAAGTCGCTCAAACCCCTCTTTGGATCACACTGGCGGGGACACAGTGGCTTCTGCTAGTCTACTACAGCTTCCACATTTGCTGGGTGTCATTACGGACCCCCATGTTCAGGGTTTTACACACCTCAGATATTCACACGCTCTCTTGGATGGCTATTTTTTTAATTAAAAAATTCTCTCCAGCTAAGTTCCTTAGCGACCGGCAAAACTCCCTCCCCTAAGATGTTCCATAGTTAGGCACAACAAAGCAGCTAGGGAAACATTCAAACACAGTGTGCATCCACTGACAGCTCTCACCAGTTGGCCATGAGCATAAGCATTTTATGTTGCACCACAGACCTTGACAGATCATGGTCCTTCACTCAACTGATACTGTCTAATAATCAGATTAGAGAAGCAGCGTTTTTAAGCAGGGTCTAAAATCAGGGACACCGCGGAACATCTTGTCTCATAAATAAGGCACAGGACATTTAGTTGCTAAAGAGATAACGGAGGTACCGTTTTCTAAGCACCGGAGGAAATGAGAGCTAAAGCAAGTGCCTTTTCTATTAAGGAATTAACCTGTTCCATCGTGTGTGCGATCATTGCCACGGGGGGACTCTTCAGTCAAGCTTATGTAGCTCGATTCCCTGACATGTTATTCGGGGGGAGCTGTGCAGCAAAGCCTGCTGCAGAGAGATGCTCTCTCCTCTGTATATTTTTCTTAGATCGTAGGTAGCTTTAATGTGAGTTCTTTAAACAGCTTTGCGGCTGACTCAGGTGAACGATGTCTAGGCAAAATGAACCTCCAGTGCTGTCCTTGGTATAAAGCCATCACCAAGCCACTATGATCGCAGTGCAAGCAGTGGTCAGAAACCAGTCGACCGTGATCTCTGGCAGCAGTGCAGTGTAGCTGCCTAAGGCTACCCTGCCCCCATGCTGCTCCCAGAAGCGGCCACTTCAGCCCCGCGGCCCCGGGGGCGGAGAGGCAGAGGTCTCCGTGTGCGCTGCTCCTGCCTGCAAGTACCGCCCCCGCAGCTCCCATTGGCCGGGAAAGCTGTGGGGCGGTGCTTGCAGAGAGGGGCAGCACGCGGAGCCAAATGCATCCCACATCCCCTCCTGAACTCCAAGCCCCACCCTGTACCCCCTTCTGCACCCCAACTCTCTGCCCCAGCCCGGAGCCCCCTGCTGCACCCAAACGCCCTCCGACAGCCCCACCCTGTACCCCCTTCTGCACCCCAACTCTCTGCCTCAGCCCAGAGCCCCCTCCTGCACCCAACCTCCCTCCTAGAGCCCGCACCCCTCACCCCTTTCAGCACCCCAATCCCCTGCCCCAGGCTCAGCCCAGAGCCCCCTCTCACACTGCAAACCCCTCAGCTCCAGCCCAGAGCCCGCCCCTTCTCCTGAACCCCAGCTGCCTGTCCCAGCCCGGTGAAAGTGAGTGAGGGTGGGGAAGAGCGAGCGATGGAGAGAAGGGGGATGGACTGAGCGGGGCAGGACTTTGGGGAAGGGGTGAGGCAGATCCTGAGTTGCCCTTAGAGTCAAAAAGAGATCTTGGGCATAAAGAGGTTGGAGAGCACTGCAGTGCGAGGCTGGCTAATCAAACAGTACAGCAGCAGCACAAAGACTGGAGCGATCATCTGCAAAGAGCACCTCACTCCCTCTGCTGTCTGATAAGATGCTTCTCTCATCACTGGACTAACACAAGGAGAGGCGAGTTCAAAGTTTCCGTGTGATGTGATCAATCATAGCCGCTCCGATGCCATGTTTAAACAGTGTGTAAATAATTCAAGGTAGGGATCTGGGTCACCCAATGTGAAGAGAACGCTACACCCAGAGGAATCTCACTAAACCCTTCGTGAAGCCTCTGGAAAATGGTGAGCTAGCATTTGTGAGCATTTTATTTTAACATAGACCAACAGGAAATAAAGATTTAAACACAGGGGACTAATGATCAAAAGCAGATTTGATTAACTTAGCGTTACTCAACCAAAATGACTCCAGCGTTGATGATATTTCTTGGAAGATTCAATTTACTTATGTAGGTGGTAGCTCTCCTGACTCTATAACCCAGGGCACTCTTCTGTTGAAATCAATGGCATCAAACCTGGATTCCATTCTTGCAAGTTCTGATGTTATACACACACAAGCATGCACACACACACACACACACACACACCGTGAATACACTGTGTATCTAAATCCTCCCATGGAAGTCAATATACACAACTAAATACCAGGGTTTTTTTTTTAGAAGAGCAGTAAATCTGAACATTCAATGTGACTTGTGCTCCTGTGTCACAAACACTGCATCGGAATATCTTTTTGATCCTAAAGTTTCCACTGGACTATTACATTCCTGGATACATTTCTTTTGGTCTCTGTTTTCAGACAGCTTGTTATTTCCAAGCCTCCTCAGATTGGCCATATTTGACCCAACAGCATCCCTTCAAAAGACACATGCTGGTGACAAATAAAGTCTGAGTTATTTTGACCACTGTGAACCCTGGACATATAATAAATTATCTGGAGTGCAAATGCATGTGGTTACTCCAGCACACTGCTATGTGCCAGAAATCCACCTTTCTCCAGCCACTCCCTCACTGCCTTTGCGCTCATGTTGGCCAATGGTGGCAAATACATGGTGTGGCAAAGTGCCTTCTCTGACTCACCAGGCTCCAGTCCTTTAAGCTCTGGCGAGGCAAGTGCTGCCCAGGCAAACCGCCTAGAAAGCCCAAGTGCAGGCTTTTCCCTTCCCCTAATCACTGCTTTTTCGCCGGGTCTTTTACCCGTTGTCCAGGGAAAGCAGTCTCCTGGCTTGGAGAGGCTCCCTGGCCTGCTGCCCCCAACCTGCTGGCAGCCTCACTCCCTCTATCTCTCTCCCACACTTTCCTAGCCAGGGTGGATTTAAAAAGGACTCTGGCAGCCTTTTAATTGGGCTCAGCTGATCCTGCTTGAGCAGCCTTACTCAGCTGAACCCAATTAACCTGTAGTTACCTCCCTTATCACCAGCCCCTCTGGCAGCAGTCTGCTCTGGGTTTACCACAGTGGTTACATTTTTTTTTTATCTGTAGATCAACTCCAGGTTCCTCCACCATTCTGTGCCTGAATGGCGCCATTGAGGGCAGTGAAGAGCTCTTCCACTCAGGAGAAAGTGACTGTTTTGAACGCCCCTTGGAAATCCCAGCACCCAGAGGAAACATTCCCTGTGCCTTGCCCCCTTCAGGGGATATTCTCCTTTGCATTTAGGCCCCACTCCACAAGGTAGTGCAGAAAGACTCTGCAATTCTAATAGCTCCTCGCCATTAGATAAACCCACTTAGATTTTCAGAGTGTTGAGTTATCAGTGTGAACACAGTTATTACTGGTTTGTTGAAGATCACTAAGGCTCTGATTCTTCTACTCCTTCTCCCGCTGAGTACTTGCATTGAGTCCAAAGGAAGTTAGCAGCATTCAGGGTGAGTGAGGGCGCCAGACACAGACACAAAGCAAGCGGGCGCATGAGAGAATATGGATGCATGAGAACAAAAACCTGCCAATTAGTTTTGTAACTGCAGCTTAGGTCACTAGCTACCTGAAAATAATGATCAGCCATGTGCATCAGCCAACAAAGGGCAAGCGCCTTGGAAATCTGTTATATTCTGTCAACCCTCCTTCTTTCTCCAGAATCTGGGGTGTTATTCACACATTCTGGACAGTCTTTAATAGCACCGTGTCTCAGACCTTGTCTACGACAGGGTACTAAAATTGTACCTTTTAACTAGACCAATGCCGATTAACTGGCGTCCCGCTAGTGTCAGCAAAGTTTTACTAGTATAGAGGAGCCTTCTATCTATAGCTGTTGAGAAATAAGCTATACCAGAACAGCGAACGGCGGCCAGTGGGAGCTGCCTGACACATAAACCCTTGTATCAGAGGCCTGGTATGAGGCAGGACCTGCTCATAGAATTTGGCAAGAACAGGGCTGATATTGCAGAAACACACATTTCTAAGAAGGGCTAGTCACAGAGTGCTCACGCAAACACATCCCGATATCAAGTGGTATCTGAACATCCCAATATTAAGGATGGTACAAAAACATTCCCCAGGGATAACAGGAACACACCGACCACTCCTAAAAGATAAGGTCAGGATGACAGTGCGTAGATATGTTTTGATTAAACCAATATGTACAAGGTGATGGGTGATAAATAGCGATGCTAGGGGGCAATAACTAACTACGTCAGAGACAGTACGTAACTTGTTTGTATTGTTGTATAAAGATGTATCTCAGAGGGAGTGTCTTTGGCCTGCCTATGGAGCAGTGGAAAGTCCCACCACTCATTCAACTGCGTCCACTGTCATGAGCCTACATGTCTTAGTATCTTCGTAGAGTCTGCCAGGTGTTATTGCCGTGCTTCATCAGCAATAAACCTAGCCAGGTGCCTTTGCTGCAAATGGAGTCTGTGGATTTACTGGGCAGTTTAATTAAGGTCTGCTATCTCCGCTACATGCACAGAGTTGGGACATCACACTGAATGAACACACACCCAGCCAACATCTGACCACATTGGTGACCCCGACCACTGATCTGGTAAGTAAGCAAGCTGTCCTCTGTAGGAATTGCAATCTAACGTGACACCTTTATAGCTGGATCCACACTATGGGCTGTAGCAATTTAACTATTTCAACTGAAATAGCTAAATCAGTACAAAGCCTGTATAAATTAGAGCAGATGTCCAGGCCCTATCTAAACAAAGCAGCCACCCTGCTGAACATCTGAGACAGTTATGAAATAAAAACCATCAACTCACCCTTTGACCTTGCAAACCAGGAACTCCGGCCTTGCCTTCCAAACCGGCTGGACCCTTTCAAAGAGAAACCGTTTATAGAGAATGTACTAAGTAAGACAAAACCCTGACGAGTGCAGGCAATTTCACTCAGTTCTGCGCTATTGCTGTGGAGCATCGGTATCCGGCTGCCTTTTATGTGATAAGCATGTTCTCTCGTGAACGCTTAGGACAATGGAACATCACAGGGAAGGTGAGTCAATGTGCTGACTAAATAAGGGGAGACCATAACGATACTTAGGTATATATTTTAAATCAGTTTTGTCTCTCTTACTTAGTAATACATCTTCATAATGTCGACAACCCTCGGCCCGCACCACTTCTCGCAGCCCCCATTGGCCTGAAACGGCAAATGGCAGCCTATGAAAGCTGTGATTGGCTGAACCTGCAGATGCTGCAGGAAAACAAACCATCCTGGCCCTCCAGCTGATTTCCCTGACTGGCCGCATGCCAAAGGCTGCCAGTCCCTGAACTAGACCATAAGATATACCTAAGGAAAAGAGGCTACAATTAAGCCAGATAGAAGAATGTTCAGATACCTTGCTTTTCATAGGAAAATACTCCCCAGCCCTCCCACTATACATATAATTATTAATCATTGGTAAAGTTCTCAGCCTGGAGGCTTTTCTGGTGATTTCACTCCCTTCTGTAGCAATCTTAATCTGAGTTTCATGACGTTGTCTAGGAGTTAACATAAGGTTCCTGTTTGCGAACCATCCTGAGAGGTGCTGAGTGCCGACGGCTTCCCAGGAAATCAACAGGTGTTGAGAGCAGCCAGCACTTTGGAAGACGGGGCCCCATGGGTAAAGAGGGCCAGCCCAAGTCCTGTGCACCACCCTCAGGGGTGAAGTGGTACATGGCTTTGGGTGGTTCCTCCATGACGGGTGAATTCCTCTTGCCAATGCAGAAGACATAAGGACACATGCACCACTTAAGCGCTTCATAAAAGGCCTGAATAGCACCTAGGGTTTTAGGTGGGTCCCCTGTGCTAGAGAGAATTTCAGCCTATATGAACCAATGTTGCAGTAAAAGAAACTACTCACCGGTGCCCCTGGAACTCCAGCTGGGCCTTGTGGGCCTCGTGGGCCTGGGGCCCCCTACAAAAATAAATAAAAACCCCAATGTCAGTGTTCAAGTAAGTGATTTCTTCTATGAGACAATGAATTCCAGGGTAACTGCTGATATATTTGCCATGTCTCTTTGAACAGCCCTTCTGAATGCATGGGGTATGAAATTCAACCAGGGCACAAGAGTCACATGCTCAATTTGAACCTCCCTTCCTCCCTAACATGAGATGCAATGCAGAGGCCCTGTGCCCCAGTTCACCCCTATGCAGAAGACCAGCACAAAGCACGTATGTACCATAATTTCCACTTGGGTCCTATATTGAAGGTATAAGTGGGCTGTAAGTGGTGCATGAGTTTGTGCTGGCCTTCTGCATAGGGGGTGAATTGCGGCACAGAGCCTTACTGACCCTCTGCAAACAGGAGGATTTTTCTCTTAGGCCCCAGTTCTTTCATGAGCCAACGCAGAGCCCAGCTGGCATTTCTCTCAATTCTGGGGCTGGTTCAGCCCCCAGCATCAGTTAGGGCTGCTCTAACGTGTGTTGAGCTGCCCAAGGCACCTATGACGTTGCAACGGGGGAACGCATTCACCAAAGGACCATCCTGGCCACACCCTCAGTCCCTCCAGGAACACAGTTTGCAATGGGGCTCTTGGAAGGGAGTGGGGGGAAGTTGTGTCAGAGTCAGCTCTCATGGAGAACCTTCTGCACCAGAGGTTTTCTCCTGGGCCTTGTGTGGCCTCTGCAATAGCACAGCTATGAATCGGGCCCTTATAGTATAAAATACATATTTAAAAAACAAATTGCAGTAAGGGGCACAAACAAATGACTTCCTGTCAGTGTCTGTGTGTTCGTGGTCAGTGACGCTATCAAGATAAAAATCAAACCATGTTTAAGATCCCTATCCACACCTTTTATGGTATTAAAAGCAGAAAGAAGTTTGACAGAGTAACTGACTCTTCCCCATTTGCCCTGTTTATGTTCTCTCTTAGGCCATGTCTACACTACCTGTTGGATCGGTGGGGAGTGATCGATCTATCGGGGATCGATTTATCGTGTCTAGTGTAGACACGATAAATTGATCCCCAAGCGTTCTCCCCATTGACTCTGGAACTCTACAGCTGCGAGAGGTGGAAGTGGAGTCAATGGGGAAGTGGCAGCGGATCACTTGCTGCCGTGAGGACACCAAGGTAAGTCGACCTAAGATATGCCAAACTCAGCTATGCTATTCCCACAGCTGAAGTTGTGTATTTTAGGTTGAACCCGCCCCCCGAGTGTAGGCCTGGCCTTAGACTCAGCTGGCATCATGAGAGTAGTCTGGCCAGCTTCACTTGCTGGTTCTCAGGCATTAGCAAATATGATTTCTTTTTTCCATGTCATGAAAATATTTCTAGCCACATTAGACTTTGCAGCACGCTCTGAAAACAAAAATTGATCTGGGCAGCTGAGTTACCTGACAGCATCCCTTCAATTATTACTTCTTACATTTAGTACAATAGAGATATTGAACCATTCTTACTTGCTCTCCTTTCAGACCTTCTGTCTGTACCTGAAATTAAGATGCCAAAGATGTAAAACAGAGCGCACAGGAGGAAGACACATCTAGAAAGCTGCAGGCACACAGTAGTTCTCTGTTTTGCACATCTAAGCACCTAAGGCTGCTCTCACCCCTATGATACCTGCTAACCTCTCACCGCTTACTTTAACTCTGTTTCAGCACAGCCTCCCTGCCTCACACATCCTTGAATTATGCTGTGCTGTCTATGTCATTACCTTGACCTAGCACTGACCTTGATCTCAGTTCTCTATGCTGTGGTTAGCATCTTTGTGTTGCTATACAATAACAGGAACAATCATATGCATGTTATCTTTATAAATGAGGTTGTAAGCTGCTTGGATCTTGTCTTATTTTCTACTTGTAAAGCACCATAAACACTAGTGGTACTATATAAACAATGGGCCAAATTCAGGGAGGACATGTAAGTTACATTCCTTTATACTAACTTAGGCCGCAATCCTGTATACACATAATCATGTGCTTAACTTGAAGCCCACAAGTTGTCCCACTGAAGTCAGTGGGAGACTTACCACCACGATTCAAATTAACCATGTGCATCTTTGCATGATCGGGGCCTTAGATTCCCTTATGCTCAAGCAGGCTCCCTTTCAATCTCTCAGACTCCCCCTAGTGCCCACTTGTACCCATTTCATCCACATTCAAGGAAGTTTGTGCAGCCTACATGCTGAAGACTGGAAGAAGGTGCAAGTTTAAGTGGTCCTCACATCTTCATACACCTTCCTCCAGCTCCTCTGTTACCCATCACCTCTGAATTTGGCGAACTATGTCTGGCTTTATCTGCAGTCTCCAACAGCAAGGTTAGGCTTCTGCTGTAACAACGTGATGCTAGTGGATGGAATGTTGCACATAGAACCTAGAGACCTCTGGGTGTCCGTGGGCATGTAAGCAGCAAGTGTCTTTACTTGGCGTCATTGGCCTAGGCTCCTTTTGAGTGGATGTGTGCATAATTCTAAACAAATAAATACATCCCAGGAAATTGTCAATGACAGTTCTTTGTCCTTTCACCTTCTTTTCCTGCTGCCTTGCGTACTTTTCTACTTGCTTCAGGACAAGAAACCATCCACTCTCCACTGCTAATCCCCTTAAGGCTACAGCCTCACAGATTAATGTTCAAAATTTCCTTCCTCACACACCTCTCACTCTGCCTCCACAGCTACTGCCACATCTCTAATATGTCTCATCAAAGTCTTGGGTCAGTTCCCAACCTCTTACCCAGACAGTTTTCTTGAAAGCTTTCAGTCTGGCTTCCACTCCTTTCACATAATGCAGTTGCCTATTCCCTCTATGTATTAGGGTCACTGGGCTTCTCTTGTCTGCCTCTAACTCCAGGTCATTCCTTGTCACAATGCCATATTGATATTGCTGACCATGATTTCTTTCTAATCCTAGCCCATTCCACCAGGAGTCCTGTGCCTCTCGTTCCCTTGGGTTCTGATTCTGTTTATTTAATCGCTCTCCTTTTTCGCGACTGCCAATGGATATGCTCCCATTGCTAGACTTCTCGGCTATGTGGCCCTGGCAGAGCTCAATCCTTGACCCCTTCTCTATGATGTCCCCTGTGGCAATCCCTTTGCTGAATTCAGCTGTAGATGACACCTCTGTGTAGCCAACATTAAACCCTGATTCCCGCCTCAGTGACACCAGAGCAAATGAAAAACGACTCCATTGAAGTCACTGGAGTTTCACAGGTGTAAATTTGGTGGGAGAGGAAAATCCAAACCTCTGTTCTCTTCACTGCAGCTACCCTTCCATTGCAGTCTTCAGCTCCTACCTCCACCGTGACTTCTTTTACAAAGCTGATACCCTGTTACGTGGTAAGAACCAGTGTCCATTCCAAGTCTGCCTTCTCCAGCTCCTCTCTCAAATCTCACACTGAGCTTTTCCACTTGACCCTTATTTCTCATTTGCCTTCTAATCTCCCAGGCCCATTTTCTTCCCTAAAAGACTAACTCCACTAGATGCTACCTTGGTCACGCTTCTGAAAATTGTTTATTACTGCTAGGCCTCCCTGACACCTGGGTATTTCAGTTCTCTCCTTTATGGTCTCCTCAAATCCTACCTCTTCCTAATTCAAAGTCTCACAAATATTGAGTTAATCTCCTTACTGGGATCCTAGAAGCCATGAACTCTTGCTCTCTGGAATCTTCACTGGCTTAAGCATCCCGTCCATTTGAAAGTCCCACTCAAAATCCATCCCTAACTGTACAAAATCCTCCCAGCCCTTCCCTGCCTTCCTCACTTCTGTTTCTCATGCATTATAGTTCATATCTCATGATAATGCTAAAGCAACATCTTACTGCAGAGCCTGGTAATCCGGGGAGCCCCACTTCACCCTGCGTGGAAAGGGAAAAGACAGACAAGTAATGAAATGGAAATAAGCCCCCAACAGCAGCCTCTTGCCCTTGTAGTCTGTCTGCTTCATGCTTAGTCTGTGCCCTTGAACCTTCCCAGACAGAGGAGATTTGAATATACAGTCCAAATCAATGCAAAGTTTCCCCATTTTGTACAGGTGTCATGAAGGGCCTGATTCACCACTGTGAAAATACCACTCCAGTTTTACCCAGGCTAACACTATTCTTTCAGTGCAGTTATACTGGCATAAAACTGAAGTAATGCAGCGGTGAACTGGGTCCATAAGCCCTAATTTGACCTGCAGAACCTTTGTTACTGGTGTTTATATGTCAGATGGAGAGAACCCAGCTTGACTCTCACATCCGAGGCAGGGTCAGCAGGGCTGGAAATTAGAAAATATACATACATATATATTTTTTTCTTGTTAAAGAAGAACACTTGACATAAATCTTTGCAGAGTAAAACATGGAAACCAACAATTCTCATGGTTACTTTACAGAAAAGACTCACGCTGTACATTTTTTCAGGACTCTTCGATGATCCCGCCCCATCCTGGTGACTAGCTCCCTCCTAATGCATCAGTTTGCGCCAAAATCTCTGTCTCTGATAGTGCCTCATATTTATGAGATTATAAGAGCAGCCTTGGAGAGATGTCACCCCAAAACCCATTCAGGAACAAGCTGATGCAAAAGTAGCATTTAGCATCTCTGCAGCGTCCTTATGTTCATTAATTGCTCCCTTCACTCCCTGGTAGACCTATGACATCTTTTACACACTTTCTGCATCAGAAGTACCTCATTCATTTTGTGTATGTCTTTATGCAGACTCTACAGTATAGGTGGGATTTTCCAAAGTGCCAAGGAAGATAGATGCCCATTTCCAATTAAAAATCAACAGGAGAAGAGCATGCAACACCCTTAGGTGCGTTTGAAAAACCCACCCTGTGTCTTTGGAATTATAGTGGAAACATAATGGGAAACAGAGTGGTTTGATTCTTGTATGTGCATTCTTGGATACTCATCAGAGTATCATTTAGCTGCTTTGTGAGGGAAAAAAACCCCTTTTTATCTTTAATGCAGAGGCCTAGGTAGAAAACAACTAAAACATGACAGACTGAAAGCAGGCTGCCCTGGAAAGTCTAATAACTGGTTTTAAAATGACAAGGTAAAACTTTCCACTAAAAATATCTGAGAGCAGGGAATAATTATCAAGATGGGGCGGAGGGGAAGCTCCCATTTGCTTGTCATTTTTTTAAGCATCTTCCAGTATACAGATTGAGTCAGAAAGTGACTTTCCCACGAATGTGTCCTACTAACAAGTTCTAGCTGCCTGGATGGCTCTTCCGCTTCACCTCTCTTCACTGAGCTCAATTTTCCCATTGTTTTCTCAGCTAAACTCTGCTCCATTGTGGGCTTTCTGGTTTCTTTTCCAGGTGGTTTAAATCCAGTGCTGAAGGAGGTAGAAGAGACTTGATTCATATACATTTCACATTGATAACATCGCTGATACAATGGACTTAGACTTGATTTATACAAGTGTAAGTAAGACAAGCATCAGATCCATAATACATACATAGAAATACATGCAGTGTATTGCCTTGTTATCTGGGAAGTATACTGGCCCCTGCATCGTATTCACTACTACCATTAATTTAACTCCCAGCGCAGGGGGGAGGCACACTGGACTGAATTCTCCACTCCCTTGCACCTTGTGAAGTTACTTATGTCTGTGCAAAATGTGCAAACAAGTGGCATTTTACACCCAAACTGCACAAACTGTAACTGCCTCCAGAAGGTGGAAGGCTGCGCAGAATCTGATCCATTGGTAGGACAGCGTGAGGATGCTTGTATTGGTGTCATCTGTGCCTCGCTGGCGCTGTGGCTGAAAGCCTGTAGCCTCCAAGGCTGTAAGTTCAAAACCTCTCATGAGCAATAATCTTCACTCTTAAGAAATTGGTACCACAATGTAAAGTCATAGGAAACACTAGCACAAGGAACCAGGGAGCGTCCTTCCAGGGGAAAAAAGGGGAATGAAAGGTCTCTGTGCTTAGCAGGACATCTTCAGTGACAGTCTGAATTTTCCTCTAGCGGAGCAACACAGACAGAGCAAAGGTAGTGATGCGTTCATGTTTTTGAGCCAGTTCCTATAGTCTTTTGGATCAAACGCCTGCTGTATCCCATGGATGTCAAGACAAAAGGCGTTAATCATTTCAATTAACACAGGAAGGAATCTCAGGAAGGCAAGACAGAAATGATCTGCAGACGAGCTAACAGCAGCATGATTTTCGGCAGCACTTATTAAACAGCCTGGATGATTTGTTGTTGACGGCCATGTCAACTGCAAGATGATCCCATCAAACAAGTGTTTGGCATTGTTTCAGGAAACAAAACTGTGCAGGCCGTGAATGAGAATGAAGGAGGACATGGCCAAGGAAAACTGCGCATTGTACATAAGCTATATGAATAATCATTCCCTATGAGGCTTGGGAGATCTTCCCTAACTTTTCTCTGCTAGCTAACATTTTCTTGGGGTATAATTTCAAAATGTTGATAGCATTAACTAAGAGTTATCCTTACCAACAGAGGGAAGGAGTTTGGGTGTGCGAGGGGCTCAGGGTAGGAGGGGGCTCGGTGCAGGGGGTTGGGGTATGGGAGGGGTCTCCAGGTGGTGGATCCGGGTGCTGCAGAACCAGCACTTGGGGTGGGGCGGGGGCAACACACGGAGCCCCCATGGCCATTCCTCTGCCCAAGAGCAGCAGGGACATGTCTCCGCTTGCAGGGAGTCATCCAAGGTGAGCGCTGTCCGGATCCAACACCCCAAAATGCCAGTTTCTAGAGCTTTCCAGTCGGCAACATGCTGGATAACATAGATTTTACTGCAGTAATCACAGACAATGCTCCTGTCATTCATGCTGCCCCAAACAGACACATCCCTCCACCACTCAAAACCTCCCCCAGCTTGTTGATCTCACCATTTCCAGTTAATCCTAGGAACACATACATGGGCTTGATTCTGTTTTCACTTGGGATCAGATCTTGCTCCCATTGAGGCCTATTGGCTTCCAAGAGAGCAGGCCATTTACACCACATTTCAAGTAGGGTTAACTCTGTTTACTTCAGTGGATTTACTCAGGATCTAAACTAAGGAGAGAGCAAAAGCAGACTGCAGGGCTCCATCTATCAATTTTCAGAAGGATTCAGCAGCTGGCTAGATGAACCTGAGACATGTGGGCATGACTAGTAGCCCTGTAATTTCTAGGGCAGTTTATTCAAAATGAAATGAGTTTGCCTTTCCAAGGGCTCCTTGGGCACCTTCCCCAGCTCACCTTTTCTCCTTTGGGTCCGCTCGCACCTGGTAGGCCTGTGCTGCCCGTAGGGCCCTGAAAACAGATTAACAACATAGTATGATTGGCAGTGCAGGGTAGATACAGAGCCTTTACCCGAGTCCTTAGCACTGGAATCATTTTGCCAGGGCATGGCTTGTAGCTGTCTAGTAACGTGGGATACATCTACACTGCAATCAAAGACCCACAGGCATGGCTGCAGCTGGCCCAAGTCGGCTAACTTAGGCTTGTGGGGCTCAAGACGGGGGGCTCACAATTGCCGTGTGCACATGTGGGCTTGGGCTGGAGTCTCGGCTCTAAGGCGTACGAGTGGGGTGGGTCTCAAAGCCTGGCCGTGGACGTCTACTCTGCCATTTTTAGGCTCACAGCCCGAGCCTTGCCAGTCTGACTCAGTTGACCAGGGCTCTGAGACTTGGTGCAGTGTAGACATCCCCTCAAGGTCTTAGTGACTCGGCCAAGACTAATGCAATACAGCGAAACTAACAAAAACCCAACCCCTGTTAATCTGAATAAAACTAAAGGAGGTGATTTTGTGCAGACAAGGGCTTTGGTGAAATGTCCTCTGACAGGGGAATGGAGCAGATCATCCAGCTGCATTGTCTGGGATCCCATTTCTGGGACAAAATACCCACTCCTATGGGATCTGTAAGCCATTTCCCTCTGCCCTGCAGACAGGATGAGACAGCAGCAGCTGCTTCAGCAGTTAGGCTGATCTTGGGGAAAGGGGGAGGGTTTCCGGATTCCAGTCCTGACCCGGTGACCAGATGTCCCGATTTTATAGGGACAGTCCCAATTTTGGGTCTTTTTCTTATATAGGCTCCTATTACCCCCCACACCCTGTCCCAATTTTTCACACTTGCTGTCTGGTCACCCTACGACACGTCCAGTCTATGCACGGGAATTAGGATTTGCCTCCCTCCTGGAGGCCCGGACCCAAAGCAGATGGAGAAGGCCCAGAATGCATCAATTCTGCAGCGGTATCACAGAGAGAACTGTCTCCCCAGGAGAAGCGAATGATCTGCTTCTGCCCTACGATGTCATCGCAATTTCTCAATCCAACCAGTGCAGCCAGAAAAGTTCACTAGCTCTGTAAATAATGTAATGGGTACAGGGGACACTATGTTTGGATCCCAGTGAGGTGTCATGTCCCCTCTTCTAAAGATACTGGTGAAATAGCAACTACATTTAAATAAAAATACCATAGCCCAGGTTAAAAACTGCTTGAGGTAAGGGTCTGAGCTCTTGAGGGGGAGCAGAATAGAGCTGTGGTCTGGGAACCATATTATTCCATACAGTGGAAAGAATACATTCAGCCATGGTTAAGTCTGCTGATGACACTGTAACCGGAAGGGAAGTACAAACACAGGCTGACAGACCCAAATTGTGAGGTAACCTGGAGTGTTTAGGTGTAGGGGATGTAGGCAAGTCATTCACCTGCAGACAATCGGTCAAGTGCACAGATGCCCCCACAGCAGGGGAAAGCTCCCCAGTCTATCTCCTCTGCTTTCCAGTGTTCTAAGTTCTGGCTGCATCGTGTCTGCAACACTGAACAGTGCACCGAGACAGGACGTTTCACTAACCAATTCATGCACGGTCCGATCGGATACATTTTCAACGTATGCATCGCCCTGCTGCAGAGCTTTGGGCCCCATGCAATCATCAATATAAATACAGCCAAAGCTCATTCGATCAAACAGGCTTGACTGCACCTGTCTCCCACTGCATACGGCCATGGTGCCAGGTACCACAGAGCACTGGGAGGCACGCTACCTTGAGGAGGCAAAATGCTTTATGAAGCTCCTGGGCATACAGAGGCTGGTTTGCCTGCCCTGCAGTGATTTTCACCCACAATTTTCCAGGCCCCAGCTCTGTCACTGACCTGCTGACCTTGGGCAGGTCATAGAATCACAGGACTAGAAGGGCCCTCCAGTGGTCACCTAGTCCTGTCCCTTCACTTCCGGGTGGCTCTTTTTTATCTCCCATCCTTTATGTGTCTTGTCTATGTAAACCGTATGCTTCCTGGGGAGCGGCACTGCCCCTTGCTATATGTACATGGCCTAGCGTAAGGGAATCCCAATCTCAGTGGGACCCTATGAAGGGCTGTTCACTCTATCTCTTACCTGAAGGGGTGAAGGTAGCTTGGAAGGGGATAATTAACCTAGTAGGCTGCACCTGGGGGGAGAAGTAGGCTGGATAAAGGAAGATGAAACTTGGCTGGGCTGGTGTAAAGCTAGGAAGCTGAGAGCAGAAGAGGCTGCAGGGGAAGTAGGCTGGAGTCATCCCCTGGGAGCTGGGAGCTTGAGCTGGGCCAGAACACTGAGAAAGAGAAGGGGAGTAGGGGGGAGCACAGGGAAATCACAACGAGGTCTGGGAGTAAGGAGATCGTGGCTGCTGGACAGATGGTGCCTGTGCTGGGACCTGGAGCAGTGGGCAGGCCCAGGTTCCCCTACCTGTCACTGTGAATGTGGCATAGCCTGAGACTAGAGGACAGCCTGGAAAGGCAGCTGGTCAACTGGTCTGGAGCGAATTTGCTACCCTGGAAGTGGAAACACATACAGTGACCTGGCCGCAGGGCCAAGTGCCACAGAGGGAGCGTGCTGAGTTCCAGGGAATGAAAGGGGCCACAGCAAGAGTGAAATGCAGGGAGGGGCCATCAGACCTGGATGGAGCAAATCCCCAGAGCAGCCAGGAGGAAGCGCCCTACTAGCGAGTGTACCCTATTACAGACCCACAAATGCTATTTTAGTACAAATATTTAAAGTAATTAGTGCCTCTCTAATTAGCAGCAATGGGATGTTCTGTTAGCAGTGAATGGAAGGAAAAGGACCCTTGCCAAGGCTCCCATCTTGGTTAACCACGTTTGGAAGCTTTGGAAAAAGCTCAGTTATTACAACCAAAACCAGGAAGTGTAACCGTATTGTGAACCATGGTCCCCTTTCTTCGAAAACCATAACTTCAGGGATCAGGGCACCTCACCATGGTTTGTAAATTATTAAGATGCAGCCGTTTCTGTCCTACCCCGTTTAGTGAATTTCCATATTTGTTGTACATAACTTATATTGTTACTTCAAGCTCAAAATCAAAACAATTAACACACAAACCAAAATCTATGCTCAGAAGAGCCCCGGCGTTACCTCTGGAACTGATCTAGCTATAGGCAGCGTACGGAACTTCATCACAATGGGGAGACAGTGAAAGCACTCGGAGGAGTACTATGGCATGGGAAGGTATCAGCATAGGGCAAAGGAAAACCAGACTGCAAGACCGAAAGGAAACTTAATGGCCAGATTCTCCATTGCCTGTGCCTCTTGTGTACAGGGTGAGTGTAAACCCCTTCCATCCGGTCCAATGTGGCACTGGTTCACATCCGCTTTGCCCAGGGAGAAATGACTACACAAGGTGTGAGGAAATGGAAAAAGAAACTGCCTGAGGGTTAATTTTAATAAACACAGTTGGAGGAACAAGGGAACTACGCTGCAGCATGGTGAGTACAAAATTAGCCACATAACTTACATTTGAGTTCCACCATCACCCTGTCATTAATTCTGCAAGAGCACACATTCCCTTTGGTATCAGCTCTCTTGCAGCCAGTGCAAATGAACACAGTATCTCTTCTGAAATCCCATTTTCAAAGAGCACTAAAGATTTGCTGACAGCTTTGACTCAAGTGCTAGGAAAATGCTTCGGATCTGTAAGTATTTCCACATAGCTGCTGAAGCACAAGGTGACATTAAAGATTAGTTACCTTGGGGGGAAGAAGGGGCCAGGGGCTAGATGTGGGGACACAGACTGCTTTGTGTATACAAAGGCTATACCGGCAGGTCTTGAGGGATCACACTGCCGTCTCCTGGCCTTTGAATGTTGTAATGCTTGAAGGCTAGGCATGGAAGTCAATAAAATATTTTCCTCTCTAACCTCATTACCACACAAAGTGCATCCTGTAAAAATAATCCTATGGCTGTTCTAGTTCCCATACTAGGAGCAGAACGCTCCTTGGTTGATGAGAGATGGGTCGGGGTAGAACAAGGCTGCTTAGCGTAGGCCCTGGTTCCACTAGAACTGGGTGCTCCAACAGATCTTGATGATTTTATGAGCTGCCTGCCTGCTCCTACAGCTACAATCCATCCGCTGTCTGGGATTAGTCCCATTTCAGCAGCTACCTTCCCATTCACTGTGCATTAACACCTAGTTTGAAGAATGGTTTCTTGCTCCCAAATATTGACTCCGTACCTGTTTCCCCTCCACACCTGGCTTCCCAGGGAACCCATCAAGACCTCGTTCTCCCTAGGAAAAAAAAAGAGAGAAAAAGATAACTTCCAGTTAAAATCGTTTACATCACTTTGTTGCCAGAGAATCTCAGTCTGCACGACCTTCTGCGCTACTCACCCATGGATCTGAGAACGTGAAGAGTGATGTTACTCTGGGAAATACACTCCTGCAGAAAGGGCGGGGGCGGGGGCATATCTGTAGCAAGGAGGTGAACTGAGTAGTCACCAGACAACCTAGTACATATTTTCCATTTCTGATTTCTGTAACTCTTAGATTTCCTATCACCCTTTTTTCATGAACTGGAAGAAGCATCATTGCTCAGTACTGGGGAATAAGGCCGGTCAGTCAGAACTCCTTTCTCCTGTTTCTCAAGGGCAATTACTAGGAATTTATCACACAACCCAATCCATTTCTGAATCAAAATGTTGTCTTGGCTGTTTTTCATGATACTGTTCCCAGTCCTGAAATCCTTATGCAGTAAAAATCCCCACTAAAGGAAATGGCAGAGATTCCTGAGTAAAGGTTTCAGGGCAGAGCCCAGTAATAATACTTTGCATTTTTAATATTGCTCTTTTCATCTGAGGGCTCTCAAAAGGGTGGCTTGGGTGCAAAGGCAGCAGACAGATTCAGGAGATCTGGGTTCAATTCCTGCCTCTCCCACAGACTCCTCATATGACTTCATTTCTATGTGCCTCAGTTTCCCATCTGCAAAATGGGAATAATTGTACTTCCCTCCTCCCACCCTTTGTCATGGCTTTGTGGTCGCAGCAAAGTGCTGGGAGAGCGCTCTCCCAGTGCTCTAAAAATAGCCACCTCCACGAGGGGAATAGCTACCAGCACTGGAAGCACAGCTCCCAGCGCTGGTGCACTGTCTACACTAGCACTTCACAACGCTGAAACTTGCAGCACTCAGGGGTGTGTTTTTTTATGCCCCTGAGCGAGACAGTTGCAGCGCAGTAAAGTGCCAGTGTAGACAAGCCCTAAGACTGTCTCTTACTAAGTGCGTGTTCAGCACCTAGAACAAGGAGTCCCTAATCTAAGCACCACTATCACAGAAATAAAATTATTGTGATTAATCATAGCAGATTTTGTTCATTAACAAATTCTATCACTAGAGGGAGCTCTTTGTAACGAAATATTATTTAGAGTTTTGCTTATAATAATAAAAAACTTGATGAATCTCAGCTGTGATTTATACCTCATCATATAAATGTTTGACTGACACTATTATCGGTAAACCAGTACTTATAGCACTAGATTTAACTGATTTGCCAGGGAGGGAGAGAGTGTGCATGAGATTGCTTTAACATACTGAAAATAGATTTACAAATCAATTAATTGATGCGGAGGGGTTTTTTTTAGAATGTCTATAAATCTTGCATCAGAAATGCTATTTTGTTTTGAGAAGTTGCATGGCTGGTATGATACTACTCTGCACATTATGTGACATAGCGCCTGTGGAAGGGACCTCCCAATCTTTATCTGTTGTAATTAAGAGCTCGTCTCAGTCCAGTTTTACACCCCCCTCCCCCACACACTCCTCTGCCTGAATTAAATTCTTTGTATTCTGCAGTGTAGACAGTTTGAGACATCACAACTTTACAGACTGCTGATCAACAGAGCACTGCACCCTCCCTACCATCTTTTTTGGTGTGTCTATGACATCCGTGTAGCACCTCATAAGATGGGTTCATTGCCAGAGGAATAAAGGGCACACAAAAAGACGGTTTGAATAAGTACATGATGCAAACCTAGTTGAAAATTATTTTCCAACTGAAATTATTTTTGTTTTGTTTTTTTTTTGTCATTAAATAGGCTTTCAGCTGAAATGAAATGCTCACTGTCGGTGAAATGTTTCATTTTCCAAAATGACAGATTGGGGGCGGGGAAACTGATTTTTCTTTCTTTCCCAAATGAAAATCAACCAGAGGACAAAAGGCACTTCTTCTGAATTTTCCACTTCAAATTTGTGGTTTGTTGTGGTAAAGATGGACTGACAATCAAAATGATAAGAGCCGGAGTCCATGATCTCTGAGAAACCCTTGCTCGGAGGTTTAGCCGTTACTTGGAAATGCAGAAGATACCATCATGCTGGAAGGAGTCCAACACCATTCTGCTGTACAAGAAGGGTGATCATGAACACCTAAAGAACTATTGTCCAATATGCCTGTTCTCACATGTCTATAAGCTGTTCACCAAAATAATAACAAACCGGCTCCCATAGAGTCTGGACAAGCAGCAGCTGAGAGAGCAGGCAGGCTTTCAAAGGAATTTCATCAAAATGGCCCACATTTTCACTATAAACCAGCTATTGAAACACTCAAGGGAATACAAAGTCTCTTTATGTATTGCCTTTGTCGACTATGAAAAAGCATTCAACGGCGTAGAGATCAATGCAGTGTTGAAAGCTCTCGCAAAGCAGGACATTGACAGAAACTATATCAAACTATTAAAGGAAACAAATTCTGACTATACAATAGATATAACTTTATTTGATACTCCCCTTCGCATCTTCGTTATGTAAGAGGCGAAATAAGGAGACACGGTTTCACCGAAACTCTTCACGGCCTGCCTCGAAATGGTAATGAGGCGGATGAATTGGAAGGGTGGAATCAACATCAACAGAGAGCAGTGAAACCATCTCAGATTCGTGGACAATATTGTGTTGATCTCTGAAAATACCATAAAACTACAGAAAATGCTGTGAGAACTCAAAAAGCAGCCAAGTCGGACTGAAAATTAACCACTTCAAAAGTCTGATACCTTGCCAGAAATCCAAATAACAATCAAGTAAAAACAAATAGAAGAAGTTGAATAATCTATCTATTTGGGCCAAGAAATTAACATGCACCACAACCAGGAAGGTGAACTCTCGCGAAGAAAGAAAGTAGGTTGGTGCACATTCAGTTCTATCAAAGATGTCCTCCAAGGAAAAATCATCAAGGCAACATGCACCAGCCTCTTCAATTCAACAGTACTGCCAACAATGTTGTATGGCAGCGAAACATGGGCACTGACAAAGACAGAGACACAACAACCATCTGTCATGGAGAGGGCAATGGAAGGAAGATTTCTGGGAATTTCAATCCGTGACCAAGTCCCCAGTGAAGCAATCAGACAGCAGACTGCAGTGCAGGACGTCGTCGTTGAGAGCAGACATAGCAAAATGTGATGGGTTCGGCATACAGCGAGACTCACTGACAATCGATGGACTGCAGCTGTTGCCGAGTGGTATCCATGGGAACTGAAACAACCACTGGGCCAACCTCCAAAGAGATGGGAAGAGTTTATCGTGAAAAGACATGGCCACAAATGGAAAAGGAAGGTCAGGATATGAGAAGAATTGAAGACATGTTGTGACTGGTTGAAGGACCGATCAATCAAGCTGATCAAGGTTTGTTTCTCTCTACCTTCTATCTTCCTACTCTTCACAGGTGAAAAAGGATCAAAAAGAATGAGAAAGTGGGTGAACACCCATTTTCCAATACTTTGTTACCAATTTCCAATTTCTATTACTTGGAGAGCAGTAACAAAATATTGGAAGCACCGGATCCTCGCTAGAACGTGGGATTTGGGATCCATGCCAAGTCCCATGTGCTAACAGGGACTGTGTTCTAGAGGGGACTATGTTACAATGAAAATTAATGGCCATTACTAAATTTGGGATCTGTGACTACGTTCTATTGGAATTCATGTTATATAGACGCGCGTTCTAGTGAGGGTCCGGTGTATAACTTTCTGAGAGAAAGAGATATTTCAATTTTAAGGGTTAAGTTTTTTTTCTCCCTACTTTTCTATACTTCTTTTTTTCTCAGTTGGGAAATAGCAAAAAATCTGATAAAGTGGGAGTGGATGGTTGGACACTTTCCCCCCCAGAACACTGCGGTTTCCCACTGGGAAAAATTTGAAAGGTGAATTTCTAAACTGAAAGTTCCCAGTTGAAATATTTCGAAATATCCCAGTTTTAGGGTCAGCTCTATATGAGAACCATATTGTGCTCAATTAAAGGTTCTATTAATCTTCTGTTCGCTACAGAGAATTCGTCTCAGATTTTACATGAGCCCGCTGCATACAGGGACAGAACTTTGGGAGTTTAGTGGATGCTGTATGCTGGCTCTTCTCAAGTTCAGACATTGTCAATAAGGCTCAAAGTTATGTATTGCACCATAAAGTCTCAGTACTTTGATTTAAAGTGCTCCCAATGTATAGTGACATAAGATCCTTATGGGAGATTTCGCCTTACTCTGAAGCATCAGGATAATGGTCTGATGGACTAATATTCAATACAGAGACTAATGCTCTTATTTAATATAACAAATCCTATATTCCTTAGGCTGGGAGAAGCATAAGTGATCTTTATTAATGTTTTAACAATGGTGTTGTAAGTGGCAAAAATTTAGACTCAGATTTCTCAGAAGCAATAAGCGGTTGCAGACAGAAAAGCAGACAGGGAGAAATCTTTGGCCCGGCTGTTAACGCCCACTACTTTTGCAGTGGTTCCAACTGGTAGAAATTAAAACAAAGGGTGTAAATGTCCTGAGTGCAGTATCGATGCACTGAAAATGCACAATTGTTATAACAGAGATCTTGGCTTTTATGCATAGGCCAGGAGGGAAAGAAAGAAGGTTTAATTTGCAAATTCCTTAGACTGAAACAAAACCCAATTCACTTGTTTCTCATTTTAATTCCTGTCTAGTTCTTCAGTTCCCTGCCCTCTCACAGCTCCATCCTTCCTCCCCACCTGAGTGATGTGGGAATTATCCATGTTCCTAAGGGGTTCAACACCCCCACAGACCAGACAATACTGTCATTGGAAAAGGGGCTGATGGAATGGCTAGACACAAAACTTCTTCTCTGGTTAGAACTCCGGGGGCGAAGGCATGAGGAAGATTAAATAATAATGTGCCCAGTTGCAATGGTGAATACAGAACACATGAAAGGGAATAATGGAAACTTTCTGATAAACAACCACATGGCTGCTGGGAACAGAGCACTGGTCAATAGGGGAAGAGAGAGAATTGGGAGTCAGGCTGGACTGGGGACTAATGACCAGAGCTGGGCCAACAATCAATTATTTTTTGGTTCAATGGCCATTTTTTTAAACCCTTTTTTCTGTAGTGACATTTCAAAACAAATAATTGTTTCACATGAAAAGTCAACGTGTTTAGTTTCATAAATGTCTAAACTGAATGTTTCAACTTCTGGGGAATTTTACCCTCCTTTTTATTTGACAAGTTCAACTGAAATTGCATTTTTAGTGAATCAACTATTCCCCACATTTTTATTTTATTTTATTTTTTGCTCTGCTCTACCAATGACTCTCTACTAATGCACCTACAGCTGGCTATCAGTAGAGGGTCAAACATAGGTCATAGGTCAAACCCCCCAGGAACAGAAAAGGGCCTTGCCAATCTCCCAGAATTGACTGGCACCCATCCCCTTGCTAGTCTCTGCACCCTACATCTCTAATAGACTGGCAACTCCTTAGCTCAGCACTAGTTTGAACAGCCATACCTTAGCAGCCTCTGTGCTGCCTAATGTGACCGGTACACGTGGGCCAAATCACAGCATATGTCCGCCCTTATTGAATGGCTATGACACCCCAATACAGAGACACCCATGATCAGGGAGGCCTGAGCACAGGCTTGGGAGTCAAGAGGTACTGAGTTCTCATCCCAGTCCCTTAGCCTCTCATCCATAAAATGAGGATATTAATAGTTACCAGCCAGGGCATCCCTGAGCCCCATCAATCTCTAGCTGCTGCACTGAGCCACTGATAGCCACTTATATATTGGAGCAGCCACAGATTGCTTTAAATTGCACCAGGGCCGTGATCTGCAGCCCACCCGGGATAAACAGCCCAACCTCCTGAGTTGCATTGTGTGCTCCTCAGAGGCAGCCGAGGACTATGGACTCTACATTTATTTTTGGTGGCAGAGAGTAACAAAGACACTACTTTGATGATGAAGTAGCTGATGAACACGACAGCTAAAGAAGCACCTGAGTCCTTCAGTCAGTCATCTCATCACAGTTAGACTCAGCCGAGGGCCCTGCACCCTCCCTGAAACAGAAGGAAATTCACCAACACAAAAGACCTGGAGCAAAGCACTTGAAAGCGATGCCAGTTCTTTGGAATCCTGGATGGGGAGAGCAGCTGATTCACACACAGAGAGAGGAAATCCTGACTCCTTACCTGATGTAGCAAAGCCAGCAACTCATGTAAGCTTGTGTTTGTAGTGATGGGACAAAATAAGGGATATAGGAAGCTGGGTGGCTTGGGGAGCTGGTAATCGGATGGTGATCCCTTTATCTTTAGGTTATCAGGTTCAGCTCTGGTCAGCAGCATCCAAAGATCATTACCAGGTGTTAGGTGGGTGGTACCCCATGTGTGCACATCACAGGAGCACCCGCCCCAGCTGGAACTCCAAGTGACACCTTCACTGGCATTCTCAGCAGAGAGACCAAGGGAATGAATGGACTGGGATTGTGAACTCCCGTATCACTCCCGTGGGAAGTCACTCCAGCTCACAGCTGTGTGCCAGGCACTGTGAGGAGGAGCTGTAAACCTCAGCCTCCGGGGTATCAGCCTCGCACCTTTTCCCAGTGTTACATTCATTTACAAAGCAAAAGGCAAAGAGGGAGAACAACCCAGCACTTTCCCAGGCTGTGGCTCTAGTGGTACCTTGTCTCCTCGAGTTCCCTTTTCTCCTCTTTCACCCTGCAGACCCTAAAAATGAAAAGAAAAAGGGAAATTACAAATCTTCCTCCAACATGGTCCATATTTTCCTCCTCAGAGAAAGAGCCAGATTAGTCAATGACCCTCTGGCAGTGAAGGACAACATTCCTGGAAAGATCTGCCCATAAACAAGGATGTCATATCGATGTGGTGCAAGAAACTGTGGGTAAGGAGAATGTAGTGGGTACAGTAGCAGGTATCACTGAGCAATGAGAGCTGTTGAATAATCCCAGCCCAACAGGGCCAAAATCAGCCCTGGGAGTGAGTGACATTCCATTTAAGCTAATTTAGGCATAGAGTGCAACCCATAGCTTTCCAGTTAACTTGGAAGCTGTAGGGTTTTCTGTGCCTCAGATAACTGGACGGCAGCACTTTACACACATAACATTGCTGACAAATCCTTAAAAGTGATCAAATGAAGGAGTAGGGGGAGAGATTTAACCTTTCCTGTGAACAGCCACATTGTATTGTAGGTGTGGTTTACTTCTTTTGTAGCAACTGAACAAACAACAGGGAACCCCTACAGCAACAACACATGCACACTCAGTCAACGGCAACCCATCAGGAACTGCTCGTGTGTGAAACGTTTTACACTCTGGTGAATTCATATTTTAATACTTCTCTCATCTCCACATTGCAGCGCAGTTGGCTTAGCTGAAAATTAATGAGAACTGCCTGCTCAGGTTTGTTTGGTCGGGAGGACAGGTTAGGTGCTGCTAAAATTTCAGGCCATACTTGAGTGCAATTAAGCACTGGACAAGCCTGTCCAGATCTGACAGTATCTTTGTGATCAAACTGCGCAGCTGGAAAAACTTGCTATCTTCTCTTGGGATAAAGTCCCTTGTTTGCATTGCACACTTGACACTCCATAACACAATCCCTGCTTTCTCTCTCTCTCTCTCTCTTTTTTCTGCCCTTCCCATGCCTCTCTGGGGGTTTAACTTGTGCAAACATGCTTGGGAGAAAGTCAGGCAGATATAATGCTCTTGAGTTCTCCTTGGGGTTCACTTTCAAAGCGTATCCATGTCTTCCCGTCAGCTTATCAGCAGGGGTATGGAGAGGTACAATTGTCAGTGCGCATCCTTAGTGTGCCAGTGTAGAATCACTAAGTCCTGGAGTGTCCTCTCCAAATGCCTTTCATTCATGAGATCCGAGGCACCTCCCCATGTTCTCTATTTCACAGTACACAGTGCAATGGAGTTATACCAGATGTGAGATCACAAAAACCTTCTGGATCTTAAGAATTACCAGCCCAGAGAGAAATTGATCATCCCACCTAATGTCCTGTGGCCAATGCCAAATGATTTCAAACAATCCACAATCTACCTCAGGCACCGTGATGCACCCGATTGTGTGTGCTGGTGGAGATGTTTCCTCCTTACCTCATGCGGTTCTCTGAAGCACATGGATTCATAAACTCTTTTAATTTTATCTTAGCTATAGTAGATGCTGTTAGTTGAGTTCACTGAGAAAAACAGTAGGAGCAAAAGTGAACTCTGCAGTATCCTGTTCTAGAAAGCAGAGTCCTACCTGGCCACTTCTCAAAGTGGAGTGTAAGATATTAAAAAAAGATGACTCCACTCTGGTGCACTAGTACCTTGGGGCCCGCCTGGGCATCAGAGCATATGATTATAGCCCTGCTCTGCTCTAACCACGCACACCAAATGCCAGCTTGATGATGAAAATGAATGGGGTCATTACTAACAGATTATAAGCAACATCACATAAGCAACATCACACGTACTGCATTGCAGAGCTGTCCTCCTTGTGTAAAAGGGTGGTTCAAGAAGCAGGAGGAAAACATTCTCCTGACCTTCTTCCAATTTACCTGTTGCACTATTAACCTTTTGCTGGGATCTACCCAGGAGCTGCTGCGCCTGTTTGCAGCTCAATAGACAATTTAGGCAGATACCCCTTTACTTTTCAGACAGCTGGGTAGTAATACCGTACTGATCCACAGCCAGGCCTAAGCAAACAACCAGATTCTCTTCTGAATTTCATTGGTTTTAGACCCAGGAGGCCTATAGGCTCCACAGTTGTCTGATAAACATCCTACACCGTGGGGGCAGAGAAGAAAATTCACAACCTTCTCCGAAAACACAGGCCTCTATCTGGTGAGTTATAAAGGAATGACTCAACCAGTACAGGGAGCCTTTTATTGCATTAGCAGGTCTGGCATTCCCTTTAAATGCACTGCTGCATAGTCAAGTAAGTAAATTTAGATGAGCCTATTCAGTGCCCATGTAATTGCTAAGGTGGGTCCAGAAGGCTGGGTTGCAAATTGGATACCTGTCCTAGTTTTCTGGGGCTTGATGCAAATTCCACAGGGTAATCCCATGTCCTGCAAGTCTAATATGCAGGGCCCTAAAGGGTTCCAAAATAGCTAACTCAGAATATCATTATGTCACAAGGTCACATTGCATTGTCTTGTGATCCAACTGCAAAGCAATGTACTAATGTTGCATCACAAGACACCAACACAACATTATAACATTGCAGTGCGAATATCGCTACACTGTGGCACTCAAGCTAACTCAAAGCAACCCATCCAAACTGTTAGGTTTCCTAGTCATTCCTAAAGACCATTCTCTGCAGACCTGATGCAGATCATACATACATCTGGCATAAGTCAGAAGTAATTCCCCAGAAGTCACGGAAGTTTCATTGTGGGAACATAGTGGAGAGTCGGGCATCTCTAGATTGTCATATGGAAGAGTCACTTGTACAGAATACACTGAAAATGTGGGTGAAGTTTCCCAATTCAACAAGTGTTTAGCTAATAAAATGTAACCAGAGACTCATGACTTACGGGTGCTCCGACATAGCCTTTAATTCCTGGTGGACCAGGTTGTCCCTCAGATCCCTGGGGAGGAAATAAAACATTGAAGAAGACAAGAGGTTAATTCAAAAGAGAAAGCAATAAATAACATAGTCAGGAATTAAACAGGCTCTTCCTGTAAGATGCTGAATTGGCTTCTCTGCGGATCAGTATGAAAGGCCTTGAGGCCTTGAGTGCTCTTCTGTCTCCCAACTATGCAGCCACAATGAAGCTCAAACCTTTCTCTTTGCTCCCAGTCTTCAGACACTGGCACTGTTGTCACACCAAGCCCTTTGCAGTCTTACCACTTGGTTTTCAGACTTGCCCCTTAAAGACAAACTGACACGTGCAAATTTCTGCATAAGCAGTTTCAGAGTTGTTGCTAATTGGGCCAATGACATGCATTTAGCACTCCCCCCCACTTTCTTGGCTGGGAGACATGGTGTCATTCTGAAAACAGTATGAATAAGACACACACCCATAAAGGCAGCAGGTTTGACAGTAGAAGCCAGTTCTTGGTGAGAAGCAAGCCCCAGAGTTCAGAGAAACACACACAATGCAGGCAAGCTCATGGCACCACCTTGTGTTCTTATGTTTGGCTGGAGAGTGACAAATGGTTTCAAACTTGTTATCACTCTCTCTTTGTGTCTTCCAATACTTATGTGCACTTATGTCAGAGTGTGGGGGAGGAGGGAAAACAAGGGAGCCAGTTATGACTCTGCCCCACCAGTCTCTTTGGTACCATCTGTCAAATGGGACTCGCCAAGGAAGCAAGCTCTCATGATGTGCCCATAACACACCTGACTGCAGGTGGGACAGTGCAGGAGGTTCTTTGCTGGGGGGAATCCACCCACCAGATCGATGCAAAACAGACACACACGTCAGTGAACACAGCCCTGAGTGTTTTGAGATTGCACTGTTAGATCAACTGATTTGGTTGCTAGTTCAACAGACTTTCTTTTCCCTTACATTAACTCCAGTTTTGGACCTTCCTAACTCATAAGGCTTCAGCTTCGAAAAAAACAAGCCTTCATGTTCAGCTTACGATGACGATGTCCAGCTGCTGCTATTTCCAGCAAACTGAAACCATCACAATGAGGGGTAGTTCAGGAAGGCCCCGATCCTACAAGACGCCTGTGAAGATGCAGTGTGTGCCCACATAGAGCCGGGTGCACGAGGGGGACCAACGTGTTCACTGTTGGTGACCAAGATTCAAATACAAATGACCAGGAACTTGACAATGTTGCAGGCCTGGCTTGCCTCACAATGTGAACCATGCAAGTTAAAGCATCATTCAGTAGCATGGTTCTGGCAGGGATATTACATGGTAGGACTCTGCTCCGCAGGTACCAATCACCATTTTGGGAAGTGAGGCAATAGCTCAGTTTGCCCACAGGGGGAGTTATATTTAAAAAAGCCAAAATATTAGCTGAAGCCATGCCCTAGACCATTGGCAGAAAGAAGAACATATCAGCACAGTGGTACTGTGGTCAGGAACTGTGCTAGCCATGGAGGCAAACTATAGTAGAAACTTGTGACTTGGTTTATAAATAGATTCAAGCATATTTATGAGGCCTTATGCAGACGTTGAACTGTGGTGCAGGAACTCATGCAGAAGATTGTGTGTGTGGCTTCTTCCCCCCATTAAGGGACCTCAAGCAGGCGGGGGGTCCTTTCTCTTTGCTTTCTCTCCCCCAGTCAATGGGCCTCTTCCCCCTTTTCTGTGCATGTTTCTTCCCATCCCAAAGCCACCACAGAATCCGATACAATCAGAGGCTGTGAACTGGAATAGCAGGAGGCATTCTAGGTCAAGGCTAGGGTGGGTTTTAGGGGGTAAGCCTTGACAGCCCCTGTTTGCACTATATCTGGCTCGAGCCAGCAAGATCAACCCCTCATTCTGACGAGAACTAAATTTACCCACAAAATTTGAAGAGAGAGAACATTTGTAATGCTGAAGGAGTTGAGCTAGGAATACTCGGAAATGTCCCCATGAGACCTCACTGAGCAATGCAAGCAGTTAACCTCATTTACATTTTTTACAAAAAGAAAAAGGTGCTCTTATTAGATTTGTATTAGCATTCCTAGTTACTATATCTGAAGGGATTTCATTACTGTCATCCTCAGTTATCAGAGGGGGATTAAGTCTATTGGGGATGAAGTTCTATTACCAAAAGACTGTAATGCCATTAGCTGTGCCCCTGGAAGTTTCACTATACAGTTACTGAAGTCTGCAACAATTGTTCATGATGTCCTTAAGAGAAAAAATAAATGCATGAGATTGACCTGAAGGCAAGAGACTGGAAAATCCCAGAGCCAGGTAGTTTAGCAGCTCACTGAGTTTCCTGAAATGCATATATAGCGCCTGAATGGCTGTCTGTGAGCTTCTCCTACTTAGCTGGGGGTAAATGAAGACTGATTGAACATGGGAACAACTGTGACCCAGTTAGCTCTCCTCGGAGTCTGCAGCAGAACCTGGAGATCTCAACATCACCACAATGGTGCTGCTAAATAAAGATAAGTGACCTGACCAAAAAAAAAAATCATTACTGCAGGAATAGGAGACGTGACCTTTACAATTATCAATGCCACCTTCTTTACAATCCCAGTTATTGGCTCTACACTTATATATAAATGTAGTAAGTAGACAGCTCAGGTATTTTTTTTAAACCATGAGTAATTTCTATTTTAATGCATAGTCAGCAAAACTGGGATACCTTCCTAAAATCAGCAGAGCCCCAAATCCAGCCAAAGGACGCCATACCAAGGATGGTGTGCCCTTTAAAATAAATAAAAGTCCCTGTGAAATGAGATGATTGTTTTATATTTAATCAGGGCAGCTGAGAGAGAGCTGGGCAGCAGAGCTCACTTCTCTACAGTGAATGCTTGGCATTATTTTGTCAGAATGTATTTCAGTTATACATGGTACATGCCCATGATAGCCATCAAATAAACACCCAATCTTCCCAGCCCACAGCGCAATATGCATTTCCATCTATTGAACTTACAGACATATTCAGACTGCTTTATTGTTATTATTATTCATGTTACAGTACCACCTAAAGCAGAGTTTTTCAAAGCCTATGTCGCAACCCACTACCAGGTCATAGAATCATAGAATAGAATCATAGAATATCAGGGTTGGAAGGGACCTCAGGAGGTCATCTAGCCCAACCCCCTGCTCAGACCAGGACCAACACCAACTAAATCATCCCAGCCAGGGCTTTGTCAAGATGGGTCTTAAAAACATCTAAGGAAGGAGATTCCACCACCTCCCTAGGTAACCCATTCCAGTGCTTCACCCCCCTCTCAGTGAAAAGGTTTTTCCTGATATCCAACCTAAACCTTCCTCACTGCAACTTGAGACCAATACTCCATGTTCTGTCATCTGGTACCATTGAGAACAGTCTAGAGCCTCCTTTTTGGAACCCCCTTTTAGGTAGTTGAAAGCAGCTATCAAATCCCTCCTCATTCTTCTCTTCTGCAGACTAAATAATCCCAGTTCCCTCAGCCTCTTCGCATAAGTCATGTGCCCTAGCCCCTTAATCATTGTCATGGCATGTTAGGCTCTGGATTGCCTTGGTCAGGTCAGCACCGCAGACTGGGATGGTTAAGTGTCTACCTTATCTGACATGTGTTGCACCCCAGAAGCGGCCAGAAGCAGGTTCAGCTTCTTGGCAGGGAGGCCATGGGGCGCCGCATGCTGCCCCCACCCCGAGCACCGGCTCCACCCTCCATCCAATGAGAGTGACTGTGCTCTCCTCCACCCGATGCAGACCAGTTTCAATGTTTTCTTCTGGGTGAATCACTGGATACAGCTCTTCACCTGGTATAACATTATCCATGCAAGGGGCCAACTGTGACTCATCCCTCCGCTACTGTATCCCTTGGTCACGGTTGGATTGTTCCCTAGAATATAGTTTCCAGGACCTTGTCAGGTCTACTGTTAAATAACTCAATGAGATTCCTCTCACCTCTCCTAAGAGGTAATAGGAATCTAACCTTACCCAGGATATTTGTGAAGTTATCCAACCAAAATGTTTCCTTTCCCAACTGCGTCCTACCACTTCCAGCCACATCACGTTTAATTGCTGTTTAGTATTTGTAAACAGTGTCCTAGGCGTGCCCCTTGTACTATCCTAAATCATTCCTCTCCTGCTCTTACCTGCTATGGTAATACAAGTAAATAATCATATGTATGCCGGTCAAATACCTGCAGGCAGTTTTCATATCTTCTCCCTGCCATCACTTCATGAAGCTCTGCACCTTCTTTTCTAGAAGGGCTTGATCCTGTGAGGTGCTGAGTGACCTTAAGGTTTGCTGAGGGTGCTTAGCAACTCACAGAAATGCTAAGCACCCTGCAGGGCCAAGTCCTTATGTATACAGAGCAGACACCAAATGAGGACGATGGAAGAGGAAATGGCACAGACATTACACAGAAGCCACCAGCTTATCTGGTTTGTGTACCATTATTGATCATCATTCAGGATGCACAGAAAACTTGGATTTATTTATTAGTCCATAGACTGGAGCCACGCAGCCAGCCAGCATGTATGGGCAACAAATTCAATTCACGTCACCTGCCGCTGAACCCCGCTGAAGGATGAGTGTACCCAGAGTCATTAGGAAACAGGGGGCCTAGGTTACAAAGTAACATATTAAAATGCTTCCCCCTGTTCTCCCAGCCGAGCCCTACAATCATGGTTGCCATTCATCGTCTGCACAACGCTCTGTCATGCAACTTCCACAATGAGCCCCTGTGTGCTGCTCCTGCATTCAGTGGTTTGCTGCCAAGCATTACAACCAAGTGATTAATACATGTGTGCTTGTGAGCAGACCCTATGGGAACCGTGGCATTTATAAACATTCATGGAAGTGACAGGCAATTAGGGAAAGGGCCTGCCCATATCTCCATGGCTAACAAGTCTAGTGGGCCCTGTACAAATGAACGCTGCTTGTTTGCTTCATGGATCCTCTTATTCTGTGCCAAATGGGACCTGAAACTCTTCCAGTAGACACAGGGCCTGCTCCTGCTGCTACTGAAGTTAGAGGCAAAACTCCTCTTGACCTCAGTGGGAGCAGAACTGGGCTCTGTGAATTCAGTCCACCCCCTTTCTTAGACAGATAATAACCTGCTGTGCACGTTACACCATTTACATGCAGTTCATAGTTTTCTATAGTTTAGCTTCGTGGTCCCCCTCATTTTTCATATGGAAATGTGACCCACAAAGGCTACCTGCTTCATTAAGCAATGCCACTTGGATTGAGATGGTGTATTGCACCGGGCTGCATCTCTGTGTTATAAAGATGAAGATGCAACCTCTTCCACTTGATGCAAATTATGGACCCAGTTCCACTCCCAGTTATAAAGGAGTAAGTCAATAGGAGCTGGAGCTGTGTCAAGGAGGACAGAAAAAGGTCATAAACATGGCCTGTCGGATCCAGGCTTGTTCCCAATGTAGGGCTCAGCTGGGCATTACTGAATCCAAACTCCTGAAGACATTCTTTGAACCAAATCCAGAGGGGATGTAAATGCTGTTGTCAGCTATACATTGGCAAGTCACTGCGAACCAGCACAAACTGAGGCACCTAAAATTAGGGGAGATTTGGCGATTCAGGTCTTATGCTCTCTGAGTCACTTTCTCTCCACCTGCTACATGGGGTCATAAAGTCAAAACAGGAAATACACGTGTTGACTTAGAGCGAATGAAAAGCTCACCTTAGGGCCTGCTGGACCAGGCAGTCCAAATGCCCCTGGCTGCCCTGGTTCTCCCTGTAATAAAGAGCACATGGGTTAGTTGTGTGGTTTCAAATGCCTGCATTCAATTTTGAAATGTTTAGAGAAGGTACGAAAAAGAGCCACCACTGAAGGACGCCTGGGTGTTACTGATGGAAGCTCTCCATTGCCTCCAGTGCTCACATTCCACATGTCATGTGAACATAACACCACCCGAACATACATACTGGGTCAGACCAAAGGTTCATCTAGCCCAGCATCCTATCTTCCAACAGTGGCCAGTGCCAGGTGCCCCAGAGGGAATGAACAGAGCAGGTAATCATCAAGTGATCCCTCCCGTGTCGCTCATTCCCAGCTTCTGGCAAAAGGGGTAGCTTCTGAAGTCCACAGTGTGCTTTTTCTCAAGAGCAACTGTAAGGGGACCAGACCAAAGTAAATTTACCATTGAAATATCCAGACATTCATTAGCTCTTTGAGGTAGTTTCCTAAGCAACAAAATGTCTTCTCCAGGGCTCATGCCACCTACGATTTACAACTGGTCAGGCCTCTAAAGGCTACACCACACATGTGATCTCGAACAGTCCGGCCAGCGCAATGAACCCATTCTATCAGGGCAGTGGGAAGTTATGATGTTAGGACAGCGTGCCACCATATATCATCCCCAGATCAGTTTCATGTACGATATGACACAGTTGCATTGATTCGGCAAGGTATTTGAGATGACCTAATGACCTACAATATTGGAAGTTCCTCTCAAAAAACGCTGCAGGTGGCTGATTTGGGCTTCTTCCAGACACAGCATGACAGGGATGGGAAGCAAGAAAGCATTCTGCTGTGTATCTCTTCCCTGTTATTAGTTCATGTATGTCTGACCTCCCAAAGGAATCTTTTACCCAAGTTCTCCCTTATTGCAGCTAAACTACCACCAGGGAGCAGGGGTACATGGCTGATGTTTTCTGCACCAGGAACAGCAAATAAGGAGGCAGGCAAAGAATACAGATTAGTAAAAGGGAGGTAAGAGAAGGGGTTAAATGGGCAGATGATTCCAGCATGGAAGTGGTTGAGGTCTGAGGTAAGAGCCCCAGAAGGCAGGGCTAAAACACTAGTGACAAGTTGAGAAAAGTACACCCATACAGGGTGCTGGAAAATGCTTGGACATTTGTCCCCTTCTGCAATATTCAGGCTGGGGGCATTTCATTTTATCCAGCATGTTTGAGTTTCCTCCTGCAAAGCCTGCAGCTCTCCCCAACCCTTGAGCTTTTAACAGCATATGCATCACCCAGAAACGTTCAATCCTCTGCTTTTGTGACTGCGATACCAACATTGGCTTCCCTGTTGCCCTTCTCCAGTCGTTCTCCATTCCCACCATCTCCACAGGTGGGTAGCTCTTGGCCTGGCATGAAACAAATGGCTGAGTTTTGTGCCTGCAGCTCTTAACCAACACTGCAGCAGCAAGTCCCAAACCACGGCCTGCCAGGCGTCCCCTCTCACAGCTTAATGAATTGTAACGGTTCTGTCCCCGGAGTCACTCAATATGTTTAATCCCTATGAAGTCTGCAGTCTTCGCGAACGTGTAAGGGACAATGCTGAGGTCATTAACTTCCCGTCATTTGTTTCTGTTCCTCCTAAAATGGCCACACAAATCCCTGAGGCACGTCCCACTCAATAGAGATTGATTTCCACTGCCTGGCTCACGATGAAAGGAAAAGATTACAAGGAAAGAACACAAAAGCTTACAGTTTCTCCTTTCGCTCCGTCCCTCCCAGGGGGGCCAGGTGAGCCAGGGGATCCCTGCAAAACAACGGAACCAGCATCAGTGTAATAGTAACATCAGCTGAAAGCGCAAAGACACGAGTAATACAGCCGGGGAAGAACAGGCAAGGAGGAAAATCACTTCCCCATGAGCAACTACTATTTACAATCTCAAGAGAACCCACTCCCAACATTAACACTCCCTGGTCAGCAAGTGAGCGGCTAGAGACTCATCCATTCCCTGGTCCATTTAACTTATTTAAAAAGAAAACAATATAAAAACACTGAAGTAATAACACGTGTAACCTTGCCACCTTATTACTGTCACCCCTGGTCTTCCCTTCATCCCCATTCCATTGTATTTTGTATCCGCTGTTGTGTCGTGGCCAGACGTAATAGCTTTGAGGCAGGGACTGCCCTTCGCTCCCTGTTTCTGCAGCACCCAGAAAACCCCCCAGGGGATTGCTGTAGTACAAATAAATAATACACTGAGCCTAAAACAAACAAAGAACCCTGGTTCTTGAAAAGTTAGACAAGGCAACTCTCATGAAATACCCACAAGAAAGTGAGATTTGAAAAAAATGGAGGTGAAAAGTCCTATGCAACGGAGGAGTGGGTATGTTTTATTTTTAATTCGCGCTGTTATCATTATTAGCAGTAGGAAATATAAGGCCGAGAGCCCCTTTATGCCAGTTCCTATGTAAACCAAGAAGCGCAAATCCTTGTCCTGCATGATGTACAGTCTAAAGACACAGACAAAGGATATGGGATGGGGGATATTGAAGCATTGGCCCAGCTTGGCTAGCTACACACACTGCCGGCTGATTTTTTAATTGGGGTTAGAGGCCCGGAGGAAGAGAGGAAGAAAGGAAGAGGAACAGACTCTGGAAACAGCTAGTCTAGTCTATTATTAGACTGAACTAACCTGCTATGCATTACTTGGTAGGGACTGTAAGCTAGTCATGGAAGCTGCTATTTTTCAAGAGTAGTAGGCTCTCTTAAATCCTAAATTACTTCTGAAAATGGTACGTACGCTCCTAAGTCATGTAGACACTTGAATATTTTGCCTGTTGCAAATGCTACCTTTGACAAGAAGTTTAATTTTTGGAATGATGATGTTTATAAGGCGTTGCCACTGTCAGTAGCAATAACACATCTTGTTCCTAAAGCTGTTTGTTTTAGACAGAAGAGAGGTCATGTTAATCCTGACTTCGGACCCACTACAGATGGTTTTTTAAAGCAAGTAATTTAAGACATCGATAGCAGCAGCTGAAAAAGGCCAGCCAATTAAAGCAGGAAGGATTCGGTCTTTCCAAACTAGCAATTCATCGGACTGGCACCGTGTGGGATCCCAGTGCTCCATAGTAATGAAATTCCAGGTCCGGAACACCCTCAAACTGGGGTTAATTCCAGAGATAAACCACACTACATGTTGCACCAGTATTAGCAGGGCCCATGATGTGTGTCAGAAGAAACTCTGAAGGCAGGTCACAGCTTACAATATATGTGATGAGATTTACAAGCAGATGAGGATGCAACATATACCACCAAGGGGAGGCAAGAAGGAAGACCCGAGTAACGGATATATAGCAACACAGGCACTCACTAGGATTTGCTCTGAGGCTTTCTCTGTAGAGATGCCTGAGATTCCTTAGGATATGTGTAGCGGAGACATGCCCCATGTGTTATATAATAGTACAATTGTACAGAGGGCAGGCAAAGTGAAGGCTTCCTAAGTGTTTGGGGAACATAAGTGGTTAAATGCCTTTTCCATTCTGGACACCACTGTTGTGGACAGTCATGAACCCAAAAATGAATCAATTTCAGAGCAGCATCTGAGTGCACAGGTTCACGTTTACTTTGGTGAGGAATGGCAACAAACTCTCCATTGCTCCCAGCAAAGCTTCTTTGGGATCCTTGATGCAATCCTGAGGACTTTTTCCCCATCCGAGCCCTCTTGGTTTATAAGTTGTATGCCTTTATCACACATAAGTGTGACAGGCACTTCTTAAGTCTTTTCATTTAGCATAGGTGAACCAGTTAAGGCAAAATAGGAACATTTGCCCATTACAAGATTCAAACCCAGGATGAACCTTCCTAGATACAAATAATGGGAGTACGGCTCCTCTCCACACTATCTCCAGCCAACCCACCGTACCAAACACTGGCAAGAGGATCTCTTCTCATGAGATTTCCCTGTTAATTGTATAGACTCAAGAGGTCTGGATAGGCTAATTATAATGGTGCAACATCTATTTTAAACAGATTTATCTTTTCTCCTTTTTCACCCCTCAATCTAGGTAAACCCTGAGGCCCTTCTTCACCCTAAAACATCAATACAAAAGCTAACTCAATATGAAATGCAACACTGTTCTAAAGTGTGTGTGTGTGTGTGTGTGTGTTAATTATAGGTGGGGTTGGTATTCTGGGTTATGTCCTCATGCAGACCAGCCCTGAGTCTCAACATTTCTTTGCTGTCAACCAGTGCTAGGAATCCGACTGGTAAAATGTGTACCTCATGTCCTTCTATTGGCTAACCCAATCAAAGATGACGAATTTCTACTGCTAACAGTTACTCTGGAAGCTCAAGTGTTAGAAGTCTGTGCTGTGGATCTAAAAAGTTTGACCTGGCTGATAAACCAGGTGGTTGCATGTGATGGACTTCCTGGGGTTTCTTTTGTTTGTTTGTTTCTGTGTGTTTGTTTTTCAGTTTGCTTGTTTAAAAACCTAGGAAATTGCATATCCAAAAAACATTAAGTCAAGCACTCAGAAATCCCAAGATGGCAGAATTAAGATTGCCTACGCATATATTATCTGAGAAGGTTACCTTTGTATATATATACACACACAGAGATATATGAATACAAACACATCACAAAACAGCAACAAATCAAAAGCCAGATTCTGCCATCACAGAATCTCAGTGTTGGAAGGGACCTCAGAAGATCATCTGGTCCAACCCCTGCTCAAAGCAGGATCAATCCCCAGTTAAATCATCCAACAGTTTTTTGCCCCAGATCCCTAAATGGCCCCCTCAAGGATTGAACTCACAACCAGTGAGCTATCTCTCCCCGCAGAGAAGGAGCTCGGAGAATGCATCCTTACTCACATTTGTAGTCATTTACTCCATGAGTGGAACCACTGACTTCAAAACATATATTTGTGGAGGAAGGCACTAATCAATGTGGGACAGAATCTTGCCCTTATTTATTTAAAGGCATACACGGCACTTATCAGGGGTTAATAATAGCTGGCTTCAGCAAAGTATCTGTTGCATATACATAAATTAAAGTCATTACTTTCATTATCAGATTCCGTGTGAACTGAACCTTCACAAAGAGCACTTAGTTTGGAATTTCTAATGCAGAGGAGAACAGATCAGAGCTGCTCTATTTGAATGGTTCCCTAATGAGACAGAAAACCAGCAAATAGCGAATTTGCTTTTCAAGGCAACCATTTGCTCAGGGAGGTCAATATACCTGAGAAGGAACTGCTGTTTCCTGACACACTTGCGTGCAACATATGTAAGAAGGCAGTTCCTTAGCAGCAAAACTCCCCCCTCCCAACCCCACGGCCACGATTTTCCTTCTCTTTCCTTTTCAGAGCAGGGGAACCAGGAAACAAAATCCTCTTTCCTCACTATTTGTTTTCCATGATGGGGCAACACTAGCATGGATGAATGGAGGTGTCCTCTTTCTTCTTTGTGTCGGTCTGGCAGGTGATAGCCAATCTGCATGCAGGATTTTTGCACCCAGCTCCTCCTCCCAGAAGCACTCAGTACGTTGGCTCCTAAGTGGATGAAAACTTGAGCCATGTCACTGAAAGCATTAGAAGAACAAGACAGAAGGTGGCTCCGGTGTACCAAGCAGAACAGCTTGGAGCACACAGCTTTTTCATCCTGTGAACCCCTGGATGTCTGCCCAGAGGTGCACGAAGAGCAGATTGCATTAGTGATTTGAGTGCCCTTCTACTTTGAATGATCATTTAACAACCCCTCTCACCTTCCTATCCTGAGCGAAGTGAAGGAATACACCTGTCTCCAGAGGCAGGTTTAACCGTGCACCTTCAATGGGGAAGCCCCACTCAGCTGTGCCTCGTACTGCAAGGTCACATCCTGGAGGCTTATAGATTTCCACATTCATTGTTAACCCAGGCCAGTTGCTTTCCATCCCTCAGAGCAGTGGGAATCACCTGGGCAAATCGAGAGCTGGAGCAGCAGCTGCTGGTGCCTTAACAAAAGTACCAGGGTGGATTGCACTGTCTGGTTCAAAGCTGTGCTTTAACCAAGTGAACGTTTCAATCTTTGAGGAAAAAAACTGTGCAGCAGATTGGGCATTAGGAAAGCATCAGGCTTGGTCTACAGTTAAGTTTAGCTGCCACCTCTTGTCGTTTAGGACTGCGAGTAAAATCACACCCCTGGCCCACATAGCCATGTCAGCGAAAGCCCTAATGTAGACAGTTATTCCAGCAAAAGAAGGCCTTAGGCAAACACACCTTATTTTGCTTGGAGAACTGAGATAAATTATACCCAGAGACATTTTTCCCCCAGTATAAATTGTGGCTACGCTCAGAGGGTTTGATGGTACAGTAGGGCTACTGGAAAATCCTTTCTAGTGTAGACAAGGCCTTACTGAGTCAATACAATAGTAATACAATGACTATAATGTTCTGATAGACTTTGCATAACAGAAGCACAAAGACATCAGAGAGGCTTTCACTGAGGATGGAGGGATGAATTTTGTTCACTTGTATTGATATTTTAGGCTGGCATTCATCCCAAGCAAAGGGGTTTGCACGGGGTCTATGCACCACTTACATCCCACTGAGATCCTAAAAACAGACCTTAAAGGGAGCATACCGTGTGCACTGGCCCACCGCAGAGAAATGAATTTCATCCTTAATGAAAAGAGACAGTTGGTTGACTTCTCTGTCAAACAAAAAGGAAGCGAAGGAGTTACATTGGTAATCCTGCTCCTTAGGAACACACTTCGGACGCACAACACATTTCCTGTTTAGGACTAAATTATGTGTTTCATAACACTCACTTATAGAATTCACAGGGTTTATTCCAGGTAACAACTCCACCAAACACGGGCATGACAAACTTCCTCCTAAGATCCCCTCTCCCTGGCCCCCAGTCATATATAACAAAATATGCAAGACAATAACTTAATGCTAAGATAAAAATACAGCTCTCTCTATTTCTGGAGGTGCTGTCTACACTAATCATTCCAATATTTCATGTGCAGTATATTGAGACCCTGGGGTAGATAGTGTTACAGAAGTAACTTGAATGGAGCTTGTCATATGTGGCTTTGTAGTGGGATCATATAGTGCAAAGGTGGCTTCATAATAAAGTTTATATCAGAAGGTATCTGTATGTTAAAACAGACTGATTTAATAAAGGAAGGAAGGTGGCTTGTAGGTGTAGGGAAGGGTCAAGGGATGAATTAGACTCATTTGTTAGTCTCAAATCCAAGACTGCCAATGCAATGAATATTGTAATAGAAGAATAATCTCTCACTGACTTTTTTACGCTAACAAGTCATGTTTATCTGCCTTTATCCCATTCACTTGCATCTCCTCAAGTAGCTGCCAAGTTTACAAACATGCCTTCCGCTTGAAAACAGCTGTGGCCTATAATCACATATTTTATTTGAAACTCTGGGTTGTGGCCTATGATAATGGAGATGGGAACTATCTAAACAGGAAAGTAATGGCAAAAATCAGCCCTAAACATGCATTTAGACTGTAATTAGCCCTGCTGCCTTCCAATTCAAACAGTAATTCACTTGACTTTTCCTTCACTTATTCATTTTATGGCGGGGTGGGGGGGTATCCTTTTTGCTCTTTCACACAGGCTCCTTTTTTATGTGGAGGTGCCTCTTATTTTAATAAAAATGAAATCAAATTTCTGATCGAGTCACTCCAACATCAGTAGAGGTGTCTCCTGCACTGGTATTGGGAGACCTTCAACAGTCAGTCAAATGAGACTAGGTGAGTTGCAGCCTTGGAACAATCCTCCTTTGGCACTGTCACAGACTGGTCGAGCTAATAGGCCTTTTCCATGTCTCTCTTGTAAGATTCTGTAACTGGCAAAGGATCTTACACCCTGCGTGCCACCAGTCCCTAGTCCAGCCTGGCGATTGAAAGCAACACCCATCTGTACTATATCCAATGTCCTCTTTGCAGTAAGATAATAGTCACAGTCTAATTGAGAAGGGTCTGCATGACAAAACCACCGCTGCTAATTGGCACTCTCAGTTATAGGCCGTGAGCTGAACAAGAAAGGAAAATGAATGATTGACTCCTCACTACAGATGGTCTCTCCAGCTCAGGACGGAGGCTCGTTAGATGAGAATTGTAGGGAATTCTGCATTGCTGTGGTTGGTATTATAAACTGTTTGCCGGCTGAGAGGGGGGTGCAGGGCTGCCACCTTCTCCCATCCTCCAGAACTATATTCACGTTGGTATTTTCTTTCATAAATGGTGAATGTTTTTATTAGTTTCAAGGCCCCTTAGGAAACTTGTTGCAAAGATGGAAATTCAATCCGGGTTTCCTTAGTCTCAGTCTAGTTAGTGCCAAGGCCACCTCTTCCTCTGTCCTGGTTCCCTGGCATGCATTTAATCCATTAGACCAGGGGTCTCCAAACTACGGCCTGGGGGCCGGATCCGGCCCACAGCTTCAATCTGTCTGGCCCTCCAGCTGAGCAGGCACATGGAGAAGCCGCCGCTGCCCCCTCCCTGGCGAGCTGCTGCCGGCGGCCCCATGTGTGGAGGTGTGAGTGCCTCTGCCGCAGCAGCCAGCGGAGTAAAAGGGCGGGGGCAAGGCAGAGGCCAGAGGAGCAAAGGGGTGGGGATCGCGACAGTGACTGGAGGAGCAAAGGGGGAGATTTTGCATATATTTGCATATATTGCATTTTTTCACAGTCGCTTCGGCCCATGAAGCCCCTTCAAAAATCTAATATGGCCCTCGTCTCATAAAGTTTGGAGACCCCTGCATTAGACCAGTGGTTCTCAACCAGAGATACACATACCCCTGAGGGTACACATATGTCAATTCATCAAGATATTTGCCTAGTTTTACCACAGGCTACAGAAAAAGCACTAGCAAAGTCAGTACAAACAAAATTGTCATACAGATAGTGACTTGTTTATACTGCTCCATATCCTAGATGCTGAATTGTAAGCACAATATTTATATCCCAATCAATTTATTATATAATTATATGGTTAAAAAATGAGTCAGCAATTTTTCAGTAATAGTGTGCTGTGACACTTTTATGTTTGTATGTCTGATTTTGTAACCAAGTAATTATTAAGTGAGGAGAAACTTGAGGGTACCCAAGACAAATCAGATTCCTGAAAGGGGTACAGCTGTCTGAAAAGGTTGAGAGCCACTGCATTAGATCAAATAGCTTTAGAAGGACATAAGCATTTTGCCCCTTCTCTTCCGCTAGCTTTTTGATTTTTCAGAGTTAACAACCTGTGAATTTTGGAGTGAATGGGGCTTTAAAGATATGTCACAAAACATGCAGCCTGTGGAAATATTTCCATGCAACATTTCATCAACAGTTTTAGAAATGTCATTAAACTCTGTGGCTGTTTTGTGAAGTCAAAACCAGGTAAATTTAGATGTTTGAGATTTTTGCTGTGGATATGTGGCCCAGCCCCACTTTCGGAAGCTGCTGACCCGAGGTAACACACATGACTGCGTTCTTGAAAGCACAGGTGCAGAATTGCATTAGCGTAAAGAGGTTAAAACCCTATTAATATCTTGGCAGATTTCACATCAAAGCTTGCATTACCTTATGCTTCGACAGAAGACCAGCAATTCATCTCCGCTGAGAGTTTGTTTTAGCTCATTTGTCTACAAACAAAAAAAAACAAAACCAAAAAAAAACCCCAAACCAAAAAAAAAAAAACCCCAGCCCACTTCAGTCACTTCACTTCATTCTGATATAACAAATACAGGAGACATATGTTCTGATTTTCAGGGTTCAATGAGAGCTACAGGTGCTCTCACTGAAAAATCAGGCTGTTAATGCACAGGGAATTGGTAACAGGCTGGCTGAGAACCCTTACCGTATTGTAAACAGATACCGTAAAGGTTTCCTTCATTGCACAGGGAAAATCTATAGCGCTCCGTTGTCCCAGAAGGTCTGGCCCCACTGTGCACACATGCTGCCTCCAGCAGGAGCTTCACGAGGCACTGAGCCTCGGAAACACAAGGGCTTCTGGAGTTCCTGGGGAAAGGAGGTGCTGCATCATTTTGCAGCAGATCCCTTGTGTGCTTCCTTATGACTACGATGGAAAGACCACAGGCCAGATCCACCTCTGCCTTCCCAGAGTGGGGCAAAAACAGCCGATGCGAACCAATGATTTTGGCCCATGGCCTTTCCGATAACTTTGTACAGCAGGTAGCGGGGTAGGTGAATCAGGTAGCTTGTTAGAGCTTCCCAATTCTGTAGCCAGCTCTGCACTGGTCCTGGCCCCAGCAGAGTTTAAGAAATCTAGGAGCTGCTTTAAAGTTTGCCAAGCCAGTAATGGTCCCCAAGCATGCTGTCCATCCTCCCCTGTCCCTGGACCATTCCCCCTTGCAAGCCCTTACCACAGCCTACCGTGAGGGTTCTGAAAGAGGATGATGGTAGTGGCATAGAAGTCACCTCTGTCAGCTCTATGCCCAGTAGCGATTCTTCCACATCTAGGATATCCCCTACTGGGAACAAGAGGCCAGTTTCTACCCCTTTGCACAACAGACAGTGCAAAGAGAGTGCAGCATTTGGGTCTAAGTATTTCTGTGTGCATTGACTGAGCTCCTTAAAGTACCTGAAATGACTCCATTCGACAGCTCCAAGATTTGTTTGATCGCCTGATCACCATTTCTAAGAGTTTCAAAAGTTAAAGAAAAAACCTCAGCACATTCATATTGTTTGCAGACCTATTTTTGGCTGAACGTACAGAAACCAAGGCCAAAGATCTGCTAGAATCGATTGACTTACAGTCTCCAAAGCACTCCGCGTTCCCAAGTTTTGTTGAGGAAAATTACTAAATTTCTACAAGTGCCAGCCAGAGCTCTGAGAGAGAACGGCTGTTTGCGTGGAGCACTTTGGAAGCACTTACAGGCCCTCTGTTTTTTTATGATTCTGAACAAACACACCACCACAATAGCAGAGTGGAGTCAAATCTGCATTCCACAGAGCATGTGGCCAACGCACTGAGAGAACCGGACATGAAGGGGTTTGCTTTTAAAGCAGCAGTGCCAATATTTCCTTTGATACAGCGCTCCCTGCAGCTCTCAGGGCATATTGGGTCTAAATGAAGTCCACGGAGTAAGGCCAGCAAAGACTATGGCTAATTGTGCCTGTGTTTTGTTAAACGCAGAGTGTACTTACGGTACCTTATAAATAGTTATAACTGTTTGTGTTTGTCTCTGATCAAATCCTATTTACATCGACATGCATGTAAGGTCCAGATATGTTCCTGCCAAGGATCTTGGTGCTGAAAAAGTTATGAGAGAGGGTAGAAAATAGAATAGAATATCAGGGTTGGAAGGGACCTCAGGAGATCATCCAGTCCAACCCCCTGCTCAAAACAGGACCAATCCCCAACTAAATCATCCCAGCCAGGGCTTTGTCAAGCTGGGCCTTAAAAACCTCTAAGGAAGGAGATTCCACCACTTCTCTAGGTAACCCATTCCAGTGCTTCACCACTCTCCTAGTGAAAAAGGTTTTCCTAATATCCAATCAGAGATAGCATTGTACTATATACCAACCTGCCCCTGGTTCAAAATAGACAAACGGATGTAAGGGGCCAAACTCCAAAGACAGCAGGACCCTATCCTGGATGGATCACCCTTGCCTCGGAGAGATACTGAAGGGGTCTGTCCTTTTCCTGGCTAACTTGTCATACCTATAAAGTCTCATCACACTGAACCACTGTCCTGCTCCTTTGTCCTTGCAGATGCACACTACACTTAACGATACTGTATATTAGAGTTCGTAAAAGAACCAAAAAACAACCCCCAAATAAACAAACCCCAACACAAAACCAGGAACATGTTTTTGCGACTGTTCTGCCCTAATCCTCTCCTGCCTTTTTTTTTTAATTCTGCCACCAAAATTAGATCTTTGGATTAAAGTTTGAAATGTGACAGATAGCGAGCAGTTGGACGACGTAACGTGCTCTTTTTCTCTAGGTAAACACAATCCGCTCCGCTTTCATCTGTCTTCACTCAGGATCAAAGCTTCCGTCAGACAAACAGCTTACCAGGCACTGGATGGTGAGTGCACACTGAAGCAGAACGAGAACACAGTCGCCTTTTGCTTGACATTGATTAATTTGTATCCTCTGGCCTATAAATAGCATGTGGCGATTGTAGCTCTGCAGCTCCCAGATGATTTGCCAGGTTCCAGGCGGATGTTTTGCCCTGTCAGAGAAACCTATTAACTCACCTGGCCCAGCTTCCCAGAAACACCATTTCTGGCTTTTTTTCCCCCAAACGTTTTTGTCGTATGTTGCGCCAGGTCCAAAAGGAATAGGACATACAGAGTAGGAAGTGGACACACCTAATAGGTCTCTCTGAATTTAGGCCCTGATTCTGCACTTTCGTCCACATGGGTTGAAGCCCTCTGCCCACACAGAGTCCCAGTGATTTGCTACAATACAGCCCCAGGACCTGGTGACTTTAGGCTGCCCAGGGTAGAATCTTGCCATAAGATTATGAGCTACTCACGGTAGGCCCAGTCTCATTGGTTTGTAATGTGCTATGTGCCTCACTAGGGCTGTAAAAACACTTGATCGTAATAATGTGCACTCCTCCGTCGGACTGATAAAAATTGTTTCTGATCAAGGCAATGGCCTCCTAGCAGAGTATTTTCATATCCCATTCTTGGTTTGTGACCCAGAACCATCTGCGAGGCAAATTGGCAGCTTTCTGCTGACAGAAGAGAGCCCAGTCAATATTGGCCTTTGAAGTTACAGCATCTCCGGTGAGTGTGGCTAAGGCAGAGTACTGGTGATTAAAGAGAGGTGAAACTTCAGAGTGTGTGAGAAAAGAACCGTGTGGAACCAATGTCCGTTCCGCTGGCCATGGTCTCTTGGCTCCATGACCCAGCTGCCTATCAGCCCTAGTGGTCAGAGTCGCTATCTTCAACCTCTAAAGGGGAGGTCAGCCCGGCAGCAAGCTTTGAGGGGTGTGTATTATGGAAAAGGAAGGACCTGACTGCCAACTTTATCATTCAACTGGAGTATACGACAGTGCCTCTGCTCTTCTTCTGATCTTACGAATGGGTAAGGAGGAGAGGGGAAACTTGGCCACAAGAACAGGTTTCAAAGCTTTTAGTCAGGGGGAAGATGGCAGATAACATGTAATGGGGTGATGCTTTTGACTGACTACAGGGTCTGCTGGGGGTGACGAAGATCCGTTTTGTGTAGCACCTCTGGAGGCCGTAATTTACTAGAATAACAGACTCATTTTGGATTCTACCTGCATGTTAGCTGGTTAGGAAGACTCTTTTCACCTCCTCTTGACAAGCAGCTAATCCATACCTATCAGTCGTGGCATCCTGGCCTGGTTATCAGTGACTGAATCACAGGAATCTCTTTTACAGAACTCTTACCAGAAGAGGAGAGATGCAAAAGCTTTCTGATACTTCGTTTTCACACTCGGAGTTGAGCTTGATAAGAAAGTGCCGGAAAGAAAGATGGGGGCGAGTTTACAGCTTTGTCACTGCCAGCAGATGTCACTGTGTACCAGCTATGGGCCTGGCAGTGAGAGACTGGCACTGAAAATGTAAGGTAATATTCACTTAGATTGTGTAAAGAGAAAAAAAAATCCGTACAAGCCCTGGAATTCCTGCAGTGCTGAGAACTTAGCTGTCAGGATGCAAAATTATTATTATGTGATCTGGCTTCAAGTTGTTTGTTACAATCTGCAGCTGTTATTCTGGGTCACAGAAACCACTGATTTTATCTAAAACCCTTTAATTATTGTTTAAGGCGAAAGAAGCCAACCCAACCGCAGCTCCTCGGTTATTCAGCTAGCCATGCAGAAAGCGCTGTAAATACAGGAAAGCGGGTTTAAAAAAAATACCAGAATCATCAAATGAAACTGCCCTGACTGGACAAAGGGATGGAGAGTACAGGTGGAAACCACTAACACTTAACCATTGTGTACTAGCTTTTATCTGAGACCCAGAAGGATACTACAAATATTAATAAATATCAACTAACCAAAAGCCACATGATAGCCCTGGGAGGTAGGTAAGCTGTTATTATACAGGTGCCAAACAGGTATACAGGACCTAGAGCGTATGTTGACATGGAGATAAAACACCTGCAGCTGGACTGGGTCAGCTGACTCAGGCTCACAGGGATTGGGCTCAGGACTGAAAATTGCTTGTAGACATTCAGCTCGAGTTGATGCCCGAGCTCTCGGACTCTGGAAGAGTAGAAGGTCCCAGAGCTCTGGTTCCAGCCCGACCCCGAACATTCACACAGTTGACTCAGGCCAGCTATGGTCATGCTGCAGATCTTTTAGCCCCATGTGGACATACCCAGCAAGATTAAATGCTGGGTGACCTTACAGTCATAGTGTTTGAGGCCAGATGGGACCGGACCACCAGATCGTCTAGTCTGAACTCCTGCATGTCACAGGCACTAACACCAACCGGCACCTGCAAACTAAATCCAACAACCTTAGAAAAGTCAGTAATGGAGCTAGGAATGGAACCCAGGAGTCTTGATTTCTAGTTGTCCTGCTCTAACCAGTTTATTTATGAACTAAAAAACAATGCATTGCTATCTCACCCTGCCCCAGTCACGAAAACCACCACCTGCAACATCCTCAGAACTTGGCTGATTTCTGCTGTGCATCAGGGTCTAAGGAGCTCAGCTTCCCTCAGCCATTCACTATAAGTGAAGAATGCTGATTGGTGGCATTTCAAACACCAATGAACAAGTGTCTCCAAATGTTCATGTGTTTCCCCACGCGCTTTGGTGCCCAAATGTAGTGAGGAGGTAACAAGGAAGCCACCCGTCCACTGACTCATTCCACCAAGGCTACCTATTTTAGGGTGACCAGATGTCCTGATTTTATAGGGACAATCTCAATTTTGGGGTCTTTTTCTTATATAGGCTTGTATTACCCCCCACCCTCTGTCCCGATTTTTCACATTTTCTGCCTGGTCACCCTAATCTATGTATTAATTATTGTGACTATTATTTGTATTATGGTAGTGGCTAGAGGGCCCAAGTGAGATTGGGGCACCATTGTACAAGGCACCTTACAAACACATAGTGAGAGACAGTCACTACCTCAACAACACCCAAAGTGTGGGAGAAAGGAACAATTAATACCCCCCCCCCAAAAAAAAGGTACTGCGGTGCCTAAACCCCAGACTTAAGTCCCATCTTTAGGTACCACTGCAACGCACAAAAGCCCTGCTCAGCTGCCGGCTAACCCTGTAGGTGCCTATGCTCATTTGGAGGCTTCAGTTTTCACAGTAAGTGGTAGAGTTCCCTAGATACCTCTGTTTCTGCCTCTGGGCATATGGACTGCAGCCCTGCTCCAGGACACCCATCTCCCACTGTGATCAAGAGACTGGGGGAAAACAGGTGTGCTGCTAACACCTATGTTGCTTGTGGTGCCTGATACAATAGGCAGCGTCTATGCGTACCCACCCTGATTGGGCCCCATTCAAAATCTGGCCAGAGAAGATAGTGGATGTGGTTCTGATCATAGTATAATGTCTAGCCCAGTGACTAGTGCACTCAGCTGGGATGTGGGAGTCCCAGGTTCAATTCCCCACCTTCCTGATAGGGAGAAAGGCTTTGAACAGGGGTCTCGTGCCTCTCAGAACAGTTCTCTATCCATGGAGCGATGGGGAATTCTGAGCTGGTGCTCCCCCAGCCTTGCCTGTTGAAGCTGTTCCACTGCGGCTAAATAATGTCCCTGAGACAGAGAGAATGACTTTGTAGCCTGATCGTACAGGCACTCATGTGGTAGACTGAGGGTCCAAGTCTCCCTGCTCCAATAACCGTTTAATTATTTATACACAGTGAAACAGCTTCAATGCCATTATACTCCATAATGAAACACACTTCCAGGGCCTTTACTTGGGCAAATGCTGCCGCTCAATGTTTTCTCTTCTTACAGCTTTCTCTCCTTTGGACAACAAGAGTATGAACTATGGCCCAGCCATTTCCTTACCTAGCTTGAGGTGTTTTAGGGCTTGGCTACACTGGGAACTTTAAAGCGCTGTCACCCGCCTGAGTCAGGAAGTTAGAGAGCTACAAAATGTAAGTGTAGCCAAGCCCTTAGTTTAGCTGGATACTGGGTTGTGTCCTATAGGTGGTTAACCACCTAATGGTCGCTGTACACAGGCCTGCATTCCCTATGGTGCAGAATGACGTGGGGGTTAGCTGATGCACAGACCTTGTGCAGACCTACCGTGTTCTTGCTTGTCTGCACTATCACACAGGAGACCTGGGTGCAATTTCTCTCCTCTCCCCATGGATGGGAATGTTGTTGAAGTTCACCGAGGGCTGCATGCTGCAAGGGGCTGAGCACCCTCAGTGCCCATTGCCCTTAGTCTGAATGAAGGGTAGCTCAGCACCTCTCCGGAAATGCTCAGCACTTGGCAAGGCAGGGTGCTTCCCTCCTCAAAGCCTTTGGAAGTAAAACAACCCAAAGAGCAGTCTGCCTTGTGATGTGGACGGCTGTCTCCCAGGAATGCAGACCTCACAGGGCACAGTACCTGCTGTCTCAGACGTGACTTCCCTAGACTTTGATCTACAGCCATTGAAAGCCCGTCTTGCTGAAATCACCCCAGATAATGCTGTACAGACACAGCATGGGAGGTGTGATACATACTGAATAGTGGATTATACAAGGACACTTGTTTGCACATGCAATTAACTGCTTGTGTGTACAGGTTCACGTGTTGTGATTACCATGTAATATTTAGGGCACAAGGCCTGGGCACTGTGACTGTCACTGTCCTGCTTTGAACAAGCCTACTTCAGCGTTTGAAGATACAACACACGTCATCCCTGTAATCCCTAGGCACAACGGGACAAGTTAAGGATGCCGTTTCAGGTCTCATTATGAATTCTCTTACTTTGTAATCAAATAAACTCTTATTCCTAAACTGTCCAGTGGAAGATTTTAGCCAGAGTTGTTGTTTGTTGGTTTGCCGTCAATAATGTGCTTGGTGCCGTACTACAGTGAAACATAAAGATGCTCCGTGCCCTGATCAATGTCAGTAGAGTTACACTGGCATAAAGCTGGTGTAAGAGAATGGAGAAGCCGGCCAGTGCCTCACCTCTCATCCTAGAAGATCAGGGACTGACTTCTGATGAACGCTTAAGACCATATTGAATCATCCGGCACGCACAATAATAAGGGGTTATGAAGGCAAACTTCTCTTCCGTTGGGAAAGGGGGTGGAGGGATAATAAGAAAAACACTCAAAAATCAGGACTGTCCCTATAAAATCGGGACATCTGGTCACCCAATTCCTCCATAATGTCATGTTTTGCCTATGCAGCATAAATTTGCATGGTCTGTTTTTGCTGTCATATAGACTAGAAACTCCATGTCTAGTTTGCCAAGCACTATCCCCACCATGCTTCATTTGCCATTGCTGATTTCCACTGAATATATTTCCCCAGAGAGAAGAGATAATATTTTCCAAGTGAATCTCATTTTGTTATTTTGCATCCATATTTTTAACTTCTCTAGACCCCATTTCTCTGTCCTTATTAATATTTGCAATAACATGAACATGCTGTTTTCTCCCTCTTTCAGATCATTAATGAAAATATTCAATAAGATGGGACCGTGCGTGAGTCCCTTCAGTATTCTATTTGATACCTCTGTAAAAATCAGTTCACTGCCATTTATCTGTACCATTTGTTTGCGTTTCTTGAGCCAGTTTTTGATCCATTAGACGAAGCCCAATTCTCACTGCATTTCTCCTTGCGTAGTCCTTCCCACTCGTCCAAGTGACTGTTATCATTCTGATGTGATTTCTTTTTACACACACTTTGCACAGCTGGAACTGAGACTACCCCAGGGGCAAAGCAGTGACAAATTTTAACATTTCTGATGAAGCGTGCGCAAAAAAGTATATCGCTTCCTTTACTATCTCCTGAATTCTCTTTCTTCATAATGGTCTCTCTCCTGCAGGTCTTCCTCTGGAAATTCCCATGGGTTCCAAAATTAGAATTTGAGCTAAACGAAGTAGCGGAGTGAGCTATGATCTAACTGTATTGTATAATTAACAATATCACCATACCTGGTCTCCCTTCTCTCCTCTGCCATATGCTCCTTTGCCCTAGAAAGGAGGGAGGAAGGTAAATTTAATATATAACAATACTACATTGCAACTTTTGTTCAAGGATCTCAAAGCACTTTATAAATATTAATGGACAAAACACCCATGCAGATTTTATTATTGATTATTTATATAAGTGCATATGTGCATGGCCCTTTACGTGAAGAAAAGTGTAAGACAGAGATCCTGCTCTGGAACAGTTTGTAATCCAAGGTCATGGTCTTGCAACTGGCCTACAGAGATGCAAGGGTCTGTCCATGTAGGTCCAACTGTAGGATCAGGAGCGAAGTTCAGACAACATATAAGGTGAGATGGAGATAAACTCTCTTGGGAGAGGAAGACAGGATATGGAACAACAAAATCATGTGGCTGCTTAGGAAATTGCCTACACTTCTTCAGGGTTACACTTTTTTATTTAATTAAAGATGCCCTTATTATATAGATCAATATTATTATACCTGTATAACAGGGCAGCGCAAAGAGCTCAAGTGACTTCCCCAGTTCAGACAACAAATAGCAGCTTAAAAGAACCTAGACCTTCTGAATCCCAGCATCCCCATTCCAATCACCACGTCACACTTACCCCTTATTCTACATAAGACATTAGTTAATATTTATGACATTAAGCTTCCAAAAAAAGAGACACTGTGAGCTTTAATTAGTCTCAATCTCCGTTAAAAACCCAGCCTTTTTTCTCGATTAAATAATGAGCCAGAAGGTGGCATTTTTTATCAGGAGCAACTGATTGACATGAGATCTCACTGTCACCTTAATGTAAACACCAAAGATCGACTCTTTCCTTTGTGTGTCAATGCACCGCAGTGTCCCTCCTGGATGTGCTACACAGTCAATGTATCCACTTCACACATTTGAACTAAAAGGCCAACGACAGGCCGACTAGCTGTTGGGTTGAGAGACAAAGCATTGAAATGCACAGAGAACGGCATCAGCTGACTGACACTAGAAGGGTGAATATCATCGCTGCTCGGAGAAGAGCAGGGTGAGCCAGAAGACCCCATTCCAGGAAGCCAGAAAGATCAAGGGCCCAGGAGAGGAGTGAGGAGAGGAAGCAGTCCTGTGTAGTTACGCCTGGGATCTGAAGTCCTGTAGTGTAGGGCAGGGCAGGGCTCCCTTCTCTTCCAGCCAATCGGGAAAAGCTCCCTGGAAAAGGACAGTATATAGACAAAAAGAACAAGAAGTACTTGTGGCACCTTAGAGACTACAATTTATTTGGGCATTAGCTTTCATGGGCTAAAACCCACTTCATCAGCTTATGCCCAAATAAATTTCTTAGTCTCTAAGGTACCACAAGTACTCCTCATTCTTTTTGCCGATACAGACTAACACAGCTACCACTCTGAAACCAGTGGATAGACAGGGCCTTCTCTCTTGGAACACAGGAAACACTGGTGAGAGAAGGAAGCCAGAGCCAGAAGGCTAAACTCCAGGGAGAGACACTTATGCTATGGCAGGGGAAGAGCTCTTTGTAGACGTCAGAATACATGGGCATCTTTAGATTGCAGTGATGGACTTTATCGGTGGGACTGTTTGCGGTCATTAAAACAGCCCCTGGCGGAGGGTGGTAGAACTTGCAAGGAAGGCTGTGGTGGGTTTGTAAAGGCACGTCTACACTGCAGTTAAACACCCGTGGCTGGCCTGGGTCAGCTGAGCTCGCACTCTACGGCTGTAAAACTGCAGTGTAGATCTTCAGGCTGAGCTCCGGGACTCTTCCCCCTCGTGAGGTTCCAGAGCTCGGGCTCCAACCCAAACATCTACACAGCAGTTTCACTGCCCTGCAGCCTGAATCCTGCAAGCCCGAGTCAGCTGTCCCAGGCCAGCCATGGGTGTCTAACTGCAGTGTAGACATAACCTAAGCGGCCATGACGACATAGAAGAGAGGGAGTCTGTTGAAAATAGAACTTGGCCAGTAAGCAGAAGTCCTTTCACAGCAAAATAAGCCCCATGCAATCAATAGGAGAACAACCCTTTCCCCATCTCTCATATTCCACTGCAAAATCAGTCAGCCTCTGATATCTCTGACTTACCGAGTCTCCCTTTTCTCCTTTTAGACCAGGAAGTCCTTGGCTGCCACTTTCTCCCTGGAGAAGAGGAAAGGGATATGAGCACCACAAGACTGTAAAACATATTGCTCTTCTGAAAGGCACACGGCCATTGCTGGTTGTGCCTAACAATTGAGTCAACTCAAGAGTTGTCCCCGTTAGGATTTGTATATTCGATATTTCAAATATGTCTTTGCTATTTAAGTGCATCAAAGATTGGTCTCCCAATACTGAAGCCCACTTTTCCCAAAGCCCCAGCTTAACAGCTAGCCACAGGGCAGGAGCTGCTGCAGTCAGAAAGCCCACCCATGCATCAGTACATGGGAAGCTTGGGTGCTGGTGTATGATTTATACGCAGTCGCTGAATCCTTGAAGGGGCAATGTCAAAGCAAAGAGACAGCTCCCTTTACAACTCCTTTTCAACACAGTGAGGATTCCCAGCCTTTTAACTGTGATCCAGAGAGCTCTAACGCTTAGTTGTTAAAATGGTCCAAAAAAGGGAAACAATAATGAAAAACTTCAAAAATGTCAGTCATCTCTGTCCTGCAGGTTTCAAAAAGGAACCGTTTTTCAATTATTCCGAAATTGTTATGAACATTTTTGTTTCAGAAATTTTTTGTTTTTGTTTTTTTTCCCATGTTGTGGGGGTTTCCTCCCTGGCCCCCTTTTTTTTCTATTTAACAGAAAGCAGGAAGAAAGGGAAGGGGGAAATGAGAAAGAGGGGAGGAAAGAAAAGTGACACACTGACAAAGCTGGGGTTTATTTCATTTCCCCATTTTATCCATAAAAACTAGAATAATTTAAAAAAAACTGTGGAAAAATTGAGATTTTTGTTTGGTTTTTGTTCAAAAAATTCTTACCAGCTCTGGAGCTGAATTCTGTGTAATTTAGGGGTAAGAACGAAGCTGGGTTTGCATGATCTTTCCACACTCCAACCCAAGCCATGGACAGGGGCCAGTTCAGCCCCTAGCACAACTCAGAACAACCTCAGGGCTCCTCTTGCTGGAAGCTCTTACATCATTCAGGGGTTGCTGGAGTCCTACATCCTACTCCAGGAGGGACTGGGAATAGGGTGACCAGATGTCCCGTTTTTAAAGAGACAGTCCTGTATTTAAACCCTCCTGCCTGTTTCCTGATTTTTTGTTTAAAATGGGCAGATTGTCCCGTACTTTTTGTCTTGCCCCCATCAGTACTGGTGGGTCCCACTGTCGGCCGGATCCCTGCTCGTCATCCACCTGCCCACCAGGGGTGAGTGGGGGCGTGTCCGGTGGCCAGTGATAGGGGTGGGTGTGCAAGGCTGGGGACGGGGCTAAGATCCAGCGTGCGGGGCCAGCCAGTCCCTCTGCTGGTCCATCAGCACAGCTCCTGCTGCATGCCGGCTCTCGGCTAAACGGGCCCCACTCCAGTCCCATTTCCAGCTGGCACTGGCTGCGTGCTGCAATGGTTGGTGAGTGCGGCAGGTGCCAGTGGTTACCTGTTGCCTCTGTTGCCCACCCATCAGCCCTTTATGTGCTCCCCATCTCACTGTCCTCTCCCTGCTTTGCTCCTTCGCCCCCATCCCCGCCCCGCTGCTCCTCCATATCCCCACCAGTGGGGCGCGTCCCACTTCCAGCGCTGTGCAGAGAACCAACCCCTGGTCAGAGCGCTCAGCTCACCAACAGCCTGGCCGGCAGGCTCCTTCCTTCCCCCACTGCCTCTGGCTGGGCCGGTGCCCTGGGAAAGCCCAAGACCTCCAGCTCAGAGCACAGGGCCTTCAGGAGCCGAGTCCTGCATGTGCCAAAGCCCCGCACAGCGCTGGGACGGCGGGGAAGCCTTTCTGTTCCTTAGCTAAGCTCTGGATTGCAGGTGGGAAGCATTTCCAACCTGTTCATTCCCCAAACCTGGGGCAGGAGCTTAGCACCCTCTTCATTCCACCCCACCCCCTTGGGTCCTGCCCCCAGGGAGCATGAGCCTTCTGCAGCCCCCAGCACCAGGGCTGTCCCCAGCTATTCTGGGGCCCTACACAGCCCCCATGTAGGGGAGAGGGATGTCTGGGGCCCCAGGTCTCCACAGGGGGTGAGGGGGTAGACTGGCTTTTGGGGTGGGGGGAACAGCCCCCCAGCACTCACTGGTGGCGTGGCTGGGACCAGGCCACTGCATTTCCTACTGCTGGTGAGTACAGGCCCGGCCTCGCCCTGCTACAAGTGTAGCCAAGTCCAAAGAAGTGTTCAGCTGCACCACTTGCCGAGCACCTTGTTGGGACACATACTTTCTGTGATGGAGACAACCCAGAAAGATGTGCTGAAGTCTAATTCTTTAATTAGACTAATAAGAAGGTGCAAATTTTTAACAGGGAGGGTAATTAACCCTTGGAACAACTTACATGGGTTGTGGGGGAATTCTCCATCACTGGCAACTTTTAAATGAAGACTGGACCTTTGTTTGTCTAAAAGATCTGCTCTAGGAATCAGGAATTAATTCAGGGAAGTTTATGGCCTGTGTTATACAAGAGGTCAGGCTACATGATCACAACGCTCCCTGCTGACCTTATAATCCTATGAAAATAGGTGTGAAAAGCATGCTGCAGCCAAGAATAATGAAATAAAGATGGTGTTGTTAGTTGTATTCTGCAGCACGTTAACAGCCCAACTCAGTCTCCTCTGTACACACGCTGATTCTTCCAAGTCTATCTCCTGCTTCTTTCTCTAATTTTTTTTTTTTGCTACATCTCCTTCCAAAACATAACGTGCTGTGTCACCGTATATTACCCTCACGTTAACAACATACTGGACTGAGGGAGGCAGAGACAATCACCTCTAAAGGAGCTTTTCCTTTCTCTAATCTCTGAGAATTCCCAGGGTTTGCCCTGGGTTATAGGACTTAAACCGAAGAAAAATAGAAGGTTATCAACTTCCTCCCCTGTTTCTGATTTGTGCACAGTTGCGTGGAATATTCACAGGAGTTAGACGATGTCACAAGAATAGCATCTTCCAAGCTTTCCTGCCCTGACTTTTCCCCTCAGAGGAAATCAACATACTCTTATGGAGTCACTCTCAGTATCCATGTCTAAGGGCCCTGGGATCCATATGCACAACAGCTGATGACTTCCATGACGTTGGAATGTTTCAGTCTGAGGGGAAAAAACTAGTCTCCCAGTCATTTAGGGCTAGACTGTACCCTTACTGACTGCCCTGAGCCAAGGAGGGTGTGTAGTGATACCGCCTCTGAAGCAGAGCAGAGAATGAACTGTGATCACAATTCCTCCCCTGCTTCCCCCTTGCTCTGGGGAGGGAGTACATTACTTCACCTCTTTTTCAGGTATACATGCTTCTCTGTATGTGCTTGCGCAATTGCTCTGGCTGTCGGTGGGAGGGGGAGGAGTTGGATTCCCCTCCCACTCTCTGTCTCCATGCTGGCCAGGTGACAGCAGCGATGTGCTATATGAACCCCACTCTGGCCAGGAGGGGGTTAATGAGCTACGGTGGGCAAAAGTGGTCAGGCTTGGAGGGGTGGTTGAAAGGACAGAACCAGCTCAGTTGGGGACAGATTCGAAGACACGCAGACTGATAGCTCCTGCCTCATGCAAGAAGCCCTGGTCAGGCCAGAAACTGAATGAAGATGGGAGTCAGACAGGACGTCCCTGTGGGAGGGTGCCTGACGCAGACTGAGAAGGTTGTTTGTTACCAGGAAGCCAGTGGTGGGTGTGAGGGTGTGTACAACCCTCACTCTTGGCCCCAAGAGGATAAAGGACAACCCTGGGCCCAGCTAACCTTGCTCCTTCAGACCTGCAGAGGATGCTCCACATGGAGAGAAAGCTTAAAAGGGAGCAACCCAGCTCAAAAGAGGGATCTGGGGAGGAAGATGAATATAGCCTGAGGGCTGAAGAAACCTCCCTGTGAGACGATCTCATGCTAAGCTCAGCTAGGGCTGAAGGTTTCGCTGTTTTTGTCTTTCTTTTGCTATCCTATATTGGACTTGGAGATGTGGTGGGAGACAGACAGTAGGAAGTGAACCAGGAAGGCAACTCCAAGGGCTGGACACTGTTGGCTCTTTTAGAGTTCTGGGTTGGAGTCTGGTACAGTGGGAGGGCCCAGGCTCCCCTAGTAACTTCCCTTGTAGTATGAGGGGCATAAACCTCAGTTCCAGCCTACGAGGACATTGAAAATCCCGAGGTGAAGCTAAGCCACACACCAGGGCCAGGAACAGGATGAAAAGCACTTTCTGCTGGGAGGCGAGCCTGGAAACTGGGTGAGTCACTCACTAGGCCACGGGCCCTCCAAAAACTCTATAACAGTGGGTGTTAAGACAAACTGACTCCTGATTTCTGAATGCTGACTCCTGATTTCTGAATGCTTAGAGCTGGTTCTACTGCAGGAGGAGCAGGTGAGTAGCCCTTGCTCTGCTCCCCGGGGCCAGAGTCACAATCTGAGCAGGGTTAAAGGTGCATGTGTAACCCACACACCTCCTGGGTGTGGTGTTCTGTCCCATTTAGTGGCACTAAGACCACTTAGAGCAGGCCTGCACAACATACGGCCCAGGGGCCACATGTGGCCCACATGGGCTCAGGTGGGGCAGTCTGGGCACAAACAGCAGATATGGGGTGGGATTCTGGAGGGGTGGTGGTTAGGGTGGGGGTTTTTGGGAGGGGGGCACGGGACAAAAAGCAGGGGGCTGAGGGGGTGGGGTCCTGGGTGGCGGTTAGAGTGGGGGGTCTCTGGAGGGGGTGATAAGGGATCAAGGAGTGGGCGGGGGGGTTGGATGGGTTGGCAGTTCTGAAGGGGGAAGTTAGGGGGGTGGGAAATGGGTGGGGGTTGCATAGGGGGCGGGGCCTTCCCTACCTGGCCCTCCGCATAATTTTGAACCCCAACGTGGCCCTCTGGTCAAAAAGTTTGCCCACCCCTGCTTTAAGTTCCAGAGGCCCTAGGTCTGTCAGCATCCAAGGACCGGGGTCTGTCAGCATTACACATGTACAGGCTGGTGGAGAGGAGATACTCTCCTTTGGGCTGTGTAAGGACTAACAATCTAGCCTAGATATTACCTGGGCTACAAATGCCATAAAGGGCTTCACATCCATTTACTAATTAATCTTCACAGCATCCCTGTGAGGCTGGCACAAAAAATTAGCTCTATTTAGTGGATAGGTAAACTGAAGGTAAGGGAGGTTAGTGACCTCCCCTCTCCCACACAGTGATTCATCAGCAGAGCCTGGATTAAAATTCAAGAGTCCCCAGCTCCTGGCTCTGTGCATAGCTCATTAGATCACCACCACACAAACCTTATAGGTCCTTGGATGCACATGGGTTATAGAACATCAAAGCCAGGTGATTACTAGCCACAGAGCAGTGAACAAGGCTTGCTATTCAATCCTCCATCTACAGAACTGTGTTCACGCCATTTTACTGAGAGTGAAGTGGGCTAGTCACTGGTGTTTCTGGAGTCTGTTACGCTGCGCTGGTGGGTGAGACAACATACATTTTCTTTCTTTTGTTTTATCATTGCCATCCTTGTGTGCTCTTCTCGCAATCATTTCTCATGGTTCTGTCATTCTGAAGAACAGCCCATCATCACTTAAACTGTCACAAGTTAAAATAGGAACAGGGCTATTTATAGTCCCATGGAAACAACAGGCCAAATTCTCAGCCATTTTAAACAGCTCCGGCTTAAAGTCAACAGGACCTGTTTCCATTTGCCCCAGCAGGAAACATATACCCAAAGCATTTCTTTGGGTATCCCAGAATCGTTTAACTATTGACAGGACAGCAAATCTCTCCAAAAAGCCAGACTTTGGGATTTTTAACCTCACCATACAGTGTAAGTGAGCTCCCTCTCACACTTCGTGAGAGGTCAGCATCATCCAGTGAAGTAGGATTTAGAATCATTGGTGGGGAAGAACGATTGGTTTACTCTGTGCATTCTAGAAATATAGCCCAAATTTAACTTCACCCCATGACTCAAATGCTGTTGCTGGAATACTGGATTACAGGGCTCCGTTCTCCTACCCCAGTCTCAGTAAAGTTCTGGTAGACGATTAACAGTATTGATGTGGCCTTTTAGCTTGGGGATAGTGCAGAATTACTGGACAGTTGCCATCGAAGTTGTGATGTCGGCCTCATGGGTAACACTTTGTAGCAGGGCAGTCACCCTGCTACAGCCCTGAAGGGGTTAAAACAGTCCAGAGAGCGAGCTGCCCCGGGGGAGCTCATAAGCTAGGCTGATTGGGGGAAGTAGCTACAGCTGGGGCCACGCCCCAATCAGGCCACACCTGGCCCTGTTATAAGGGCTCAGGGAGGAGCTGGGTAGAACGGTCTCCCTCCAGCTTTAGAGGGAGATGGACCTAACTGCCTGAAGGAGTGAAGGGTACTGAGGATGGAGCAGCGCTGGGGCAGTGGCAGGTTGAGCTGAGGAGCTCAGGCCTGGCGACCGCCCAGGCTGCAGCCTGATAGGCAGGCCAGAAAGGTACTGGGCTGCAGGGAAAGGCAGCAGGTCAAAAACCCCTTGCCTATGATGAGTGGCCTTTACACTGCAGTCTGCCCCAGGGAACGGGGGCTCGATGCTGACTGGCAGTAGCCATAGACTGAGGCAAGGTGGGGAATAGAGGGTTGGGGGTTCCCTGGGGAGACCCAGAAGGAGAGTGGGAACACTGCCTGGGCGAAGCACCCCAGATAGAGGGGTACTGGGGTCTGGGAGGGACACAGGGCCAGCGACACAGTGACAAAGGGCCAGAGACAGGCGAGACACCAGCCAGCAGCATGTGCTTCGCAGTTGGTGAAAAGAGCTAATTCCCCGACAGCCAGCAGGAAGCGCCGCAGGGGTGAGTCATTGGATCACTACACACTCGTTTGAGCAAACAGCCAATGTAGAAACAAAAATGTGGCATGGTTGTGCTTCTAGCAGCTACACAAAGCCACTTCAGTGAAACTTGGGGCTGAGCATAGTCAAGACACGTACACTAACTACTGCGTTCCCACCTTGGACACATCTAAGCCTTCTCTTGTCTGCTGTCAGTTAACTGGGCTTTGTTCCTTAAACCCTTCAATCATACCGAATAACCCAGCAACTCAGACGGTGTTTTTAAATAGACAACATGGAAAACGTACTACTGACCTTTTGACCTCTAGGACCTTCAGGGCCAGCTGGGCCCCTCTCACCCTAAAAAGAGAACAAGGAGACTATTTGGAGACTGCTCTTCTCACTACATGCCAGCAAGCTAAGGGCCTACCAGAGACAATAGAAAGAGCCCCACAAAGGAAGAGTCCATTACAGCGGGCAATGGATGGGAAGCTACCTGTCCTCAAGGTTTGAGCAACAACACACTAAAAGAAAAAAAGTCAGCGATGAAAATATTGCAGCGGTGCTAACATCTTATAGGCCACATTCACTGATGACTTAAACAGGCTCAACTCCACTAAAGGCAAGAGGATTGTTTCTGTGTGGCTTCCATTTACCCTAAAGGCCTAAAACCTGTACTTAAAAGGTGTGGTAAAAATTGCTGCTTCATTTTCTAGGTTGACCTCCAGAAGCCACAGTCAGGATCAAGATCCAATGAATTGGGTGCTGACAAAACCCCTAAAACACGGTCCTTTTCCCCAGCAAGCTCACTATCTAGGAGTTCGTGATCCTGCCTGGTGCTGAAGATCAAGCACTGTGCAGGTCCTCTACTCCCAAAACCAAAGGGGCTAGCCAGGGAGACGAAACAAAGGCTCTCAAAAGACAACACAGAGTCACTCACACACTCACCTTTTCTCCAGCAGGGCAAGAACAGTTGAGAGTGTTTGGGGGGCCCACTTGTTCACTGCCAACAGTGGGTCTTAATTCAGCAGGTGGCGCTTCAGTAACAACTGTTACCTGGCACTAAAACCAAACAGCTCGTGTCATTATCAGGTCTTCCCTTTGAGAAACCTCATTTGCCTTTTATACACGTCATGGAAGCCAAATTGGCATTTATTGAAACATGTTGCTAACTGTGTTGAATTCCAGAGACTTGGGGATCAGAAGAATCAAGCGGTCTTTTTGGATTTGGGGGTTTTTAAACTGCTAGTGAAAGGTATCAGTCTGGATCCTGCAAATCTGTTTATCTCAACAATAGCTACAGCAGCAACTGAGGCACTGCACACTCCTTTCACACGGTGCTAGTGTCTTTTGCAATGTAGATCTCTGTCCATTGGCAAGTGGACCTAGTCTTCTAACTTGCAACTGTTGCTGTCTTAGGGCTTGGTTACACTGGCACTTTATAGTGCTATAAAGCCCCCACGAGCGCTATAACCTCCTCCCTGTCCACACTGGCAAGGCACATAGAGCACTATAACCATGGAGTTATAGTGCTCCTGGTAATCCACCTCCGCATGGGGAATAAGGGTTGTAGCGCAGCTGCTGTAACGCTACAGCAAGAATGTGGACACCCACTGCGCTACAAGTGATCTCTTGAGATGCCTAGAGCCATTTAAGGCAATTGACGTCTCCTCCCTTTGTTTTGAACTCGGCTGGAGGAATGCGGAAGTACCTCTTTAGAGTTTCTCTCTTAACTCGGCAGATAAGCAATGCAAATGTTTAAGGAGGGAGCCTGTGTGAAAACAAAGCCCTCTGTGAACGGAGGCTCACTGACAGGCTTTCAGAAGAACGGAAAAATCACTGGCTCTCTCCCTCCGCATACATACAACATGTCCCCCCTCATCCCCCTCGTTTAAAAAGCACGTTGCACCCAGCTGAATGCTGGGATACCTGCCCTAATGCACTGCTCTTAATGCCGCATTAAGTGCCCCAAATGTGGCCATGCTATACCGCTGGCGCATCTGAGTGTGGACATACAATAGCGCTATACATATTACTGTATAAGGGGACCGCTATAACCAATAGCGCTATAATCTTGTAAGTGTAACCTTACCCTTAGCTCTCTCCATACAGCAGCAATAGGAAATACACAGACTACTTTTAAGTGGAATTTTTATTCTTCAATCAGCAGTTGAACCCTTCAGATTTTCCTCTTTCCCGTGATAGTTTGACAGGGAAAAGGGACATGGAAATGTTTAATTCTTTATACTTTTCTCTTTTTCAGTAAACTCATCACTGTCATGTTACCAATTCTATTGGTTTGATTCACTACCTTTGTAGCATCAGACTCACACGGCTGCAACCACTTATTTGGATAATAGATCTAAACAAAGATTGTCTGTATATAAAACCAAAACAACATCTTACCGGTCCCGAGGGAATATCACAACAGGTTTCCAGCTCGGCATGTCGTGAATCACAGTAAACTACCATCCGCTGAAGATCAAACTAGAAAACAAAGATAGACAATAGGGCCGTGTTTCAGAGACTGTGAATTATTAATACTAACTTGTGCCTAGTGTTTCAATACAAAGAGTGCAAACAATACAGACAAAGGCCAGATCACAATGGTTCTGGGGGTTCCATAGCTGACATGCATCCTCTGTTCCCAGAATTCTGTGCAGGGCACTATGACCATGAGATCCTGACTCTCTGTGTTCAGTAAAGATCCTGTGATGCTCTTTACAAGAATAAGGATGTATATTAACCTGTGTGCCCTGGCCAAATTCCTATCTGGAAAGTTACATTCTGCCTACCTAAATTCCCCCTGCAATTTCCATTGGATAGGATGGCATTCACTGCGTTCAACTCACATAGTCATTTACCCCTGTGGGTAAAATGCTCCTAAATCATTTTAAATGCACACGGCATTCACTTTGCATAGGACCTTTATAACTCACATGCATGTCAGAAGAGAACCAGGCCCAATGTATGTATGTTGATCTTTTCTCTAAGACCAAGCATGGTACTAATTTAATGCCGGACGTATTGTGTTCTCTGAGCGGTGAGGACCATATTCTGATGTTGCAGGAGAGGACTCAGTGATTTAATGAGTCTTTCCTGCCTCTAACTACTACACATGAAACCCCATGTAGGGCCAGGTTAGGGTAGCAAAGAGACGTTCAGATGCTGTTTGGTACTATGTAGATTTGGCAATTATGTTTGCGGGCGATCGATACCTCTGATTGCGGACATGGGTTTAACAATGGTAAGCTCAGACTGGCCAGAAGGCTGAAATGGAGCCCTCTTTTTGTATCCCTGTACTGCACACTTCAGTACTTTCAGGTTAGAAGTGAGATGTCAGCCATTCTCAGACAGTTAAACAAAGGGAAGGGGTCCGGAAATGACAGTGAATAAAGAGAGGGTTCAGTGAGAGTGTGACACCAGAAAACCCAATCAACCTTGCACGGATGGACATCCTTCCCCTGGGAATGAATCTGCAGACTCAGTACTTACGTCTATGGGTACGCTGTCATACAGGCGTTTGCCAATCACTGTCTTCCCTTGAATATCAATATTTTCTCTGTCTTCAATCGGCAGCGTCTGCACTAGTTTGCAGTCGATGTAGAGGGAAACGCTCTTGGCTTGAATGCTGAGGGCGATCTTATGCCAGTTGCGGTCAAACAAATCGCTGACTCGGGCATTTCGAAAGACCACTCGGACTGCGTCCTTGATCAGCCCAATGGAACTATACTCCACGGCTTTGTTCTCTCCATCCAGGCGGATAGAGACCTGAGAATCAACAGAAAGAACGCTGCCGATACAAGCACAACTTCATTCTCCGTACACTCATCCTTTCACATAAACTGTACTCAAAAGTTCTTTACTCAAAGTTACTAATAGCAGAGGGAAGGGGAGAGAGATATAAACAGGATTTGGGGGACATCTGAAGATGGGATAGGAAATGAGGCTGAGAAAAGACAAGGCATGTGAAATGGATTAGATGATGACATAATTACCTACCAATATGACTAAAATGACCAAGTGGTGACAAAGTAGGAAGGAGTACTGAGTGACAGGACTCAAATTCAATCAAGTTTTCAAATGAGAGAGAAAGAGCCCAGTTTAATTTGTACTAGGTAAACTCCTATCACCTCTAGCATTGCAGAATTCATACACCACCCACTCACTCTCTCTCTTTCCTAGGCCATTGCTATGAGCATATTTTTTCTCATAATTCCTCTGTCGGATGGCTCAAGTACTGTACATAGTAAGCCATGGATGTAGGAGCAGGCAGATAAAGGGTAACATTTTCTAAAGCACCTAAGTAACTTAGGAGACCAAGTCCCATCTTCAGAAATGAATAAAGCATTTAGGAGCTTAAATCATATTAACTTTCAATGAGACATAAGGCTTCTAAGTGTCAAAGTCATTTTGAAAATGGGACTTGAGCACTTTTGACATTTTTACCCATTGCTTTTTGCTTTCCAAACTTGCGGGGGAGGGAGGGGTTCAATTTTTCAGCTATGAACAACAGGAAATGACTGACTGGTATATAGGATTTGGAATGGAGTATGGTTTCACAATAAGTTACATTTCCTGTTATCAAAGATCAGCTGAAAATGTATCAAGATAGTGATGTTAACCTTTGTTCATTGTCTGACTTAGGAATCTAGCTAGCCAGCTAGCTAGGTTCTTATAGTATACCCGCCCCCTGTGCTGCCTGAGTGCCTTGAATCTCTCTCCACATCCTTTGGAAGTTCAAATCCAAAGGAATAACAATATGTAGCACTGCTAAATCAATCAGCACTGGCAGCCCACTCAGGAATCATGAGTAACTCTGTAACAACAAACGAAAATGTACACAGTAGGAAAAACAAAAAAAACCAACTCTCCCACCCACCCCAAACAAAAAAGATAACATGGTGTGGTGTCAAAAAACCTGTATGACAACAAAAGATCGACTGCACTCATGCTGAATTGGGGCTATGTATGTATAACTTATGAATTCGGGTTGATGCTGTGAAGTTGCAGTATGAACAACTGCAGTATCATGCTTGTCTATACGTATGTGGATCCACCAAAGTCTTGTAGCTGACAAGGGACAAAGGGACAAAGGGAAATACTTAAGGTTAATGACACTATTTTAACTATACAAAGCAGTTCAAGCCTTGGAAAACCATTCTAGCCTATGCCTTTGAAGGGAGGGGAAAGGTAGGAACAATGGAAACTTACCAGGAATAGAACAAAAGAAAAAAGGTCACCAGGAGGGGTTTAGATAAAAAAATACACAGAAATAGGGGGAGCCAGAGAGGAAGCATGAGTCAGGGGAACAGAGTGACCAGATGCCCCAATTTTATAGGGACAGTCCTGATTTTGGGGTCTTTATCTTATATAGGCTCCTATTACCCCACCCTCTGTCCCAACTTTCCACACTTGCTGTCTGTTCACCTAAAGGAGAGAACAAGGTCACAGAAGCTATGTAAGGGATTCCATAAGGGATGGACCACCCATCATGTAACAGTATACATAAGGCAGAGCACAACAATTCACAACAATGGCCCAGAAGGACTCTCAAGAGAAGGGTGAGAGATTGAAAGTGTTTATTGTTTTGTGTGAGCCACACTCTTCTGTGCACTATATGACTAGGTATAAAAGAACAAACGCATTGCACTCTGTGCAAAGTGTCACAGTGTGTGTGAACTACTTCCCAAGGGCTATGTGCCTCTGTGACAGTCAAAGTGTAACCGGAAGCGTCACACCTCTGAGGTGGAGCTGTGGGGCAGGGTGGATTTAAGTAACCTGGGTATCTTGGGAGTCAGTGCTAGTCCTGGGGGGCCTAGAGCAGCTGAGCTGAAGAGCCCCATTTCCAAGAGCGGGTACCAAGCAGATTTGGTGCCACGAAGGCCAAGCAAGGAACCGGTGCTGGAGCCTGCTGAGGCTCCAGCTGCTTGAAACCCCTGGGGATCCAGAGCAGCAGAGACTTGGATTCCCCCTCACAGCCGTCTTCGTGCGTGATCAGGAGGGTGCGTTTGCTAGGTTCTGTGACTGTACAGCTACAGCACTTTCTATCTGAAGATCTGCAAGTGCTTTACAAACATTAATGAATTCACCTTCACAACCTGATGCAGGGTAGGGAAGCATTATTATGCCCATTTCACAGGGGAGGAAACTGAGGCAAGGGGATGTTAAGTAACCTGCCCAAAGTCACCCAGGAAGTCTGTGGCAGAGTCAGGAAGAAACGCCAATTCTCCTGAGGCCCAGTCCTGTGCTTTAACCATGAGACCATCCTCCCCTACTCCGGGACAAACAGTAATTTTTCTATACAGCACCGGCTGAATAAAATGATTGAAAAACTCAAAGTCCTTTCGAAAATTAAGAGTGTCTTTTCTCTGCCCATCTCCTCCTAACCCCAGACACTGCCTGAGTGAACCTCCTTCCCAACGTAAACCAGGGGTCGTGTCCAATTTTAAAGGCAAAGGTTCTTCGGCAGAATGAACTGAAAAGTGTGTCAGTTGAAAGGAATGTTCATCAGTCCATTCAGAAGAGGGAGTGAGGGGTTAAAGCAGCATAGCCAGCTTGTGCGAAACACAGCTGGAAAGGGCCCCATACCTGCGGTATGCCGTACTTGTCGATAATCTGCCAAATATACCAGTCTTCTCTCCTGGAAGCCTTCCGGAACTTGAAGGTGGCTACAAAGGCATATTCATCAGGCAGGCCCTGTGGGAATACGCCCCTGGGGAAGAGGAAAGGAGAGAGAAATGTAACAGACAACAATGAAGGGCAAAAGACTCTATCAGAAGCCCCTGCATGTCCTGGCAAGATTTTCCAAAGCCATGATGTGGATGTCTAAAAAATCTGCTGTATCTGGCAGCCAGTAAAAGCACGAACATGTGTCTGCTCCCCTCCGTCAGCGCATGCCAGCTTTAGTCTAGAGGAGCTCTTCCCCATTCCTGTGGTGAGGAGATGATTCATTCCCAGCCAGCATCTTAAATACCAAAACCTGGGATTTGGCAGGCTGTTCTACATCATGCTGAGCAGGTTGGGTTTTCCCTGATGAGGTACCCCCTCAGTGCCTGGCTACCCAGCAGATAAGTGAAGCATCCTGTTTGGATACTCTGCTGCAGGGGAGGTTTTTCATATCCGAAAGCAGGCAGGCAGATCTGACACATCCTGTGAACGTACTCAACGGCGGCAGCACGAAAGGATCATAACGTATCGGGTTCCAGGCAAAGCAGGCACTGCTTTTAGCGCCAGCCCTGATGGAGACGTTACTGTTCTGGTGGCTTGTGGATTCAGCTGCGCTTTCTCAAAATGCACTCTGCAAACAGATTTAGCAGACATTTACCTCATGTGCAATAGGGATGCAAAAGTGTAATCAATAAGCATCTTATCATTTCTGGTTAACGATTAAACTCTTCTGTCACCCTGTGCCTGGGGTCCTGGCTGCCGGCCTGTGCCTAGAACGCCACTGCTGGCCTGAGTCTGGAACTCCGCTGCCAGGGCCCGGAGTCCTGGCTGTTGCGTCCCATGCCCAGGGGCTCTGCGGCCACCCATACCTGGTGTCCTGGCTGCAGTGGAATCCCAGGCACAGGGCCAGCAGCCAGGACTCCAGGAGCGAGGAGACAGTGGAGCCCACGTAAAACACAGGGGTGATGCAGCACACAGCCCCAGTTCCCTGCCTACGTGAACTCCTTAGCGGTTAACCATTTAACCAATAGAATTTTAATAGGTTACATGGTTACTATTTTTAAACCCTATTTACATCCCTAGTGCACAGCTTGTTTGTTCTTTCTCTGAGACAATGAAGAATCAGCCTGTTTGAGTGAAGCTTGTCGCCAGATGTGTCACAGAGAACCCCAAAGCCTTAGCAGCAATAAAGAAAGGGCGCAGTGCCGAGAAAAGCTATTTCCCTCTCTTTGCCCAGAGGAACAAGGGAAGCGTGGGAGCTGGGCATTCAAAACCAGAGGCCGCCGCTGAAAATTCAGGCTGTAAGTGTTTTAAAATATCCTTTTTTCTTTTTTTTTTTAATAAAAGCCACCTCAAATAAGTAGCAGGTTGAGTTTTACAGCAACGATTCAAAGTCATTCATGCTTCATGCAAACTAATACCCTCATCGTTAGCTTTCACTTGGAATTTCCTGATTTGAAGCTCAGCCCTTCACGAGACGTGAATAGATATTACTGCGGGTTAGATGATTATTGTTGCTTCTGCTCTAACACACACATAAATGGAGCGCCCCCAATGAACCCCAAATTCTTTCCCAAAAGTCAGATTGAAGAAGACTCCTTGTAGTCACTATGTAACAACCACAACTCCTACCTCCTTGTATGCTGTGACGGATCTCCAGCAAAAGCAACACCTTGGACCGCAGGGAGAGTTATTTCTGTCTGGCTCAACTCATCATGTTCTACATGTCCGGTTAACGTGTCTTACCAGCTGCTCAGCTCCATTTCCACACAGCTAACCAGGGGGGCTTGTGTGGCCTGAAGGAAGTCCTAATGAGAGCCGCAAGCACTCAGCGCCTGTGGATAGCTGGCCTGCATAAGAACATCAGATTCTGGCTCCCTATTGCCACTTTACAATACCCTTCACCTACAGAGACCGGGGACCTGGCCAGACACAGCTAACTCCTGTTTGCTAGCTGCTCACACAACTGCCCTCCCGCCCCCCCACCCCCACATGGATTCTCCTGCTGCCAACATCCTGTCTCTCTCACAGCAAAAAAGAACCCAGGAGCTCCCCTCTCCCTGCCCAAGTCGTGGAACCCACAGTAATTCCATATCACAAAAGAGCAGGCCCCTGCGTTGCCAGTGCCCTGCCAGAACCCCAGTGGAGAATAAATCTGGTAACCAAAAGGCACAGGAGCAGGGCAGAGGAGGTCTGGTGAGGGACAGCCAGGTCAGTCACATCAGTCCTGCCAATGGGCACACAGCCAGGCCTTGTGTACCTTTGACACATATTTGTGTGAACTGCCTGTCACACAACTCTCTGCTTTGGACCTGGCTTTTGTTTGAGTTCTCTGAAGAGGGAAACAAAGTCCTTTTAAATCACTGACAGATTCAATTGCCCCCACTCCCACTCCCCCCACCCCACCATTCCCTAACGAACCTTTCAGAATAATGAGCTAAACTCCACAAGGTCTCCATTCATTTGTTTTGGGAGAGAAGTGCAACCCACCTCATGCTTGGCCATGAACCCCCACATCCTTGCTGGACTGCTGGCATTGGGAGTGCCTCCCGTACCTAAGCTCCTGAAATGCTGCCAATTACCGTCTGTGCTTCCATTCCCTCTCCTTGCCTGCCTCTCTTCCTGACTCTTCTTCCATGGGCAGCAGTGGCACCCTTTGCTCCCCTACTGGTCCTGCCCTGCTCATTCCCCACCCTGTCTTGTCCCCAATCCTCTCTGGGTACGTCTACACTGAAAAAAAAAATGTCAATGAGTCTCAGATCCAGGTCAACTGATTTAGGCTTGTGGGACTCATGCTACAGGGCTAAAAATAGCAGTGTAGATGTTCCCTCTCTGGTGGCTGGAGTTTGGGCTTTGAAACCCAGGGAGGGAGAGTTGGTCTCAGAGCCCAAGCTCCAGGCTGAGTGAGCATGTTTCCCTGGCCTCAGCTGAAGCTGAAATGAGCTGATGATCCATCCTGCAGAGCATCTGAAATCGTGCTTTACGGGTTGCCTGATATTTACATGGAGTCTGCTGTTGATTGCTGAGTTTATAATTCTGAGAAACACAATAAAACTGCAGCTCCAGCTTGAACTGTCTTGTTTCAGAATCACTGCATCCAGGGGTCAGTGCCACTGAGATAGCATAGGTTCCAGGGAGATTTATGCAAGGGTCTGTGGGGCATGATTTCCCCCTTTATAATGCTTGTTCTCAGGGAGCAGCTGTCCACATCACAAAAGCCACTACTACAATTCTAATCAGAGAGGCCAGGGACTGAAGGAGTCATGGAGACTGAAATACCCTGTCGGTCTGAGAGGTGGTCATACAGGTTATATTTGAGGCACCAAGGAAAGTTTTCACTTCTTTTGCTCACCCGCCCACCCCCCACCCTTCCCATCCTAGGATACAGTTCAGCAAGGCATTTAAGCACCTGCTTAACTTTCAGCAAGTGCTCAAGTACAGAAGTACAAGTGTTTTGCTGAATTGGGGCCCTACTTCTGCAGATGAGGATTTCACTCTTCAGAGCCACCCGTCTTTTCCAAGCACAAAATTCTCAGATATAACATTTTTTTTCCCAAGTGGAAACTAAAACTATTTAAATATATTACTCAGTAAATTAATTAATTAGTATCTAATTATGAGAAGCTGCCAGGAATTGCTTAACATGACTACTAATTATCTGGAGGAAGGAGTCATTGTTTTAGTGCTATTCATAATTTCAGTCCCTGGTTTTATGTGGATATATGTGATTTCATTTTCCTTGAGTGATGTTCCTGTGGAAATCTTCCTGGAACTCGCAATACCTTAGGCTGCTGAAGACAAAACCGGAATACACTAAAATCTCCTGGAACTTGAATTTGTTTTCCTTCCAAATCGCAGGGGCTTGCAAGTGAAAATATAGAAAAAGGGTGAAAGTCAGCAGGCTCTTTTTTAATTTCCTTGTTTTCATTGGTTTAAAAAGGGAAATTTAGTAATTTTTTAAAAAACCCTGTTTCAATATGGATAGTCCCAGGGACAACAACACTGCAGCTATGTCAAACAAAATGATGCTGCATGAATGCCCCAAGTCGCAATGCTAGTGAGCCACTTCTAACTGTTCAAAATGTAATGCTAGCCCATCACCCAGTCAATGGCTGACAAACGTGCCCTGGTCCAAAGCCAGTTGAAGTCAATGGAAAGGTTTCCTCCAACCATAGCGGGCTTTGGAGTAACCCCATTGTCCACAAAGGTGAGGACCTGTGTGAAATGTGCTAGTTGGAGCTGTGATGTGGGGAAGTGGCTCCTAGGAACTGGCCTGAGAAGACCAATTCATTTTATACAGGCCACTGAATGGCCATTAGATGTCCACAGTTTCAGGCACAGGGTGCCAGTGTTGCCTATTACCCACTGAAATCAAGACTTAGATACCTAATTAAGGTACATGACTTTTCAACACTGCTGAGTCCCCCAGGACTCCCACTGATGTCAACGGGCGCTCCTGAATACTGTCGCTGGCAGACAGGGAACAAGCAAGAGCCTACAGCAGTTTCTTCACCCAGCAAGAAATGCCTATCATTCTTATCACTATTCTGCTTTAATTAACTTTATTCCAACTAATCTGTCATCTCAGCTAAACAATAAGAAAGCACCAAGACAGAGTTCACCACAGAGCTTGCCACTGCAATGCTACGCCTGAAAATGCTCAAATACAAATGGGTTTCTTGCTTTTAACCTTGGGGCAATTTTTGGTGTCTATTACTCTAGACTAAAAATCCCTCCTTAACAGGTTGTGACTGAGGTAAGAAAATGGACCCTGTGATTTGAGAAGACAGTGACATGTATGTGGGTAACAATACTCGCTAAAGAGTCCGAATGGCTTCCTGAAGCAAAAATTGCAATGAGTCCTGGATGCCTCTGGAAGGGTCCTCAAAGCTTATTCATACTGACCTCAAAGTAATGAATGGATTCACTTCAGTGAAATCCTGTCCTCCTTAGTTAGTCCACACACCCAGATCAGCATTATGACATGATGAATAGCCACTGAACACTGCTAAGTGACAGATCAAACACCGATGCCCTGAATCCATTACTCAGTCATGCATAGCACACATCAGTCATGCTGCCCCCATGTTATCCTCTCTGTCTTAGGGTTTTGTGGCCCACACTATAGTATCTCAGCCTTATCCTGGGGTCTGAAATCAGACTGAGAAAGACAGAAAGCTATCCCTGTCCAGATAACTCCACAGTACCTTGGCAACTAAGTTCCAGAACATGTTTCCCAGGCATGAGGAGGTTCAAGACTGGCAAATAGTTCAACAGAAAATCAAAGCTGAGAGACAGTTTCTCTAGCACAAGCCAAACCTCAGCATATTTCAGTAAGGATGGCACTCTGCCCTCTTCTAGGGTGTCCTAAGTGAGAAGTTAAACTCCCATCTAATTATAAAGTGTTTTACCGCTGGCTTTCACAAGCTACAACAGAAAGGGATCCTGGACACAGGCTATTCGCAGTACCACCAGAAACCTCTCCTCAACAAGGGATGAGACCAAGTTAAACCGATGCAGATGTATTTGCACCCCTCATTCTAAACACGATTGGCAAAGAGATGTGCAAATTCCTCCCAGCACAGCAAGGTCAAGTCAGATTCAGGGAAGTGACTTTCTGGCTGTATCACACTCTTCATGGCTATGAACAGCTACTCTGGAGAATTACTTACCACATCTCTAATAGATTCAAGGAACTTCTGTTCTCCACACAGACTCGATGGAAGCTTCTGATCTCCTTCTGATAAGTCTCTAAAAACTGTTTCTATGTTTGTCACTCTCCCTAAGTTAACCATTCACTTTTATATAGCACTTTCCATCCATATGTCTCAAAGTGCCTTATCCCCAAAGTGCATTATCCCCATTTTACAGTGCTATGCTTAGGGCCTGAGGCATGGAAGTGACGAGGCTTGCCCACAGTCACTCAGCCAGTCAGTGTGAGGGTGTCAAATTGTATGAAGGGCTAATTGTATGAAGGGCTTCTCTGAATGGACTCTTTTCAGGTTATAGACCACAAATCATCCAAACACTTCAAGCACGTGAGTTATCCCATCTCCAGTCAGAATAGCCAGGGCCCTACCAAATATGTGGCCATGAAAAACATGTCATGGACTGTTAAATCTGGCCTTTTGTGGGCTTTTACCCTGTACTATACAGATTTAATGGGGGGAGACCAGAGTGTCCCAAACTGGGGGTCCTGACCCAAAAGGGAGTTGCAGTGGGGATCGCAAGGTTATGTTAGGGTGGATCATGGTGTTGCCACCCTTACTTCTGTGCTGCCGTCAGAGTTGGGCAGCTGGAGAGCAGTGGTTATTGCCCATCACTGACGGTAGTGTCCCACCAGCACCCGTGCAGAACTAAGGGTGGCAATACCATGCCATGCCACCCTTATTTCTGTGCTGCTGCCTTCAGAACTGGATGGCCGGAGAGTGGCAGCTGCTGACTGAGGGCCCAGCTCTGCAGGCACCAGTGCAGAAGGAAGGGTGGCAATACCGCACCATGCCGTCCTTTTTCCTGCGCTGCTGCTGGCAGCGGCTCTGCCTTCAGAGCTAGGCTCCCAGCCAGCAGCCACGCTCTCCAGCTGCCCAATCTGAAGGCAGCACCGCCCCCAGCAGCAGCCCAGAAGTAAGGGTACCACAACCCTCCCTACAATAATCTTGTAACCCTCTCACAACTAGAGTGACCAGACAGCAAGTGTGAAAAATCAGGATGGGGGTGGTGGGTAATAGGAGCCTATATAAGAAAAAGGCCCAGAATTGGGACTGTCCCTATAAAATTGGGACATCTGGTCACCCTACTCACAGCTCATTTTTGGGTCAGGACCCCTACAACTACAACATCATGAAATTTCAGATATAAATAGCTGAACTTGTGAAATTTATGATTTTTAAAATCCTATGAGCATGAAATTGACCAAAATGGACCATGAATTTGGTAGGGCCCTAAGCATAGCACTTAGCCACTTGTTTAAGTCTTACTGAAGTCAGACTTAACATATGTGCTTAAGTGCTTTAATAAAGAAGGCTGTAATTACTCATACCCTTAAGGCAAAGCAGGCACTTAAGTGATTGCTGAATCTGGACCATGACAAATTTAGGCAGGATTTAAACAAAAAAGCCACAGCAAAGGTGAAAGTTCTGGATCCCTTTCTCATTTTCCAGAGTCATACAGAATTAGTCCAGTCCCATAATACATAGAGCAATTATACATATTTTTCACATAATGAGCAAGGTTTATTTAGTACACTGAATTTATCCCCATTCCTAAATTCACTTACCCTGAGACTTGACATAATTTATGGACTTTAAACTTTTTTCCTGTAGTATATTTTCACTTTTTACTTTTTAGGGGAGGAGGGAATCAATCCAGGTTGTTTCCAGGATGACCAAGCTTATGAAATCAAATAAATGAAAATGACCAGAGACTCTCCAATACACAATGAGCCAAGAAGAAGAGTCAAAACAGATAAAGAGATAAAGAGATAAAGAACTCTTGTCCAGAAGAAGGAAAATAACTAATATTGATTTTTTAATATTAAATTTAAAACGATCACAGTGATATTTACTGCAAAAAAAAGTTAACGATGACAAGTCAATCCATTGTTCCATAGGCACTCGATGAAATCATGCACTCGTTCTTCTCAAGGCTAATGCTAGCAGAACTGATATGACAGGATGAAGAGAGCCCACTTTGATGGACTGTGACATAGCTGGCAGCCTCATGTTATAAAAGCCCCTGAGAACTGAATCCATGTTGACAGAGGATTAACTGCTGTTCATTCTTTTAGGAGGTTAAGAAACTGTATTAGCTGCCAGATAACTACATCTACTGGAAATCAGTCTCCTGCCGTTAGAAAATACACACCTTGATGAAAGTGCCACCAATCTCTCATTTGAGACAGGAGTGATTAATGGCATTTCAACCTAGGCTCCAGGATGGCTTGTGAAAGGCCATTGCCAGCGAAGTTGAATGGGCAATGCAAAGCCAGCAGAAATTCCTTTATGCATTTCCTATAGGGGCACTGCCTCGGGACAGCCACTAAGACTTTGGATTAACTTAAAAGAACCAAATCACAGATATCAGAGGCTCAAGTGAAAACAAGACCAGGACACTTACTCAGTTTTCTGCACGATGGGGAAGCTTCCAAGTCGTACATAAGAACTCTGAATTCCATTTTCTTTCCTTCCGAAAATCTCCTTCACACTGAACAAATCCACCAGGTCAAACCCTGTTCCAAAGTAGATGGTAAAGACAAGACTGTGATCGGATTGCCAGTCAAACAGCAGACTAATGGGGCAAGCATTCAAATTGTGGTCTGGTGACTATGTCAAACCATGGATGCCACACTTCAGAAATGGGTCCAATTCTGACTTGGAGAAGCTTGAACATAATTCCAGCATGATTTAGTCTGTCAAATTACTCCAAAATCAGAGTGATAAACATATAGGAAGAGAAAATCAAACTGCAAAGTGCTTTAAAGAAATCAAAATGACATTTTACCTTCAATTATGATGATTATTTGTATTACCACAGCGCCTAGGAGTAGATGAGATTCAACCAACCCATGAGAGTCACACAGTTAAGGAGAAGAAATAAACAGCACAGATAAAATCTAGGGAAGCTTTTTACTGGAGAGCAATTAGTCCAAGTGCTTGTCTCCACACGATTTCTGTACCATTTTTAACTACACCAGTTTAGAACCATTCCAACATAGATAAATTGACGCAACCCTTTCTGTGGATGCAGTTATACCGATTTAGACATGCTTATATTGGAACAGTTTATTATGATAACTTTACAGTAGGTGTTTCTACCAATTTAACTACATCAGTTTTTAAACCAATGTAGTTAAATTGGAACAAAAACTGTGTGTAGTCCAGGCCCAGGACAGAGCTATAGGCAGCACGAGACAGTTAAATATAAACCTCAAGTATGCCGTCTGTTACTGGGGGAAGGGGCACCTTTTCAAGGTGGCTGATCCTTTAATCTTGCATGAGTTTTCCTGGCTCTCAGAAGCCTTTCCTCCCGTCCATTTTTCTACTGGACAATCAGGAGGTTAAATAAGGCAGCTAAGATACTACTAGGGCCTCATGGCTTCATCCCATAACCACTTGGGTGACAACTCCACTGACAGACCTTCTAACATACTGTCATCAGCCATGATTGTGTCTATAAATTCTAGCAAATAGAGACGACCAGGGACTTGAAAGCTCCCTACTGGCTATAATATAAAACCAGCATGACCTGTCCATACAAACTCGCTGATCACTCATTTCACCCGGCAGCACATATTTTTCATTTACACCAAACATACTGACATGAGGAATGAGCACAAGTGTTGTCTGTGAGAAATGGCTCGCATTGATTGGCAGGGAAGCTTGTTAGCTGTCCACAAAAGCTAATTTGTGAAGGGGCAGGTTGGATCACTGCCAAAGTTGCTACACAAGTCCAATGCAGCATCAGCTGCCAGACTTTTCAAAGTATGTAGGAAAAGCTCTGCTATGTGGGTACAAGTTATGGCGATGAAAACTTCCTCCTAAGTATTTCCATCATTAGCCTCAAATGCCAAACATGCTTCAATCTCTCCCTGACAACTCAAACAAACACCCTTATCTTGAGGGAGTGTTTATGGCTTTCACATTGTTACAGTCGATGCAAACGAAGTGTCATATTCAATCAATCCCTTCATCTTGCTGAAATGCCTAAAAGAGCCAGATCAGAGCTGCTTATACACTAATAAAACAATACAATGAAACAGATAAGCAAGCTTGTTAAAGCTACTTTGCAAATAGAACCTAATGATGGTAATTTGTTATTGTACAGCATGCAGGTAAATTACAGCAGAATCTCAAAAATTCATACTAAAGATTGGTGCATTGCAAATTACTTATATTTTGGAGAATTAACGAGTAAATGAACAAATAGTGAAACAGAATAAATCTTGCTTAGCGAAAACTACTTTGTTCATTTACCATGATGACCGTAGTTGAAATTATAGTTTTATGGTGCTTCAAAGCTTATTAATAAAGATTCTGTGAGGAATAACTTTCAAAAAGAATGAAGCTTTTTTAAGGAGGCTTTGCTGTGTGGTGTCCCATCACGGTTTTCCACTAATAAATTGGTAAGTTTAAGATCACAATAGCAAGTATTAAGGGGTTTATTTTTAACTAAGGCATCCACTTGCTACATAAACCCCCGTTAAAAAGACACCATCACATTTTCAAATGCAATTTTTTCCTGTACATATAGCACCTATGATCATTTTTAACTTAAGAAAAAAAAATATATTTTCTCTATTTCTTCCCCAGATTGTTTATTTTGTGTGTCTGGAAGCACTCTGGAGTGAATCCATCCCTTTGCTGGTGCTACATCCAGTGCAGAGACAGAGAGGGGACAACTTGGGGCTGTAGGTTCAGATCTCCGCTCAAGCTACAACTCTCTGGCCTGCCCTACAAAGCACCAAGATTAACTGGCTCCAGAGTGGTGAGTACACTGCTAAGGGATGGAGAAGTATGAAACTTCCCTTGAGAGCCAGCAAGTGTCTCCTGGCCTTCTTGAGCTTCCTCTGGGGAGGAATGAGTCATGCAATGTAGGGCTGTTCTTAGCAGGCACAGACCAAGTCCTGGAAGAGAATTAGACAAATCTTTTGGCTTTCTGACCCTTTACATAAGTAGAACAGGCAAGCACACTCCGTTGTTGGATAGCATAGTGCGTGGATACTCTACTAGTTCACCACTAAGTATGGCAGACTTGAGCAGGGAAGATGAACTTGCCTGTGTTTGATTTAAAACATGTCTTACCACCATTAGCACAGATGTGGTTAGCTGGATGGCTTCTGACTCTGAGCCATTTAATCAGCAATGCTATAAATATGGCAGCTAATGAGATGGATAATACTCTTTGATCATCAAGAGCCTACTTCATTATGGTCACTAAAACATGAGGCTATTGAAAACATCTAACCTGATTAAGTGTCATGAAAAGCAGTGTACCCTCTTCAGACCAATAACATTAGAACAATGACCTGAAAGAAAGGCTCTGTTTCACAATGACAAACTTGGCTAGAAAAGTAATTTCTTAGGTGCTGCTCTAGTGATCAAATCAGCCCAGTTTGCAGTAACAACTCTTTACAGGCAGCAGCCAGTTCCTCCAGATCCAGACAGCACAGCCTTACTCAGCTATTGCAGGAAGAAAGCAGCCGAACTGTGGCACTGGGCACCGTTCACTTTGTCCTAGTTGTAATATTCAAGAGCACTTACTTTTACAACTGAGGTGCCCAGCCTGTGGTCTAAGGATCAAATATAGCCCTGCCATACTTAATATCATGGCGCATAGCCACTATCTTCAGTCATTTGCGGAGTGTGATATTAGCAAACATAGATTTCTCCAATTATTTAGAGGGGGGTTTTATATTCAAGCTCTGTGTTCCAGGGGATTGAGCATAGAACTAGGGACTCCTAAATTCTATTCCAGTTCAGAAAGTGACCTGTTATGTTGAGCATGGACAATTTGTTAATCCAATCAGTACCTCAGTTTCCCCATGTCTTTCTGGCAGTCAAAAGTAACTTGTATATCTGGAGCATTTGTCAAATTGAGAGGACAAACACCCAGAAGTGACAAATTATATTATTCACTAGTATTTCAACTCTTCAGCAAAGACAGCCTCTTGCTATTAACCAATTGCCTCTTGCCCTTGTTTCCATACACACTACAGATGGGTTTTCATATGCTCTTGAGCTGACCTAACTCTATTTCCACTGAAGCCATAAGGAGTTTTACCAATGACTTCTGCGCGGGAGAGCCACACTCATGCTGAACATTTTTTAAAATCCCTCCCTATTGTAAGAAACAAGGATCAGGCAAGCTACTGTCCTGTAGTCCCAATACTTTGTATAAAGAGTCCCCCATCACTCCCCATACGGTACAAGGAGGCAGGAACTTAGATGGCCATAGGTTAGTAACAACATGAAAACATTCTTCTCCTGTACCACCATTCACGCTGACTGTTTACTTTGCACCATTTCCTTCATTTGGAAGATGCACTTGGATGGGCCAGTTCCCTTTTGTTTATGGTCAATTGCATTGTCTGGTTCTTCTGCTGTCTCACACAGCAAACATTAGGGGGTCCTACCATTGCACAACAACCTCCAAACTACAGCTAGAAAGTCTGGATTTTTATCTGAATTCCAGCTTCAGCAAATCTGGAAATGTGAGAATCAGGAATTCTGGTTGAGGCCTCTCGCTAATGTATGCCCAGAAAATGACCTGTTCATCTCCTTTTCTCTAAACTGGAGCCTCTTCTCACTGCTCATTCACTGAAGCCTCTTCTTCTTGAACATTTGCCTGAAGCATCAGCAGAAAGGGGGGAGGGAGGGAGAGAGAGAGAGGCAGATCTGTAGCACCAGCAGATAAAAGTGGAGAGAATGGTACTGGACAAATAAGAAGAAAGCAAAAACAGTGAGCAGCTGAGACTGAAGAGACAGTATAAGAAAAGGAGGATTCAAAACCATGACCAGGTAATGGAAAAGAGATGGAGCCACAGAATCATGCAATATAGAGCAAAGGCTGCTTTATAGAATAGCCAGTTTTCTGTAACATCAGGAAATAAATAAGATCACAAAATTGTTTCCAAAGCAGCATATTTCATCACCTGATCCTATGGTCATAACACTCCATTCTATGTTCTATTTATCAATTTCAGCCTATTCATTCTCTCCTATCTATTTACCCCTTAGTTTTCAGCCAGTTGCTAGTGGCATACTGAACCACATTCAAAGTTGGTTTTGACATTCAACTCTTTCCCTCCTCACAAAAGGGTTTTCTACATTGAGGGCACTCTGCATTTTCTGGATGATGGACATTTGGCTTGATGCCACTAACCTACTTTCTGCTTCTTTCCTGCTTCAGTGAAACAATATTAAACAGGAGTTAGTTATTCCTTTGATGTTCTTGTAGGCCAGATAGGCTTGTGCTGGTTGAACTTACCAGAACTATTTATAGTAGATGCCAATTTTAATTAGTTCCTATAGTTTAAAAGCCTTGTTTGGATTCCATTAGATTTTTGGGGGTATGAATTCCCTTAGACGTTGGATAGATGGCATTATAGCATATATACATATCACAATATCAGTGTGACACCTTGCGAAAAAACCTCGCTTTTTGGTGTGGAGGCCATGCAGGCAGAGTAAAGGAAACAGGGAGCCTCATGCATATAGCCAGAGAAGAGTAGCAGATTGGGTGGAGTTTTGTGCAGGTAGACAACGCAAAGGTGCGGAATCAAGGAATTCTGCACCGATAGCCACAGTCTCTAGTGTTTTCTTGCATCACTTATTTTATAGCTGTATTATTTGTTTTCAGTAAGTGACTATTGAGGGTGTTTGTAAAAAGCTCCTTATTGCGGCCTACCTTCATAGGATCTGGTTGCTGGTGGTGTAGAGGAACACTGCTACACGGAGAGCTCCTGGAGTACTATGGTTCATCACAGACATGATTCAAAGTCCATTGAGGTCAGTGGAAAGACTCCCAATAAGTTCAATAGGCTTTGGGTAAGGCTAATATGAGAAAGGGTGAAGAATGAACTCTTTCGAACTAGAGTGTTTGCTTTACAGTTTTGTTGGTTCTGAGATATCAGGATGACAGACACATCAGGATTACATCAGAGGTAATCCTGTCATTTAACGATATAATGAAGCAGGTCATAGGAAAGCCATTCACACTGGCCAACCTAATTTAGCCCTGGGAATACCTGTTTCCACTTTTCATCGCCTGGGCCCTGCAGCCAGACAAGCCCAGGTGAAGACATGGATGAGTTTGGTTTGTTAGTGTGCAAATACAGTTGGTTCCCAGGAAATAGTTTTTTCGTTTTTTATTCTCCACATAGACTGATGTAGTGTGAATGCCCCTGGGTAGTTCATGCATTCCTCCTGTCTGAAGAAAGAACTGGAACCAATTCAGTGCTGGGATTCAGTTGCCACTACCAGAGGACCTCCATTCAAGTACTCCGAGCTAGTATTATTAAACATGTTGGGGTTCCTTCCTGCACAACTAATTCAAACCTGGCAGGCACATATGTAACTGTACTCCTAATTCCCTTTGTTTATGAGTGTCTTTGAGTGTTGCTTTCCTGCTGCCTATCTGTATATGATACGGACGCATACTAAGGGTCCAGTTAGATAAGCATTACCCACATTGGTAAGCCCTCACTCAGGTGAGTAGCACTATTGAAATCATCAATGTAAGTAAAGTTTGCACATTTGGACCTGGTGGCTGGGGGGAAGGGAAGAGAAGAACGTGGGAGTTGTAGCTCTGTCTAGACTCCAGTCCCTGGGTGCAACTGCATCTCAGAACAACATATCCAAGCTAGCTTTTATCTGAAGGGCTCTGGGTAGGTTTCAACGGCCTGCACCAATGTTGGTGCTGCTGCTGCTTCACCGTTCCAGGGCCTGGACTAGCTAGTTTAAAGCTCGCTCAGGTATGTTGGCTCAAGCTGCAATTACACCCAGTGACGACAGTCTAGACATACCTTGCTTCACTGTGTGATTTTGGGGATGTCGCATATGGGCCTCAGTTGCCTCATCTGTAAAATGTGACTATTATTTCCCTACCTCACATGGCTTTCAGGAGATGAGAGGATATTAAATGGTCCTCAAACGTTGGCAAATCTGGTGGAGATCCATCAAAGCTCTTTACATTCAATGTTTTATGCTATAATATTCAGATCAGCTAAGGGTTAGTAAATAAGTAGTTAGTGATCACATCTGGTGCGACGGACTGTCTACCATGACCTATTATAGGTATAACAGTGGGTGGAGGGGGAAGGGGAAACAGACCAGACAGTGCCTGTACAAATTGCTAGATACATCCTTGCCACATGCGTGTGGTATAGCTGCCAACCATTGTGCTTGTGCATTGACTCTGTGCAGCTAGGGATCTGTTACAGATCTCTGTTGCTATTCTAGTGTATCCCACTTGCCTCCCCAAGGGATTGCCTAAGACGACTAGTATACTGGCAATTTCCAATGCGGGAGTGCAAAGGGAGGGTAAAAACTGATGTCACACCAGGACCCCCGGAACAATGAGATGAGAAACTTTATACTACACAGTCAACTTTGCATCAGCCGGTTTTGGCTTTTCTCCTCAAGGAGCCATGGTGCGCATGCTCCTCTTCCCTCTGCCATGGCATGTGTTCAGTGTCAAATATAAATAGTTGGAGTAATATTATAATTAGCTGGTGAGTCACTGGCATCTTTGGAATTCAAACCCTATGCTGCTGACCACTGGACACCAGAGAGGTGCTGACAGTCAATCACGGCCATCTCCGTCTATAATTGTAGGCTACTGGGTTTTACAGTCTTGTATTGCATCGGTGGCACAATGCCCAAACATTCTTTACCGAGTTATAAATAAGTGGCAATTACAATACAGTGGTGTTTGGCTTGTTTGTGTCCAGAGATTTCAGTTGTGGCGAAGAGAGTCTCCAATTAGGCTACTGTGGTCAGCACTAGAGTACAACCCAGAAGGCAGACAGCCTGGATGTTCCTCTGCAATGCTACTACAGCACAGAGTGCTTTCGCTTACACCGGAATTGGGGTTAATTCTTAAAATTCCAATGAGGTCTCTGGTACTCAGACGCATGTATCTTCTCCTCCCCTGCAGATTTCCCCTTGCTGGCCAGCATATGATCGCTTAGTTCAGGACTGTTTCCTCCAAAATATGGCTAATTCTTAGGGCTGTTATTTAACCCATTTTTTTCATAGACTGTCCAGATGTCATAGATTCCTAGATTCTAAGGCCAAAAGGTGCCAGTCTGATCATCTAGCTTGACCTCTTGCTATTGGCAGCTGCGATGGTGATCCCTCGAGGTCGAGGATGATCACTTTCATAGGTTTTATCTTTTATGGTCCCTTGGTAACTGAGGAGTCCAGTCTTTGAACCGCAGGCTCGTTGGCAGGTAGTGTTGGAAGTTGGGATTGTGCCACGATTGCTGTGTGACAGTCGTCTGTCCTTTCTTTTCTGGCATTTTTCTGAGGCCAGGGCAAGGTGATTTTCCTCAAAAGTGGACCTTCTATGACAAGTCTTCGCCAGTTATCAATGGGCAGGTCTACATTATGGCGGAGATCGATGCGATGAGATCAATCTATCGGGGGTTGATTTATCATGTCTAGTCTAGACATGATAAATCGATCCCCAAGCATTCTCCCATCGACTCCTGTACTCCACCACCACAAGAGGCGCAGGTGGAGTCAATGTGGGAGGGGCAGCAGTCAACTCAGCATCATGAAGACACCCGGTAAGTTGATCTAGGTACGTTGACTTTGGCTATGCTATTCTTGTAGCTGAAATTGCATATCTTAGATTGATCCCCCTACCTAGTGTAGACCAGGGCTCTGTCCTGGGCTACTGTCTCTGTGTGTGGTGTCAAAGCCACACCTCTTGATGTTTATCTTGAGGGTATCTTTAAAGCATTTCTTTTGGTCTTCCTGTTTCTTTTCTCCTTTGATGAGTTGTAAGCTTACCAAAACAATTGCTGTATGCCCATCGGGCAGGCACACACAGTGCCCACTCCACCTCAGCTGGTGCTGGATAGTCAGGGTCTCATCACTGAAGATGTTGGTGTCTGTGAGGACACTGACAGTGCAACGATCCTCCCACTTCACGTTGAGGATCTTCCAAAGAAAGTGCTGGTGGTGGCATTCCAGATTGTTTCAGGTACTCCCTATAGGTCACCACATCTCACAGCCGTAGAGGAGCGCTGGGATTACCACTGCTTTATAAACTAGAAGTCGAGTTGTTTTCTGATGTGATTGTAGAACACCCGGTGAGACAGTCTGCCAAAGGCAAGGCTGGCATGGTGAATTCAGTGCTGAATCTCGACATCTATGTCTGCTCTCTGTGAGAGATGGCTGCCGAGATAGGCAAAAGCGACAAAGAGTCCTGTGGCACCTTAAAGACTAAAAAAAGTATTGAAGCATAAGCTTTCGTGGGCTAATACCCACTTCGTCAGATGCGTGCATTCGCCCACAAAAGCTTATGCTTCAATATTTTTGTTAGTCTTTAAGGTGCCACAGGACTCTGTCGCTTCTGCAGATCCAGATTAACACAGCTACCTCTCTGATTCTTGACAAGATAGGCAACTATTCTAAATCTTCCAGCTCTTCTTTGTCGATGTAGATCTTCCTTGCTGGGTCTGATGCTTGACCAGAAGCTGGCAGGTGGAGAACTTTGGTTTTGCCCATGTTCAGAGTTAGACCTAGGCTGTTGTAAGCTTCAGAGAAGCAGCTATGGGCTGTTTGTGGATCTTCCTTTGAGCGTGCAACTACAGCAGAATCATCTGTCTACTGGGGTTCAGTTATTGTTGCCGATATTACTTTAGATCTGGCACAGGGACGAGAAAGGTTGAAGAGGTAGCCGTCAGTCTGATATGGGATGCCAATGCCCTGTGGAGATGGTCTTGGGTTTAATGTTTTCATAGTTTCTCTCCCCACTTTGAGTACTTCAGCTGGTATGCCATCAAGATTTGGTGCTTTATTGTTCTTCATTTGCTTAATTGCTTGCAGAGCTCCTCTGGTGACCTCTTATATAACACAGACCACAGAAGTTTACCAAAAGAATTCCTGTGCGAACTAAGACGAGGAAGACTTTGTAGCACCTTAGAGACTAACCAGTTTATTTCAGCATAAGCTTTTGTGGGCTATAGCCCACTTCATCGGATGCATAGAATGGAACAGAAGGAAGATGTATTTATATACACAGAAAGCAAAAAGAAAGGTTGTACATTAGCATACCAATTCTAAGAGGCTGTTTAATTTGGATGGGCCATTATCAGCAGGAGAATTTCCAGTCTGAATATGTCTAACTTTAGCTTTCACTTTCAGATTTCATTGGGCTGATCTGATCTTCTAGCTTAAAATACATATTAAATGTATATTAAATGGTCCAAAAGCAAGTTTTGGTGCTGCAAGAAGCCCTTCCATTTGGTGATATCTGTTGCATGTGCCAATGCATTGTGATGAGGAGGAGGAGGAGGAGGAGGAGGATACATCATAATGTGCCAGAGGCAGGTCATCATATTACATCACATCATCACCAAGTTGCTGTGTATGGCAGAGAGCTAATTCACCCTGGGCTATGACTCTGTCAGATGCCCCAAGGAAAAGGGTCGGGGTAGGCAATATTTAGATGGACTGAGTATGACAGCCAAGAATTCCAGAATTTCACTTGTGACTCTAACAACTCAGGATAAGTCACATAAGCTCTCTTGTCTTAGTTTCCCTAGCTGTAAAATAAGAATATTACTTATCTACCGCACAGGGATGGTATGCAAATTATTTCACATTTCTACATTGCCTAGAAAATACTAAGTGCTATTAAATCCCTTGACAACTTTCTGTAATAGGTGTTTGTCCTAGTGTCCTGATCTGAGCCCATCTCTCTTTCCTAAATTCCCTTTGCATTTTCTATTGTGTCCGGTATTCTTTACTTACTGGACTAAAGTAAAGAAATAGTCAAGTATTATGTGCTCTGTTAAACAGCTGTGGCATATCACCTCCAGTGTCTCTCACTGGTTTCCATTGATTGTTACCTTCCCTCACCCCAACCTATTAATTTATACGGCAGTTTTCATTGAATGCTGTTGCAAAAAATTTATCATCATTTAAACTTAACCGACCCGATCTATTTTCCAAGTTTCTCACCCTACCTCCATTCGGGTAGGCTGATCTGTTGGGATTTCATATTGAATCACGACCTGCTGTTCCTGTGCTCAGACAAATCTCTGTTTCCGCTCAGTGTATTGGATCACAGACATTTAAGTTTGTTAAAGATGTGAGGTCACTGCATAATGCATGATCATGGGTCTACTTTTCAGGCCTGCCATTAATGGTGTTCTTTACAACGGCTGTATGTGTTGTCCTATGCACTTACTAAGAGTGCAATGTGAAATAAAAAGATGACAAAAAAATCCCAAAATGCATTTGTTTCCATCCCCCTCCTCCTTAATTCCATTACTCCCCACCCCCTTTATGCAGAAAACAGAGACAGAAGGGAAGGCAGAGGTGTTGCGCTTTAATACAATTATACAGGGCCTTTGTCACCTCAGAGTTAGATTTGCTGTAATGGTCTCTGGGTGAGGCTAGACTTTGGGACCCTTCAGAAGCTGAAGTTAGTTCAGAATGCAGCTTTCTTAAGCACATTACACCAGGATCAGCACTGGCTGCCAATAATATTCCAGATGGAATGCAAGGTGCTAATGTTAACCTACAAAGTCCTAAACAATTTGGGACCTGGTTACCAAAGGGACAGTCTCTTTCCCTAGGCCATTCTGCCACCGTTGAATTCTGCGGAGATTCTAGAGCTGGCATTCTCTAATAAGTGTGAGAGACCTGGTGGAATGTACCCCAATGAAACATTAACCACCCATGGGATATAGCATAGCAGCTCTTTAGCATCACAGAGCAACACCATGCAATAGTTCTGAACAGGAAATAAAGAACACCACAGCCACAGAATCTGCCAAGGTTCTTTTGGAAGGCAGGATGTCATTCTTCACATTGATGTTTGTGCAAGACATTACACCTTGCAAGCTAATCTTGCAAAACTTGCTAGGGGATCCTTGATGACCAATATGAATACCATGTTCGTCCTAAATCCTGGGTGGATAGATTTAAATCCACAAGCAGGAAACTTTGAATTAAACAAATTTTAATCTTGTTTTGCACTTGTAATTTTTAGTTATTTTCCTAAAGAAAGGTTGATTCTCATTGGTTAGTACAAATTGTTACCACAAACACACACTATGGATATACACATTTGTTTAAGCAGTTATATAGTTTAACATACATTTTTTCAGATTGTTAATTTTTACATTTTTTATTATGTTAGAAAATGTTAAATGTATTTCTTATGTACTAGAAGATGATTATCTTTCTAGTCATGATCTGGACCAAGCTGCCTTTGGATGGAAACTGGAATTCAATTAAAATGCACAAAAAAAGCATTTTCAATTTGTTTGTATTAGTTAAATAAAACCACCTTAAATGTGTTGGACACAAAAGTGAAAAAAGTTTATCAAACCATGCTCTGCATTTATTTATTAATTAAACAAAGGAAGGATTACCGGCAGTTAGTGAACTGATCTGATTGTTGTCACCAGGTCTATCAAGACTTTAGATCTACTAGATCTCCTCTCACACTCAGTTTTATTCATGGATTGGAAGAGGAAAACAAGCTTTGCTGCCTTTTCCATCCCAATTTGTTTCTCAGATTCAAATGAACTAGTAATTTCACTGGCCTAGTTGAATAAACTGAAATGAAGAAAATATTCAGTCTGCACCTACAGAAGAGACCGCTGCCAGGGGTGCCAGAACAATGTTTATAGTGGGGGTGCTGAGAGTCACTGAAGTAAATTGTAAATTGTATGTAATGGAAACCACTTCAAGCCAGGGGGCACGGCACCCAGCACCCCAAGTTCCAGCACCTATGACTCCTGCTGTCAAAAGCTAGTTTAGCATTTCAACAATCTCCGGTTCCAGGTGCTTAGCCAGTGACTTCCTCAAGTTCACTGATCTGACTTTCTTTCAAACTTCATAGCAAACATATACTGCTTGAATGTTGTTATCTTTATTTCATTTAAATGATATTCAATACATTAGAATAAGTTTAGGCCTTATGTTATCAGATTTCAGAATTTAATTTTAAATAGGTTTCTTTTTAAAAGGAAAAACTGTATCTAATTTAAATAAAAATCAAATTTGATTTTTTAAATCATTGATTTTTATCCACCTTGCTTACGTCTCATCTGCTTCCAACAGCACAGTGACCCCTAGCACAGTGCTGGGGTCCCATCTGTGGAATCACAGTAAGAGCAAAGAATCCTTGTTGCTTCAAAGTATGAAAAGCTGTCTAATTACTTCTAAGAATTACCTTGTATTAAGAAAAAAAGATAGAATTTGCTGTAATCCGTGACTTTAACAATCTGGTTGGGAAGTCACTGTACAGTATTGACAACCTTTTAATTTTAGATTTAAGAGATAAATGTTGACCTAGTAAATGACTGTACTGTGCTATCAATCTGCCTGGAAGAACTAAGTCATCTGTCATCTGTGAAGTGGAAATGCGGAATACTGATTTACTGTCAGTCAAAGATTGTTGAGTAAAAGGAGAGTTAACATTGAAAACTAACTTCATTTGACCTGAGAGCTACTGCAGTGGCCCCAAAGTGATTGATAAAAAGGATGTTTCACTTTTTCAATGCTCAACATTTAAAAGTCATAAAAAGGAAAGGTGAGTTTTATAAACAAGTGACCCACCGTACTAGTTAGATACATACTGGAGGACGTGTGCTGCCATTGACAACACCTATGTGCTGGGAAGGATTACCCAGCTGATGCTACATAGCAGATAGGTGCTAATCTTCTGGCTCATTAGGAGCAGCAGTTTACACTGTGAACAGTCTAATTTAATACCAGTGGGGGGTACTTGCAGAGGCAATGCCAGTGAGGGTGCCAGAACAGAGCCCTGCCAAATTTAAAATTCATTCCCTTTTGATGTCTGGGGAATTCCCTTTTGAGGAGTCCACAGAACAGCAAGGATGCTGTCACCCTGGGTTGACAGAGGTCTAGATGAAATCCCACCAGTATGGAGACAAGCAGCCTGAAAAAGGCACAGATTGAGCTGACACCTCTCCAACAGGAATCCTCAGATGAAATGAGCATCAGTGCCTATCAGGGCGGTCAAATCCTGTACCCTTCCCCCCATACCACCTCCCAACTTCAAGCCATGCTAGTGGCCTCCATAGCTGTATCCAGATTTCTTGGTTCAGACAGAAACATTCCAGGAATTCTCCTGATGGGCCAGTTTTCAATTACAGGCGTTCATGCCTCCACGAGGAAGCTATAAAAGAGGTACACATTAGACTCACATGTGACAGAATCAGTCCCACAGCTGGCTGAAAAGACATACCAAAACTCACAGAAAAGCTGTAATGTCACTACCCCTGTGTGACGGGACGGACCAGCCCCGCACTAGCACAAGCAGGGGCAGGCCAGAAGCACTGGCAGCGGAAGTCCCGCCCCTGCAGTACTGGGCATGCTCCAAGTGCTCAGGCTGTATAAAGGGAGGGAGCCCAGCTCATTCTGGGCTGGCAGCCGGAGGAGAAGGATGTGCCTGGAGAGCTCCTGCAGAGGACCACCCCCACCCGGAGCCGGAGCCGGAGCCGGAGCCGGAGCCGGAGCCGGAGCCGGAGGCCGACATCCACCTGCCTGAATCCACAGATGGGGAACGGCCGGAGGGGACAGCGGACCCGCCTGCTCACGGAGGATCCGAAGACGCCTGGGAGACCCCATCGACGGAGGAGCCGGTAGGAAGCAACCCAGGGAGGGTGGGGGAGTGGTATCTCCCACCCCGGGAGACTCAGTGTGTTTCAATAGGACCTCCCCGCTGAGTCAGGGGAAGGCACTGAGCCACTGTTAGGGCCCTGGGTCGGGGCCCGGTGGAGGTGGGTGGGCCCTGGGCCCCCCTATCTAGGCTGCCACACCCCCAGGTGGGCGACCCCCTCTTACCGACTCTGGCCATTGGGCCGTACTGCCCTGCTACTCAGGGGCGCTTACTGACTCTGGCCATTGGGCCGTACTGCCCTGCTACTCAGGGGCGCTTACTGACTCTGGCCATTGGGCCGTACTGCCCTGCTACTCAGGGCTGCTACTGACTTTGTCCTATAGGCTGCGCCCCCTCACACCCTGCTATTCCCTAAATCAACTATACTCTCTCCATAGCAAATGAGCCAACTAAAAGCTCTCTTCCAGCATTGCTGCTTCCAATATATATATAGTTGACTCATATACGTTACATTAAGGAAATGTCAAGAGGCAGGGAAAACCATGACAAAGTCCGAACGCTTCAGTAGGACCTACACTATTATGTTGTTAAAATTCTCAGAGGCACTGCAGAAGGGAAGTCTCTGGGATTACCTGGGATTTCATCAGTCTCTCCATTGGTGTGTTTAAATCGATCTCCTTCCACATGGACATTTGGACACAGCACATCTACAAAGAACAAGAATAAAAAAGCAATGACTATAAATGAAAGCCTGGTCACTCAATGGAAAATTATACAAACATAAACAGTATCTATCCCCCTGGAATACGTCCCTAGGGATGTGAAATACAGATGCTAAAATTCAAACCACCTTCCAGTCAGTAAAAACTGTATTACAGTTATTTGTATATGGTAGCAGTTCCAGGAGATTCAGCACTTCCTGGCTGAGATTGGGGAACTCTACAAATATTGAGTAAAAGACAGTCCCTGCTCCAAAGAGTTTAAAATCTAAACAGACAAAACTCTCACCCAGGCTCCCAGCATCTGCTACCTCAATTACTGCACCATCCTTTTCCCTGGCCTTAACAAGTGGATTCAGAATGCTGCTGCGACGATCATTTTCTTAGCCTTTTGCTTTGACCATGTTACCCTTCCCTTTGCTTCCTTCCACTAGCTCCCCCTTCTCAATCATGACAGCAACTTGCCTTCACTTTCAAAGCCCTTCATGACCTATTCCCACCCTACTTATCCTCTCTCATTCACTATCAAGCTGTCACCTCCTGCCTCTGTTCAGCCCTTGTCCATCACCCATCTGTTAAATTTTCAAACAAGCACTTTTGTGCTTGTCTCCCAAGCTGCCCCTCATGCGTGGGAGAAGCTCCCCATAAACATCCACGAAGCTACCTCAATATCCTCCTTCAACACTCTCCCTTTTGGTGAAGCCTACAGCAAACCTGACAACGGTTAGGCCGTTGATGTTTTAAGACTACTGCCTGTCATGATGACCAATACTGTCTCATTGTTTTCATGTAACCCCTTTCTGTTCATCGTATCTATTTGTTGTCTCATCTTATATTGCATTATAAACTCTTTGGGGACAGGGACTGGCTTTTTATTCTGTGTTTGTACAGTGCTTAGCACAATGGGGTCCTTGTTCACAACTGAGGCTCCTAGGCAAGGCTACAGCAATACAAATAACAAAGACTCCTCAAAGGTCATAGAGCAGGTCAGTGGCAGAAGCAGAAACAGAACCCAGATCTCCTGAACTTCAGTCCAGTATCATATCCACTGGCTACCTCACCTCCAAAAATTTGGGCTTTGGCTATTACCCAGTGCTCCTTTATTTTGCTCATCCACAAATCACTGCTGAGCACAGTGAAGATTCGGAACACCACTCCCAGGTAAACCCAGTGTCAAATAGCATTTGATAAAAACCTCACTAATACCCAACCTTTGTCCAACATTTTTCAAACTCCAAATTGGTGTCAGCTCGATCTTTGGGCCCATCCATCTACGTATACTAGTGCCTGCCTACTACCTCTTTCCTAACATAGATCTAAAGTAACTTTTTATTTATATTTTGTTTTCCTAGATCAATAGCTAATTTCACACTTCTAAACAATGGGACATATGGCTCAAGGAGTCTGTTTAATGAGAATATGAAAAATGTGCACACCAGACTGTGCATTAGAAACCATGCTACTATTTTTCATTTCATACTTTAATGTTCAGCCAGGTGGGAATTTAACACAGATACTCTTCCTTCATCTGCACCAGAAGTATGCATAACAATAAACATATCCCTTGGTCTTCCACTGTTGTAATTCCATCCTCATATATCTTTCCCTGCATCTTATGCTGATTACTAACCACAGTTGCATTACAACGGGCATCATTTCAATAATTTAATTGTTAAGAAAGGGACCTGTCTGTCTTTTCTGTTTGTCCATAAAAGGTATACTCAATTTAGATGGGATACAAATAAAAAACATAATCAGCATTATTGATTTCAGTGGCAGAGGTTATATACACTTGTTCCCTAAAGGAAATCAAGCCCATTACGAAATGGACAAAATGTACACTCTAGAGCAGGTACTGAAAACAATCCCTCCTCTTACTATGATATCTCTTAGCAATCATCAATGTACAATGGCAATCACCACAAAGCATAATCATCTTATTGGTATGTTTATCTTGGGACTACAGCATCGCTCCAAGATCAGAATTGTAAGACAGTAGATTTGCTACTGACAATCACACTTCTTTGTGTGTTCCTCTTTTGGAATTCTTTTTTATTCAATATGTGTTCTTCCCCATTAATCCTGCTCTGGAACAAGAGTAACAATTAATGGGAAGAGGGATAGATGAACTGAACTGGGTAAGAGAACTCCCTGAACATTTCATCATAGCCTATGAGTCTTCCTCTGTTAGGAACTTCACGATTAACCGTACTGCCATCTGCAATGTCTTCATGACATTTAGCAGAACATAGGAGAGCAGTGTGGGGTCCAACCCTTCTCACAAAGATGCCGAGGTGCACCGCAAAGAAGGGCTGTTGCAAAAATGCCGCAAAGAAAAGCTGGAAGCCCATGGAGTGCTGGGACAGAAAGCAATGCATCATGGGATATTTAGCATGGTCCCAAGATGTGCTGCAATCTGCTCTACCTTCCCACAACACCTAGCGATAGAGGGTGTCGAACTGAACAGTGGGATAGGTACTCACAGTGCATTGCTCACTCTATTGATGGTGCTCCCAGTGTGGACGTAATCTGCCAACAGAGGGAGCAAGTGTGAACATGAAATTCTGATTTTTATGATGTCGACTTTTGAATGTCAATATTACTTTGGTCGACAAACCTGGTAGCATAGACATGGCCTTCGTCAGCCTCGTCTACAGAGATTGTAAGCTCCATGGGGCAAAGACTGTGTACGTACATCGCCTAACACAATCTGGTCCTGATCTTAGGGTCTCTAGCCTGTACTATAACACAAATAATAAAATTTAGCCTGTACCAATACACAGAAATAGGGCCAGACCCTTAGCTGTCAATGGAACTCCATGGATTTATAGCAGCTAAAGATTTCTTCCTAAAATTTATTTTTAGCCTTTTTCATAAAAAGAAAACCCTTTCCTTGCTCCGAGGCACAAACTATTTCTTCCCAGAATGGGGGAAGAAAGCAGGGAGAGCTGGGCAAAGCATACCCCTGTGTAAGACATCTCCTGCCTTACAAACGGAGCACATCTGATACAGAATCTACGTGACGCCCCCAGCATGGAACCATGCAGGCTTATTTCCATAGCTGAATGGCGCTTTAAGGGATGAACATGTGCGCAGCTAATGCTAGTTACGGTACCGTGTCCCATGTGCAGCAATGCCCTGAGGCTGCCAGTGTGAAGCTGTGTGTCACTTTGTAATTATTACAGTTTAAAAATGAGTTGCTTTGTAATTATTATGGTTTCCTCTGAGGCAAAGTTCCTGGGTTTGGTCTCTGAGTCCAGCCGAGGTGAAGTTAATACCCGCCTTCATAAGATGCATTTGACTGTCAAGGTCCTTATCTCTCAGAACAACCTTTGAAGGGGCCAATGTGATACTTGATTCGAACAAATAAAGAGGGAAGAAAAATAGGAGGCAAAAGAGAGAGGCAGAGGAGAGGTCATCCCCATGGAAACATACCAGACTTTCATATTGTTTACAGTGCTCTTTGCAGCATCATTCCAACATTCTGTGGCCTTTAATTAACTGGGAAGATTGCAGGCACAGCTAGTTGAACTGTTTGTTGCAAAAAATGGTATTTGATGGAAGCTTAGCCTTTTTTTCTGTATGCAGAACTGTCCCAGCCAAACAGGCCAGAACTACTATCAACTGGTCAATTATTCTAGTCTTATCACTGTCATCTTCCTCCCAAGGGACTGGGCTTTTCTCCTATAGGCAAAGGTGTTCCCCCAACTGCAGTACCTCTCTCTTGCTGGACTCAAGACTCCCTGCTCTTCTAACATGAAATTCCCTTTTGGGAACAATACTCAGCAGCACTTCTCTCTCTCTCTTAGTTGTGTGTACATTGGATTCTCAGTACAATATGACATCCTGCAGGGCTTCATGTACTGAAGTGCTATCAACTCCCACCACAAACATCGGCTTCACTCTTCACTACAGACTGTGCTGGCTTCCTTCTTAGGAGCTCCTTCGTAGGCCTCTATAACCTAGAAGGCAGGGTCTCATCAACATATGACTCTTCAATGCCCCAGAGAACTTCAGTATTGACAAACCTTCAGAATGGACAGACTGCAAATAATATGTTGCAGGATTACACATTGCTACCAAGCTCCACAAAGAAAGTGGGATATACAGGTATCTTTAATTTATACTATGGGGAAACAAGCAGAGCATATCTTTAAATTCTGTGACTTTACTGGAGACAGTCACAAAGATGACTATGAAAGAGTTCTGGTTATGTCTGATGCATACTCTATACCTCAGAGAAATGTGGTTTATGACAGCATTTTTTCACCAGAGAATTCAAGGACCAGGAGAGAATGCTGAATGTTTTATAAGGCCTATACATACCTTGACTGAAAACTGATTTTGGGAATGCAAAATATGAAAACATCAGAGACAGGCTGGTTATTGGGGTAACAAATAAAAACCTTACACAACAGTTCCAGTGGAAAAGAGACCTAACTCTACACACAACTTTCCAAATAGCAAAGCAGTCTGAGCTGGTGAGACAGCAAAACCAAGAGCAACTGGCCAAACCTGAAAAACAAGGAACTAGGGTAGAAGCAGTAAAGAATCTCAGAATAACTATTAAATGTCACCATCATAAGCCCCTGAGGCAAGGAGAGAGAATCCCAGGGTAAGAGGGACAAATTCCAGTTTACATGCACAAAGTGTGGAAAAAGTCATATCCTAACAGATGATGCATGCCCAGCAAGAGACACCTGATATAATACATGCATTAAATATGCCCATTTTACTGCTGATTGCTACAGCTAGAGTGACCAGACAGCAAATGTGAAAAATTGAGATGGGGGTAGGAGGTAATATGAGCCTATATAAGAAAAAGACCCCAAAATTGGGACTGTCCCTATCAAATTGGGGCATCTGGTCACCCTAGCTACAACAAAGCAGTCAGGAAGTTGACTTATATGACAGACAATCAAGAACCATTGTTTCTGGGATCTACCACTTGCGATGATAAAGAACCTGTTTGGAGAGTGAAACTGAATATCTGTGGGAAGACTATTGACTTTAGAATTGACTCTGGAGCTGATGTCACAGTCATCTTAGAAGGGACATACAATTCTCTTTAACCATTCCCAATGCTGAAGTCATGTGACTAGCCCTGAAGGTATTCTGAACTGAATGGGCAAGTCCACCACAGAAAAAATGTATCAAGACAAATTCTATGCTTTCAGCTTATATGTGATTAAAGGCCCGTGTCGCACTGGGGATGGGGCGTGAGGGCTCAGTGTCCCACTGCGGGGAGACCGCATCCCCATGGATGGGGGGGATGCAGAGGACATGGCTGAGCCTGGATCGCCCCTTGACCCTGGGGGGAGGAGGAGAGGGGGAGTTTCAAGGTGGAAGTTTCGCTTAGGGTGCAAAATATCCTTCCATGGCCCTGGCATACTGATTTACTAACCTTCAGAGACAGGAATGTAGAACTTAAAAGGGGGAAATGGAATGGAATGCTAAGCTGCATTACATAGTTCGGCCACTAGGTGGAACCTTGCACAATATACCTTACTACTTTAGCCATACCTGGCAGAGCATTAAAGCATCTTAGGATGAATACACTTGGTATGGAAGTACATGACAGCATGCCCCATCTGTCTCCACCCAAGATAAGAGCCCAAATGTTCAACACAGAAAAAATGTCTAGTTCTCACTTCTCAGCTGTAAAACAACCCAGGCTGGCACAAAAGCAGTGAGTACTTTTGTACACTTTAGCCTGCTTTAAATTACTGGGAACAAACACTTACACTGACTGAGTCGCTAGCTATAAAAAGCTAAGCCTGCAAGTTAACAGCCTGGCCACTTGTGTCCAAAAGAACTGAGTGCCAATCTGGCAGCACATCAATCAGTGCCAGCTGGCATTCAAGTTTACGTGCTATTTCCAGAAGCGGAGTTAGAGGAATGGCAGGACAACAGCTGTTATTCTGAAGCCTTTATCCAAGATCTGAGGCAAATGTGATCATTATCATCAACAAACAAGAAATCCGCTTGCAACAGTGTTGTCAGTAAACACTAAATCAAACCTAGTATGAATGTCTCAGTCCTTTATACAGTTCCTCAGAAATACTTCGCAGAGTTGGGTGTCTAATAGAGATGACAAGTGCCAGAAAGAAATAAAATCTGTGCTGAAACAAACTGCCCTCTTCTTGGGTTGCCAAATCTAAGCTCCAACTAGCTCTGAAATGTCCAAACTGTCTGTACAACGGAAGAGTAGACGCATCTTGTTTCAAAACCAGCCAACTCCTGCTGCCCATCTACAAGGGAAACCAGTTTCCTAAAGTTATCTGCTCTGCAGCACTTTCCCTGGGCTTTTCAGATTCATACAGTTTAAAGCCAGAAGGGCCCATTTGACCTCCTGTATTGAGAAATGGTCATTACATTTCCCCCAGTTACCCCTGTATTGAACTCAATCACTTGTGTTTTGACTAAAGCATTACTTTTGTTTGGCTAAAATAAAAATATCTTCCAGAAAGGCACTCAGTGTTGGTCTGAAGACATTAAGAAATGGAGAATCCACTAGTTCTTCTGGTAGATTGTTCCAAAGATTAATCAGTCACACTTGCTGTTAATGTGTGTCTTGTTTGTAATTTGAATTTGGCTGGCTTCAGTTTCCAGCCATTGGATCTTGCTTTACTTTTGCTGATAGATTAAAGAACCTCGAGCCCCAGCATTTTATCCCCATAGAGGAATTTATACACTGTAGTCAAGCCAATCTTCTTTTTTGATAAACTAAACAGACTGAGCTATATATACAACTGAATTCAGCAATTGTTTGAATGGGCCCTCTTACCAGACAATTGAGATTGCTTTGTGCAACTGCCCTATACTCGTTATCTGACAATCCTTGTGTCACTCACAAATTTTAACAGCAGTGATTTTTATATTTGCTTCCACATCATTGGTGTAAATGCTGAAAAGAATCAGGACAAGAGCCAATCCCTGCAGAGCCTCACGAGTAACATCCCCATTCCATGAGGGTTTCCTTACCGCTAACCACCTGTTGAGATATGTCAGTTATCCAGTCCTTAATCCATTTAACATGCCTTTTGTTGATATTGTTTGGTGTTCATTTTTTTAATCAGAATGTTACAATACCAAGACAACTTAACAAAAGTCTACTCATATGGCATCTGCACAGTTACTTTATCAAACAAACTTGCAATCTCCTTAAAAATGAAATTATGCTTCTTCGACATTGCCTATTTTTCATAAAAACATGTTGGCTAACATTAATTTTATTCCTATCCTTTAATTGTTTATTAACTGGATTCCATATCAGTTTTTCCATTTTTCCCCCAGGACTGATATTTTCTAACTAGCCTATAGTTACTCAGTCATCCTGCTTGCCATTTCTGAATATTGCACAACATTAGCACCTTCCAGTCTTCCAAAATTTATGAAAAATTAATATCAGCGGGCCAGCTCTTTTCAGACTCTTGGATACAATTTATTCACGGTTGCTAAAGTTGACTGCTTGCTTTCTTAGGATGGTTGAAGAACCTCTCTTGGTAGCTGCTTGTTGCATATTGCAAGGACTGCAATCAGGTATTTCCCTGTAGCTTTCTGTTCCAGTCCACCAGGGACAGGTTCCTCCAGAGTTGATGCATCAATCATTTGATAACATTTGATACTTTTACCTTGGTTTAATGCCTCCTGGTTCCCTTTTTTCTCTTGGTCACAATTCTCCAAGTCATTCAGAACCATTTTTGGCTTATCCATCAATGATATCCCATGTGGTCCTGATACAACCTTAAGCCAGCACTGGGGCCAGACTAGGGACAAAAGAGAGCTGTAACTCCGCTATTCAGAGTCTGCTGGGGGCCCCTCTGGACCATGTAGGGTACAAAATTGACAGGATATAAGAATATCCCATCCGTGTCTATGCCTTTCCACCCCCTCTCTCTATGTTCCCCATCCTCGAATGTCCTCTGCAATGGAGGGGTTCCTGACACAGAAGACACTTGCAACAGTGTATTCCCCAAGAAAGTGCAAAAGGGAAACAATGAGGAAATATGGAGGAAATGATGAGTTTGCCCCTAGAGATAAACGGCAGCGGTACTTCCGTGGAGAAGCACTCAGTGAATTTAAAATTCTGTAGCGCTCTGAGCATGTTGGGTGTCCCCAGTGCCTACGGATGTTGTGTACGCCGAGTTTCTCTCAAAAGTGGCTCGGCACTTTGCAGATCTGATGCCTATTAGAGCATCATTATTAATAATTATTATAAAGGAGGGCAAATCACAAGAATTGAGAGTACAAAAAAGATAATTATTGTATAAAGTACATGCTTTTCTCACACTCAAGTCTATGGATTATTAAAACATACAGAAAAAACCCCCAAAGAAACCAGAAAGACTATGTGCAGTCCTAGCTCAATAACTTCTTATCATGCTTATTTTATGAACAGTCAGTCACTGGTCCATAATAGCTGCCCAGCAATTTCTCAGAATAAAATAAATTCACAGGCCACGTTTCAACCCTGCTTAAGTGGCTCCTCACAGGCAACCTGGAAAGATACCCATGAATAACTTTCCATCCAAGCTTCACTCAGCTGACTTGTGGTTTGCAAGACTGTTACCACCGCTCTTCGTGGTCTTACAATGGATTTTTGCCAGCAGGAACTCCAAACTCCCTTCCTCCTTCTAGAAAGTTCTCTGAGCAGTCCAAGTTTCTCACCAATCAGTGCTTTCCCACAGCAGAATTGAACCCACCCTCCCATAGTAATGTCCATAGGTAGCTCTGATTTCTAAGGAACCCTTTTTTAGGCTGCCCAGGAGATAAGTCCATCACAATCAACAAGATTGTGATAGCCTTGTGAAAGACAGATGATACTTCAAGGAATGGTGTAACAAGTTGGTTTCCAATATATTAGAAATATATATTTTCTAAATATATAAATAAATATTTAGAAATATTTTTAAAATATTTAGGATCCAGATGTAAATGGGGTTTATATTTCTCCCATACTATAACAACTCTGGATATCTTATTGCCAATATAAATGTGAAATCCTGTTTTTATATCCTGCTAAACAGAATTTTTAATTTAGCAAATAAAAATGTGGTAAACTCCATCAGCACCTAGACAAACCCAGATTACCAATAAGACCCTTCAAAAAAAAAAGTGTGGGTAAATAACCAGTTGAACAGCTTACCTAGGGAAATGATGGACTCTCCATCTCTTGCCATCTTTAAATCAATACTGGAAGTCTTTCTAAAGGGTCTCTGTGAGGGGTTGTACCAGGCTCTTCAAAGTCCACTGCTGGAGGCCTCACGGTCCTACCTCACCCACCCCACAAAAAAGGAGCAGTGAAGGTGGGTCCTCCAGGCCTGCCTAGAAAGGCTGAATGGAAGCAGCCAATCAGCGCACAGCAGGCTCAGCTAAAAGGAGTTGCAGGGCCTGAGCACATCAGTTCCTGGTTTGGAACAGAAGGGTTGGAAGATGGAGAAACCCTGCATGCAAGGAGGCTTGGGAGAGACCCTGTGTAAACAGGGAACAGAGAGGGAGAACCCAAGGACTGTTCCTTAAGGTAATGGATGAAGGTGAAGGGACTAAGTAGGAAGTAGGCCAGGGAATGCAGCAGCAACTATTAAGGGAAGTAGTACATGGCTGCTGTTTATAGGGACCCTGGATTGAGACCTGGAGTAATGGGCAGGCCCAGGTTCCCCTCTCCTCCCTGCCAGTGGGGAAGTGGCCTAACTCCCAATGAGGGGATAAAGCTCTTTATTAGAAGCCTAAGAAAAGGGGCTCCATTAATGGGGACCAGGAGGGTCTGAAGAGAGAAGGTACTCTCATGAAGGAGGAGCTGAGTCCAGCTTGAGCCAGGGAATTGGAAGATGTTTGTGTCTTGGACTTGAATACTGTGGAAGGGCTTCATCCATTTTAGACTGTGACTTGGCTGGAAGCCTGAGCTACTGAAGACCTGCCCAGCCAGGAGAACAGCCAATGGGGTACTGAGCACAGAAAAGAAGAGTGCCTGGCTGCACCCAGCTGATAGGAGGTGCTCACAAGAGGTAAGTTCTCCCCCACTCAGTCTGCTATAGCTCAAGCCATAGTTATGGACTTGATCCAGGGAATCCTTGGTGAAATTCTATGGCCAGTGTTATTGCACTGGATGATCATAATGGTCTTTCTGCCTTCAATTCTATTATTCCAGTTCTACTCTCATAAGGGTGGGTTGCTGAAAGAGGCTCCTCCTCTGGGCTGCCAGTCAAAGCAGCCATTTTTTAAACAACCTTTCTGAAACAAGGCATTCTGTTGGGACATCTTGTTAAGACACAGGATTGTGTCTATTACAATGATACTTTACTGTACTTTGGGGTAGCAAAGTACACCTCAGTGCTTTCCAGTGAGAAATCCCAATTGCCAACACTCCATCCTGTTGTCCTCAGGACTCTGAAATCATTTCCTGTTTTTGTTTCTTTCAAGAATAAGAGCCTTCATCTGCTAATAACTCCTTCAGGGATTTGTGTGTAATGAACATTGAACAAGTGTAGCTGTCAAGTTTTACAAGAATAAAGCAGGGAGGTTAGAGGAGAAATACAAAGGAGATTAGGGTAAGGGATATTTTATTGCCAATGGATTTTGTTTTGTTTAGGAGTCCTAGGATTTCAGAATTCTAGTGGCCTCCAATAGCATTGCTACAATTACAGTGAGAATTAGCATTGTGGTTGTTAGCCCCATTTCTCTTCCTGCAGTGAGAAGCCTCCATATCCTTCTTGGACATCTGAGGATCCCATGCTATCATAGACTTTAAGGCCAGAAGAAATCACCATCATCATCTAGTCCAGTGGTTCTCAACCTATGGCCAATCAGCACACAGCTGTGGCCTGTGTAACATCCTCATACTACCTTTATGGCTGTATCTATTGTGTGGATGTGGCCCATATAAAACACATAGAGCTCCTTATGTGGCCCACAACAGTAAATAGATTGAGAACCAGTGATCTAGTCTGATCACTGCAGGCCATAGAACCTCACCCAAATGCCCATCCACTCCTGTAATAGACTCATAACCTCTGCCTGAGTTAGCAAAGTCATCAAATAATGATTTAAAGATCTCAAGTTTCAGAGAATCCACCATTTACTCCACTTTAAACCTGCAAGTGATCCCTTGCCCTGTGTTGCAGAGGAAGGTGAAAATCACCCAGGGGTCTCTACCAATCTGACCTGGGAATATATTTCTTTGCAATCCCAAATATGGTGCTCAGTTGGTCATTTCCCCCAGATTTGGTTCTTCCTTCTGCAGTGATCTACTTCTCCTATATCTCAGCCGCCACCACTTTTGCCTGGGGATGAGAGAACTCAGTGACAAATTTAGACCTTACTCAAATTATTTCTCTTGAATTTCAAACAGAACTCAAGATGCTTGAGAGGCAAGACTGTTTTGTTTTTGTGAAGTATCAAAAGATGGGCTCTGGGATGCTACCTGTTTTCATTTTATTTCCTGTTGCTTCTGGAAGCAAAGCAGGTATTACTTTCAAATAAGTATGTTTATTGTTGGCATAGCACAACATTTCACTTGCTGGTAGTTAAAATTATTTAACTTTTCCCTTGTAAACCACAGTTGTATCTTAAGAGCGAAGAGTTTTATGAGAATGAAGAAAAAACAAAAAAAACCTCATAGGTTTCATGAGGTTCAGAACGCTGCCAGGTTCTCAGAGGAACTGTCTCCTGGCCCCATCAGTACTGCTCCTTGATCTTTCAGAGAGGTTGCTGGGCAGCAATGCCAGATGTTTCATGTCCTGTTTAAATCTCTGGCTGGCCGACACAGCACACTGTCTCCAGTAGGCAGTGCCACCTTTATCATCTTCTCTCCTTAAATTTTGAATAATCAGTCTAAAATAAACCTTTGTACTCTTTTCAAAAGGCTTCTCCAAGCCACCACCTACCTGCTCTCCTTATACATTACACACACACACACACACACAATCTATTTCCTGCAAAGTTAATTTTCTGCAGTGTTCCCTAGGAGAATGAGCTGATACTTCAATACCTCCTTGAAAACAAATTAATAGAAAAGACACTTTAATTATAGTGGTGGCACTGACAGAGTAACTATACAATAACTGCTTCAAACAAGAGTGGTATAATTCCTAGGAAAAGGAGATATGACAGAGTATTGTAGCACTTAGATCATTCCCTCCCTGCAGCTTTAGTAGACAAGCTCTCATGATATGGAGGTGATGGGTCTGATAAAAAGCTGGATAAAATAGCACAGGAAGGTGTGACATTGTCTGATTAAAATATGACCATAAAGATCATTGTTGCAACCACTGTTATATATTTGCAACAAATATTGTATAAAGGTTGTGGAGTAAGGTGTCTAGGGAAAGGTTATGATTGTCTGGTTATGATTATGCTATCTGTATGCATGTATCATTTTTGTATTTAAAGTTAAGTGTTGGCTCTATACTTGGATATCAAATGTTTGCTCCTGGGGTAACAGCCACAAAGTAATCAGCCAGATATGCCATGTAAGGTATCGGCAAAAATGTCAGAATTTGCCAGATATGAGTTGTGTGTATCGCCTTTGTATTATGAGTTATAGATATGCATATCTGTATTTCAAACTTTGTGCTGTGCTTCTGGGTGGCACCCCTGGACAGTTTGGCATCAGCACGATTAAGGACCATCAGCTATACAACTGACCCATTGAGAGAAGGCGGATATACCTTACGACCCTGCAAGGCATGCAGGGACATGCTATGGAGAACTCCGCAGTCTGGGCAGCTTGTTTGAAACTACCACTTGTAGTCAGTCCCAGCTTTATGTCTCAACCAAAAGGCTGTGATGCTGCTTCATTGCTGGTTCTGTGGGAACAAACCTACTACTGAATCACCACTGTTCAGCTTGGGATAGCTCACAGAATCCTTCATTCCCAATGAAGCCAAACCATCTGTATGTATGTACCATAGGGTGGCCAGATGTCCCAATGGTTTTGAGACCATCCCAAAACCATTGGGACATGTAAGACAAAGCCCCTAATACATACACAACTATACCCTGCTGAAAAAAGTGTCTCAATTTCTCACACTTGCTATCTAATCACTCTAATGTACCACCCAAGGTTGGTCTTAAATAAAATATTGGGCTGAAATATCTGCACTTGATACTCCTTTGATTCTAGCAAACCAGTCTCAGGTTAAAGTTAACAGGCCAAGTAACATGTGTGAAGAGGCATTGCAAGGTAATCAGACCAATTCATTTGTGTAAGTATCAAAGGGATGTTAAATGGGCTAGCGGGCATCAGCTTATTCACTTGTGTTGCTAAGAGATCAAGGAAAATGTAGATGTTGCTTTCATCTCTTCTGTATCCTGTGCTCAATGAACCTTAAGATCAAAGATGCATGAAACTAATGATGTTACCTGTATTGTCTTCAAGTACCCATCCCTGTTATAATGAATGATTTTCATAAGGTAATTGCTGGCCAATGTGACTGGGTTATTTGTGTATGCCTGGGACAAGCAATGCTCTTGTTACAGAGCCAAGGCTACAGCAGCAAACTTTGCTGCCTATTTCCCTGATACAATGTTGACAGCTGTTTTTAAAGAGAAAATAAAACATGGTGAAAAGCTTCTGACCACTGGCAGCATTTTTTAAAAAATGTAGCAGTTCTGTTCTTGTCCTGAAATTGAAACAAGTGTGAATAAATATGAACAAAAATGTGAAAGTTTAGCTCACAGAGGTTGGAACATCAGAATATTTACCCTGTAAAACCCCATCAATCTCAATTCATTAGAGTCACTGCCACAGTGAGCACCAAAGAGTAATATGGTTACAGTGTTCATTAAGTCACTGGCTTCTGCTGCACATTGGAACTTCAAGCAAACCTATCCAATATCCTACACTATATAACGCAAACACAGGAGATTAGATCTGCTTATAGGGGCACTGTCAAACTATCCATGGCCAAATGTTAAGGTTTGTAATTTCCTTTAAAAGGAAAACCTAGAAGAAATAGAAATGTTTTCATAGGTGTTATGTGAAATTTCAGTGAACTTTTTTTACTTAAACATTCCTCTGCAGTACACTAAAGAATAGGAAACCCAACATAGCATTGTTGTTGCACACAAGAAGGAAGTGAAATTAGAAACAGGTGAAAAATAGCAGTTTAGTTTCCAGCTGATGCATAAGAATTCTGTTTGTGCTCAGATGGCTCTAAAAGGGGGAAAATAGAATTTGAGGGTTTGTCTACAGGGAGAAATTTGTCATCACTATATCAGCATAATTATACTACCAAAGTTAAAGCGGCCTGGACATTCTTATTTAGAGTAACAGCAGCCCTTAGTTGGTTTTGCTTACATTAAAAAGCTGAACTAAGGCCACTATTGTTCTGAATAAGGGTGTCCACATACCTTTGAAGTACTGGGCAAACTCTAGCAGTTTAATTATTCCAGCATAGCAGTGTTGATACATTTTGCCATGCAGTTAAGCTCTGAGTCAAGGTAATGTTTTTTGTTTTTATGCCTTTTATTGTGACCTTGTCTCTGTGAAATAAAGATGAATTGTGATTGTCCTTTCTTTCTTTCTTTTTTTTTTTTTTTTTTTTTTTAAAAAAAAAAAAGACAACCACCTAGTAAGTATAGTAGATTAACACATCAGAATGTGGGTATTATAAGAGACTTTCCTTTTTGGGGTTGAACCTGGTGAATTTTAGCAGCTCTGAGCAGGAGAGAACATGCCCATGGCACCCACCTAACAATATGGCTCTCTTGATCTGGTTTTTTAACACACAACTCTGCCAGAAGTACTCTGCTCTAAGCATCTCTTTGTGTCAAGCTGTTTAATTACAACACAAACAGGAACAACACTTGGAAACAATCCTTCTGGATCAATCAGTGCTAAGTGGCAGCTGCTCCTAATGATTTTTAAAAGAAAATAAAACAATTTTATCATGTCTGTAGTAACAGTCCACAATGTCGTAATACTGACATGTCATCAATTAATGTAAACATACCATACAAATAGAAACCCATAAAAGCAGATCTCAAACTGAAATTCTAAAATAGTGACAAATCCAACTGCCTGGCAAAATGTTAATAGCAGCCCTTGAAGCAGCTGCGCAGAACCCAACCACTCAGAGGGAGACTCAGAAGCGGCCAGGCTGGGTCCTATAAGAAGGGCTGCAGGGTACAGAGGAGCCTGGTCTCCCCACAGAGAGTGAGGGAGGACTGGCTGCTTGTAGAGATATGTACCTGGGACAGAGCAGTCCTGTACAGAGTCGGGGAGCAAGCAGAGCTCCCAGACTGTGGCCTTGATACAGAGGCTGAGTAGGTGCTGGGGCTACGGGGAAGTGGCCCAGGGAAAGAAGGAATCAGCGGCGGGGAAGGCGAGGCAGTGAGCAGCTGCCAGCTATAGGGTCCCTGGGTCAGGACCCAGAGTAGCAGGTGGCCTGCCCCATCTTCCCATTTTGCCCCACTGGCAATAGTCAACCACTGGGGAAATAGTCAACCAATGGACTGCAGTTTGCTCCTGAGTGAGGGGCTGAAGTTCGCCACTGTGGCGAAAGGCCAGGCGAAGGATTGCCAGCTGCCCCAGAATGGGGGAGATGATGGAGTTGGGGCAAAGCCAGAGGGCTGTGCCCTGAAGAGGAAACTGTGGTCCAGGGGCGACGTGGGTCCCCGGAGACGGTGGAGAAGCAGTGATTGACAGCAAGACACCACAAGAGGAGGTCGTCCTGCTGATGGATAGAGCTAATTCCCGGAGAAACCAGCAGGAGGAGCCACAGTGGTGACAACAACCTGTTACAGACAAGTATAAACTCCAGTGTCCCTCCCAGCAAGATCTTGATGCTGGGAATCTCACTACAGGAGTCACTCTGCTGTCAGAATAATCTCCTCAGGGGTTAGCCCAAAAGTAGGCAGTGGATTTACACCCTGCACAGGAATATCTTTTCATAACTCAGCTCCTTTTCTATGTTCCCTGCCAGGAGCAGGAAAATCTTAGAGACTCTTTAGAATAATAGAGCTTAAATTAATGTGTACACACACACATTATTTATACATACACACACACAAGCACACTTTTGCCCTGAAAATGAAAAACTGAACATCTAGTGGTATACTAAAAACCACCTCCCTTGCTATTCTGAAATCAGGATGCTTCACTCCCCTAGTGGACCACAGACCCACCCAACATGAATAGCAGGGTTGGCTATTCATATACCACTGTGGCTTCATTCCCTAGCTTTCCTATAGAGACAGAGCCTGATTCACAAGCAGTTTAAAAAAAGAACCCCCTAGCAGCAGCTATAAAGGGAGCTGGGGTTAGTACGGGAGGAGGAAAGGGACTGAGTTTTCACTGAATGGGCCTTTTTCTGCCAAACAGACTAAACTCTCACCAGGAGACTTTGGAGTTAGCTAGAGGCCTGGAATATGACAAATACATAGTTAGGATATGCCACTTAACCACACTTGGATGATCAGACCATGGGTTTATCTACTGCTTGCTTAGCTACTCTACTTGTTTGATATCACTGTCCTGCCCCATTTCACACCATGCAGTAACAGAGGTCAGTTCCTCAGGATTAAACAAAGTGAAGCTGTAACCAGTCAGGATTCTGCCTGCCTGCTATCTACTTGGCAAAACTGTCTCTACTGCAACAGCATGTTATTTGTGAGTTCATAATAAGCCAGGCAAAAACCTCACCACGAGTTTACTGGCATAAACTCTTTAGTCTCCCAAGGATAAGCCCTCCTGGAAGTGAAGTGGTGGGGAAAACACACTTCTAGAACATTTTGTGGGGAGGCGGGAGGTAGAGATGCTATTTGGGAAGAACAAGGACACCGAAGATGAAAGGGCCCTCTGTGCCCAGTTATAACCTGCACTGCTCCTCCCCAAAGAAGCTTAACCTGGAACATGCCGGACAACACTGACAGCATGGCAGCAGAGGGCCCTTAACCTGGCTGATCTGGGGTGATAGGGAAGTGAATGGCGACGCCAGTGTAGTTTGTGCAGCGCACAACTCAGAGTGCCTGTTCAGGACTAGACCGAGCCCAACATTGAAGATGTGTGTATGGGGGAAGGGACAAGGCATCTCTGCTGCTCTTGCATCCTCACATATCCCTAGGTGCCAGCCCCAGTCCTAGTAACTGACGGATGAGAAGTCTGGAGCGCAAGCTACAACATGGGGACTGGGAGGCGGCAGAGGCCAGAGCTCCACCATCTCTCGGCATTGGCCTGCACCACAGAGGAGGAGAGTAAGCTGTACCGTCCTGAGGGGTGGTGCAGCAGGATACATTCTCCCTATGCATCTGGGAGCTCCAGGAGGCATTGGGTGCAAAGCCTCCCAGGGTTCCCCAGGGGTCAGAGAGTTGCACGAGAGCCAAAATCAGACCTGTGGTTTAACGGCCCTCTAGGTGGACTCATCTCTGGCACTTCCACTGACAGCCCTACTGGTGGTATCTCAATGGAGAAGACCAAGCATGGAAACTGAGCAGCAGCAATCACTCCCTCAAATCAGACCTGAGGCTACCAGGGGAAGCCAGGGGAAGCTTGCACTTCTGCTGCTACTACACAGCTGCCACAACAGCGTGGGCCAGGGCCAGGCTGGAAATCAGGACACCTGGGTTCTTTTCCCAGATGTGCCTTTGGCCTGTTGTGTGATGCTAAGCAAATCACTTCAGCTTTGAGAGCCACACCCATTTACACAGGTATAAATAAACTATGCAAAGCAATGAGGAATTAGGGTGTCATATTTGCATTGGCCATTTTCATTTAATAACATACCTGTCTTTAGAGGTATGTTATTATACTCTTACTCACACTGAATAATGTCTTACTCCACAAATTAAATTAGTAGAAAGGAACTTCTCACTTTGAGTACCAATGACAGAATCATACCCTAAGTCATTCATCCATGCTCCAATAAACCACCCAAATCCCTGCTGTTTCTTCAGTAATAGTCTGAATTGAGAACATTAATAACGTTCAAGTTGCCAAAGTAATTGCCATATAATTTTATTAAGGAAAAGTGTTTTTGTTCCTGGGAGACCAAGAGCTTATTCTGGAAGCGTCAGCTTGGTGAAAGATTTTATAACCAAGTCATATGCCCATGACAAATGGCACCAAGGGGCAGAAAATGGGGGGTAAAACCTAACAATCCCCATTATCAGAGGCCACCTGTACTGGCAAAAGAAATACTGTATATTTAAAACTAAATTACTTGAGAGACATAATACGCTAAAAGACTAGGTTACAGAATTGAATGTGGTAAAAGGGTACAGTAAGCCAACCCTAATTCCACTTATTTAGGGGTTATAAGTTGCATTCAGGTGTTGCTGGTATGGACCCAGAACAGTATTTTAACTAAATAATAAGCTACATGAAGGATTTAAAAAGCACCAGTATAAAGGAAAATCCCAGGATGGGTCAAGCTACTAATTATAGTTGATAAAGATTCATGATTTTGAGCAATCCTTGGATTAAGAAGAGTCCTATATGCCCATTTACATAATTAAGATTGTGGCAACTGCCAATGTATTAAGCAAACAAAATGTGAAATGGCTAGAAATACCGTTAAAATATATTAACCTGTGGAACTCATTGCCACAGGGTATTAATGAGGTCATGAGCATACCTAGAGCCAAAGGAGAGTTAGACATGTATCAATAAACAGAGCATCTGCAGTTACACTTGCTATTAGGAAAATGTGCGTGGCCAAAGGACACATTGTTAGAAGATATGCAGTTGTGCAAGGCAGATACATTTTAAACTGGTCCTCATGCAGCTCTGCTAAAGCTCACAAATCCTGACTTGCTGTTCCAATCCAGGAGCCTTTACATAGCTCAGGGGAATCAGCAACTGATGTCGCCAAGACTTCCCTACACATCCTGTAATGATACTAATGCACAATTGGCCCAGTACATTTTGCAGGAGGCTTTGCCTTTTTTGTGAAGCATTAGACACCCACATCTGCTGGGCTAGACGGATCACATGATCTGACAGTGCAGTTTGAAGAGTCTCTGAGAAATCTCAGTCCACTCGCTAACCTCAGTTCATCTTGTTTTACAAGCGTCTTTACAAGAGCTAGTTTTTAGGAGGCTGGCTGGCTGATTCTATCATGCTGTTTACAGGTAGCTGGAAGCGAGTTAGATTGTGAAGCACTCTCCGAGGGGGAAAGGCTCCTGATTAGATGCAGAACAAGGGGAGAGATTTTGCCACCATTTCGACTGACGATTAATTAATTGCAAACAAAAGCCAACAGCTTGTTATAACAGCATGAGAAAGCAGAGATGCTTCGGTTCTAATTACTACTGTAAATTATTTGCATGGTTCTGGCTAACTAGAGTCTGGTCCTGGGGTGGGCATGAGTCACTCTGTCTTTACTAGAAGATGGTTGTTGCATTGCTGTGCAAATCTGATACCTACAGAAGTAGACAGATAACAGCACTGGCTAGAACCAGGCAGCTTGGCTATGTCTTCATTGTAGCTGGCCCAGGCTCCTACCTCCAAGGCCTCTTCCACTCACACACATAAAACAACTCACTCTAATTATGTGGTGCTGTCAACTGGGCTAGTTGGCCCAGATGTGGGTTAGAGCTCAGGGTCCACTTTCAGTTGGTTCGTAACCTGCCCAGTCTGCAGCAATGATGTAAATTAAATCGTTCCAGTGCTGATAGTCCTCCAATTCCTCCATGCACCTCACTCCATGGAGACCCCAACTGACAAGAGGAAGACCCTCTGGAGTGCACTGGGAGAACTCCAGGGGGAAACCAGAAACTGACCAGTGGCAGTGACCGAGGAACCAAAGCTGCGGTAGGAAGTAGCCCATGTAACAGTTGTAAGGGCACCCCCCTCTTGGCCACATATTAGTGCTATTATTTACAGAGCCTTGAGCTGGAACCCGGTGGAGCAGCGTGGGCCTGGGTTCCCCTTCCCGCAGCCACTGGGTGACATAGCCACTAACTCTCACCATGGCATTATGCTGCCAGGTTCAGACTTCAACCCCCTGACAGGGCCCACAAGGGGATGGGTGCTAGCCAAACATATCGGAAGACAGTTCTTACCCTAAGGAGCATTAGGCCAAGAATTTCAAAAATGGGTGCCTAAAATTGGTTCCCAAGTCCATATTTTAGACTCCCAAATAAATGGCTTGGTTTTTCAAACATGCTTAGCATCCCAGCAAGTCTCATATACCTTTTCTGGAGCTGCTGAGTGCTTAGCACTTTTGAAAACTGGGCCACTTACTCACATGCCTGAATATGAACTTAGAAGACTAAATTTAGACCCCCATTTTTGGGGACTTTGGTCTTACAATCTAAGACACCAAGTCAAGAAAGCACCATGTGCTTAACTTTACCTATATGCCTCAGTCCCATTAAGCATGTGCTGAATCATGAAACCAGTGCATATTCTGAATCAGGGCATAAGAATAGAGTTTATAATAAGATTGGCAGAATTCTGCCAATTGCTGGAAAACATCAGTGTTTATTTTCAAGCATTGTTTTAGATCTGTATTGATTTTAAATTTTCACAGTTGTGGGAAATTATGGTGGGGGTCTGAGATTCAAAAAGTTTTATAATCGTTAAAACATAAATTAACATCACATGTAAAAAATACACATAGTAAATATCCTTAAATCAAACGCTAAGTTCTCAAGCAGCATTTTTCTTACTTTGTCTACCTGCAAATGTTAATTATTATTGACAGAAATATTTTTTCATCGTCCTGTGTGTATACGGGTGGAACTGATGTTTCCAACTTTTCCTGATAAAAATCTAATCATTGCAGGACTATTCATAATCGAAGGACAATCGGACTCAGAATATCCAATTCTCCCTCAATTACAGTTCTGTTCTTAAAATTTACTGTGTAACATCGGTATTTCATTATCCCACATGCCTGATCCCTGTGAGATAATGAAATACCGATGTTACACAGTAAATTTTAAGAACAGAACTATAATTAAGGGAGAATTGGACGTTTTATTGTCTTTGCTGAATGAGATTAAGAACATAAATGCATACACATATAATACAAGTTTTTCCCACTAGGACATGTAACGTTAAAACATTGAAAAGAACAAAATATTGTGATTTTTAAAGAGGACAATTGGCAACTTCATGTTGGTTTAAAACCAAAAAAACCTATTTGTGTTGGCACTAGCACAGATGTTTTCATTTTCTTTATTTTAGTTGTGTTGTACTAAGGCAACTGAGGTCAAGGTGGGAGATTGGATGGAGTTTGAAGACTCATCAACTCAAAGGCCAGTGGGGTGAAAGGCCTGATCCAAGCCCTCCCCTTGGTGCATCACAGACTTTATTTAACATAGCACTTAAGCAAAAAGGGTAAGATTTTCAAAAGCACCGAAAATCACCAAGGGTATGTCTAGACAGTAACTGGAAGGCATGACTGCAGCATGTGTAGACATACCTGAGGAAGCTCCCTACAAACATTAGTGTAGCAGTGGCAGCACAGGATAGCTATTCAAGTACAGTCCCACCAGGTCTTTTGGCACATCCTTGGATGACTAGTCTGCACCACTGCCTAGCCTGCCGCTGCTACACTTCTATTTTTATCCAAGTTACCTCCCATATGGCTGCACCTGCAGGCCCAACTGCAGTGTAGACATTCCCCTAGGCACTTCTGGAACTTTACCCCAAATTAATGAGACTGAGGCTGGTCCATGAACAGAGATGATCTCTAGTAAGGACTTTAAAGTCAGGGGCGTGCTTAAATGCTTTGCTGACTCAAAGCCCATTTCTGTTACAGTCCAGGCCCCTGAATTCAATAGGAGTCCTTCTCTTTTACTTCACTGGGCTTTGAACAGAGCCCCAATGTGAATCTCAGACTGCACTTACACAAAGATAATTAAAGTGAACAGAGCTTCTCCTTTAGATCAAGCGACACGGAGCTGTGGTCTTTGCTGAAGACCCTCCTGAGTTTGATCCCCAGTGCAGAGCAAAGTCTGCTTGTGAGCATTGCTTCGTTATAGACAAAAACGGTAAATTGGCAGATAATTGAAAGAAAATGAATTTGAGCCTGTCCCATTGTCCACATGCAGGTTCTATTCTAGACGCCTCCACAGAAACGGCAACTCCCAGCAAAGGTGTCTTTCAGCAACGTTGATTAAAACAGTGCTCTGTGTCCTTCACTGCTCCCCTTAAGTGTACTTCAGCTGCTGCCTCATCTTCAGAAACAATGCTCTATGCCGTACTGAGTCAACAGACTGCAGCAGGTGGTAACACCATGCATTCGTTTTCAAGAGCCAATTTATCTCAATGTTTAAAAGGAAGATGAAGATAAAAGGAGTATAACCCACTCCTTCCCCAGGTGAAGACTTGTCTGCAACATGATTTCAGGATAGTTAAATAGTGGAAGCGTGTGCTCAAAACATAGTGTACACCTGACAATAGATCTCTAAATGGGTATCATCGCCCCTGAATGAAAATATCATGAACTGGAACAGCTGGGAGATGAGTGCAACATAGATACAGGCAGAGTGCATAAGCCTTTGTTATGGAAAAATACTTGTGTAATCACTCAGGCTGATGTCCATAGCTGTCAATGTAAATAAAACTACAGCACTGAGTACCTATGGAAATGAAGTATGGCTTTATTTACAGAATGGCAAGTGTTTTCTAGTAGAGGGACAATCTGGTCTGAGTCAACCCTAAGAACCTGATTCTGATCCCACACCAGTTTAAACACCCAGATCCAACTTGCAGAGATTAAAGTGATTTTTCCCAAGGTGACACAGCAAATCAGCACTCGAGTTTAGGCTGCCCTGGATTCTAGTTCATGGCTTAGTCCACTGCACCATGCTGCCTGCATTATAGTATTGAAATCGCTTACACATAGGCTATGTTGTCACCACTAGAAAGGGTGTTTTCAAAAAGTGAGAAAAGAGATTTACCTCACTGTATAATCCTACTGGAGACAAAGCTGTTTACTGTGATGTCACTAGGTAAGGTCAAATCCAGGTGGGATTTATAGTGTTGATCTTGTCTAGCTACCTCATGGTAACAAGTGCCTGTACCTTTTCTGCACTAGGGTTTTACAGAGATTTTACAGTTCAAAGATGTTACATGCATTTGCTATCTCCTTGCAAACCCTCCTGCCTTTTTTGGCCATGAAGACACAGCCTTACTGTACATAGTTAAAAATCTCAAAGCATTTCTTAGTGTGTTGATCAAGTTATGGCCTAGCTCACACTTGACCTAAATCTCTATAACTCAGGGTGTAAATCAAGGCAAAAAAAGTTTCCACCGTATGGATGACAGGATCCACCTCTGAAATGCAGCCACCTCTGGAGCATCTGCACCAGTCTGACATCATACAAGAACACAGTGCAACAGAATAGGACATAAACTGACAAAGAACAGTGCATCAGGGCAGGTTATCATGCATCTTTGTGGAAAGATCCTCTCAGTATTCCTGACCAACATCTACCTTTGGGGCCTATGAATCCCACAGTAGCAAGTTCTCTGCACTTTCTGCAGAACCCATACCCTTTCTCCTTCATCTTTTGTAAGGGTATCAATAGGGCATTAGTACAATAGAGTTTGTTACAGTTCCTCTTTGCATTTCAAAGCAACCAATTTATGATCTATCAAAATAAAGTTTGTCTAGATGTTCAACATCTTTCCAATACTTTTGCTCTAAATTCCAGACAGATCACCAGTTGGAAAAGAAGAGAATTTGGCCTTTGGGTGTAACTCATAAAATCCCTTGTGAGATTCAAAGACTAACCCTACAATTTACTAACAAAAATAACCCATCCTTATAAATCAAGCTGTGCTCTACACTGAGGGAGGAATATTCTTAGCAGACCAGTGCAATGTGATGTACTTTAATTATGATGTCTGTACAGTACATTTAAGAACAAAATAAGGTCTGAATGCATCTACAGAAAAGCTCTTTAGTATCTTTACAAACTTGCCACAAGGTGAAATGTCTTGTTGCTGTGAAGTGGGAAATGGCCTATCTGTGCCTATCTCAGGGCAGACTTTCAAAAAACAGGGCAGATACCCCAAACTAGTGGTATGTTCTATAGATTTCACCACACCAGTGGCAAATCTGACCTCCTGGATCGCTATAAGTCTCACGCTGGAGTCAAACAGTTCTCTTATATTCTCCAGTCTATCTTGCCACCAAGACAAACTGGACTTTGTGATAAAATGGTTATTTATACCAAAAATCACATCACATTTATGTTGCTTCCAGTCCCAAGAGACCAGTCACTTGCCCCAGATCAAGTGGTACTCTAGATCTTACACCAAAAACAATGCTGATAGCCAATTCTATGGTAAACTAACTAAAGGTATATTAGCTAAGAAAAGAAAATTAGAGTTATTGAAGGGTTAAGGCAGGTAAAATATATGCACGGGTGAGTCACTGTTTGTAATTCCAAATGGTGGTAGTGATATAATAAACTGTCAGTTTCCCAAAAGACTTTTCAAGGTATCCAGATTGTCTCTGGGGATCTCCACTTTGTATCTGGTACCCTTCCCTGTAAAAGTCCACACAGTCTAGAGATCTAGAATCTTTATTTGAATCCATACTTATAGCTTCTTCTCACAGAAAACAATCTGAGAGGGTCACTACCCATGAGGGCTTTTCCTTTAATGATGGAGAGTGAGGAATGCATTTTGAATCTTTGACCTCTGCTCATCACACACAATGACTACTGCTTCAAAATTAGCACTTTTCTGTTAAAGTTCTTTATTTCCATTCCACAAGGCTTCTTTCTGGTGTGATGGCTAGTTTGATAGGTTATTTAGTTACAGTGGCATACACAATGTAACTATATCATAACGAGATACAAATAGATGAAAACAATGCAAGTAAGATCCCACTAGTTTTCATGAATTTAAACACCAAATACATACACTCTTATACATTTAACAGTTATTTTGATCTATACTAATACACAAGTGAATTGGCCTGGGGGTCTGGTATGAGCTGGCACCCGCTCTGCCAGCATCACACCTAGATTTCCATATCACTGAATTTTAGTATCTGGTCAAACAGGAGATGGTTATTGGTGAAAGTCAAACACCATAATGACTCTTGAATGAAATTCAAGGGCCAGTTTAAGGCTGATGCACAACCTAAGACCCACCTAAGGCTTCAACAAACAGTTTAAAAGGGACTTAGGTCTTAAATCAGACATTGACATCACTATGGCCCACAGGGGTGTGAAACATTTGCACACCTGACTGATGCAGCTAGGTTTGCACACCAACATTTGCACACCTGACTTCACCCCCCCGCAGTGTAGACACAGCAATATCAACGGAAGAATGCTTCCATCAACCCATCAATTGTTGGTCGGGGAAGTGGTGTTCCTACAGCAAAGGAAAAACTCTTTTTGTCACTACAGTCTGCATCTACACTGCAGGATTACAGTGGCCTAGCTACAGTAGCACCCAAAGTGTAGATGTGGCCTCAGGAAGGGCATAGACCTAACACAGTCCCTGGATCTAGGGGAGAACTTCATCCTCTTCTGAATAAAACTCAGTACAATATAAAAATGGTAGCAAGGTTTGCAACCACACAGCACAACAACAAACGGGTCTGAAGCAAGCTTGTTTCTGAACCATATTCTGGTCCTAGCAGGTGGTATTAAATATTGTATCGATTTAATAGGATTTTCTCTCCCTATAGGAATCATACAAATTGGGCAGCGGTACTAACCCAGTTTGGAGAGTGGTTCCATTTACATGGTTAAATTGTGTTTATGAAACTACTTTCAAAACCCATACTACTTTCAGCTGATGGGGACAGGCTTTAAGGGCGCCTACAGAGACACCATGGCAAGGTCACGACTCGCCAGTTTAAAGCTTCTGCCGCGGAATAAGGTGGACTAGATAGCTTGTTGGGTTGATAAGCTAACAGATTGCCTTTAAAGGCCTAGAGTTAAATGTTGTTTTTAGGGCTAGCGTCAGTATCATCACACAGGCAGAACATGTGGTCGGGGCAGTAAAACATGTAGTTGCTGTTCATTGTAGGCCTGTTCTAAAGAGATTATCATTGACTTCAACTCAAGCCTTGCGTGAATAGGCACTCATGTACACAGATGATGGGCATGGTAATAAGAACATAAAATGAAAGGCTGGCCTCAGTGCCATTTCCCAGTTAGCACAGGATGACAAGCCCGAGATTGAGACTTCAAGGTCTCAGCATCATCCTTGCTGGATGCAGGTTGGATTCTGAAAACACCATTCAACTGCCAGTCTGTATAAGGGTGAGGCCGACACTCCAGTGCAGCGGTACAAGCAGTTCGAACTGAGATGCATTGGCAAAGCATACACCACCAGACATTACTAAGCCCGGCTCTTATGTGATACTGAAACTGAGGAATTAGCTATCTCAAGAGGCACCGGTTTAATTGATGCTGCTGAGATTCAAGATAATAATTGACCTCAACTGCAACACCAATGTTATCTCAGGATGAAAAGGTATTTGGATACTTAAACATAGTCAGCCTTTTGCATATTTAATAGGATTCAGCCAGTCACCCAATTCTGAAGAACATTTTTCCTTTTGCATATTGGCAGGGGTTTTTTTCCCCCAAAACACCAAGGAAGGTTGATCTGTCAGGAGTGAGTGAGGATCTTGATCCTTTCCTTATTTAGTTCTCATACGCCACTTCACAGTTCTTTTATTTGAATGGAGTGGGTGGAATTGGGGAGAGGGGACGAATAATTTTTTCCTTTCTGCTTCTTCCAGGAGAAGCTGTCTTGCTCCATATCCACTATAAGGAAACTGAACCAGCCTTGTCAGATTTTGCAACACTTATTATTTTTCTTAGACACACAAGATGTGCCTTATACATATTGTTTTGGTATTTAAATGCTCTTCAGCTGCCTGAAGGGAGCATGGTGAGATTCTCTGATAAAGTATTTTATTTGCACCAGAAAAACCTATAAAGAAACCTCAAACCCCGGAGAGTTTTTTCTTGTGCTTCACTTGCATTCCTGCTGAGTGTTAGCCCAGCTGCTCCGATCCTCCTCCTGCCACACATATGTTGCAGACTGTTCCTCATCTGCTCTTTATCAAGTAAACACCAAAAAAGATAATAGCACCCAAAGGATAAGTGGCTTTTTTTCAGGACCCAATCTAACGCCCATCGGAGTCAATGAAAAGACTCCCATTGATTTTAGTGAGTTTTGCATCAAGCCCCTGCGGCCTAATTTTCAGACGAGCTGAGCACCTACAATTCCAGTAAAATCAAGGAGCGCGGCAGGTGGGCAGTGCTTTTGAGAAACAAGCCACTAATGACTTCCAGCGCTTGACAATATGTTCCAGCTTTGTCAGTTTCTATTTCTGTTTCTCTTTTTCAATCTTAACGCAGTTTAGAAATGGCTCCCATACTCCCCGTATTTCTCCCCATTCTGTTCTCTAAGCTGCATGTTGCTTTTTCATAAGATGTAATTTCTCCTGCATCGGAAACCCATCCATTTTCGGATGATCTCAAATGCTTCTTTCCAACGTCTCGGACTTATTTCATCTGGCATCAGTATAATCTTTCTTCTGCCTTTTCTCATAATTTAGACATTGTTTAGCAAAGTTTCTTACGTGAGCTATGAGACAGAAATCACAGAATAGGAAGAGATGTGCCATGATGCCAATGAGAAGAATATGAGCTTGCTGAAGTGTGAAGTGGTGAGAGTGAAGTGGTGTAATAGCTGAGGGCTTCACTTTTTTTTTGAAGGCTTTGTGCAATTTGTCAGTATTTTATGTTGCTGTTATTTGTATGTGCCTATTTTAAAAGAAGTAAGGGTACTAAACCAATAGAAGGGCAAGGAGAATGCAAGAGATTTAATCACTCATTTTCTAGTAGGTTGGAACGGTGCCTTTAAAAAGTGTCCCTTGTAAAGATCCCAGAAATCTGGCCAGAGCTCAAACTTTATTCTGCCCTCCGTTATACCAGGGTAGATTAGGTGTCACTAATACGTTCCATGGGATTGCTTCCACACCTACATTGTATAAACAACATTAGAATCAAACCCTTTATCCCTTGAACACCAAGGAAGAGAAGTGGGTCTCACAGCAGTCAGATCCTGACTGCCCCAAGACTTCAGAAGCATCACAACTGACCATTTCATTGCGGTGTGAATAGCTTCCCAGGGAGGAGGAAATTCACTTTCCAGTGTTGAGGTTTTCCAGCAGAGCAAGCATTAGCCCTTAGAAGAAAATTTTCTCTCTTGCAAAATCCCTGACATACCACTTGGAGGCAACGAAGGAGCATCCCTAACTATGCTGCACACCAGGATACAACTTCCTGCCCCTCTACTGCTGGCTTAGCCAAGCGGTTTCCAGTCAGACACAACCACGCATCTAAGAGCAAGAAAAAAGAGAGCAATGGAGGTTGCGCTACTGCCCTTCACATCATAGCGAGCAGCAGTTAGCCAAGCAATAAGCATGCCGATATCAAAGATACAGCTATCTGAGGAAAATGGTCGTGAACTGTGGAGTGCATGCCCCCCCGAGGGGCAAAGAACTTCTGAAAGGCAAGAAAGTTCTCCTGAGGCCTAGGAGTGCTTCTAAAAGTGAAAGGCCTTGACCAATCCTCTGCACCCTTGGCTGTAGCTTGTGCTGGCTACTTTAGGGAAGAAGCCCCACCGGACTGGGCATTTTCTAACCTTAGTCAGCCTCTGTCCATGGGCAACACTGACAGACCCAGGTTGTCGGCAGGCAGGATCAAACCTGGGAACCTCTGGAGCTAAATGCATGAGCCTCTACTGCGTGAGCTAAAAGTCACATGGCACTTATCTAAGGTTGTAGAGCAGAGACATTAATCTCTCTCCAAGTGGTCTTGGTGCCACTAGATGGGACAGAACACCACACCCCGGTGGTGTTTGGGTTACACATGCACTAATCTTCTTGAATCCAACTTCAAACATGGGAGCTACGTTCTCCCTCTAAAAAGCATTCCACTCACCCTACCACTCACCTATCAATGGCAAGCAATATGGGCCAATATATCTTTATATTCTCCATATCTGCGTGCTCTCATTGCTAAATCAGAAGCGTGTAAATGCTATTTTAAAAGCATGAAGACCCATGGAATATCCCTGGAATTTGTACAGCAAAACCTCTCCTCCTGCCGTCGCTCAGGTTGGTCAGCAAACTCTAGTCCAGAATGTTAATGGAATAGGTTGGCACAAATATCAGCCACTGACCCAGGGTCTGCTGAACGCATTTATTATTTTCAAGTGTGCAATGTTTATTTCCATAGTATCAGATCAAGCCTAAGGTATTATTAATGCACTCGGTGACTCACTCACCATGATAAATCGTAGTCTAGTATAGCAAGGAATAATGAAAGTTCAAAACGGAAATCCAGTGCGACCAGAGACGAGTGACAAGTTATTCTAGAGCAGCTGCTGCCACAAACCTCAGGATCTGCACCACTGAGCTGATCCTCATATTTATATAGTCTACTAAGAGTTAGGGATGGAAGAGTATTTGTTGGCCAGTACAGTGCAGAAATTATAGCGCCACCATTCCCTTTCATCCCAAGCATGTGTTCTGCCCCTACACTCTTCCGCTGTATGTGCCAGTTTTCCCCTACATTATTCACCCTAAAAAAGCTATCTGATCTCTGTCTTGCTGCCTCCTTTGGTGATACCTCCACCGCGTCTCTCACCAGTTTTCTCAATGTCAAATTGCTCTTACACTCTGTATCCAGTGTATTCTTACATAGAAATGAAGTTTTCTCTCATCATGTCTATGTAAGAATACATTGGATACAGAGTGTAAAAGATCAAATAGTTTCCAGTGGGCCACAACATAATCCACAAATGAGTCAAATCAAAACAAAAATAGAATCGAGAGAGAGAGAGAGAAAGAGAGACTTTTATATAATTTCCATTTCCAGAAAAAGATATAAATAGATTATTTCTCTCTGATTTGATCCCACTGGAAATTGACCCTTGTTTAGTGTTGTTTTGGCTCATACAACCCAGAAATAAACAGACCATGGTTGCCACCACAATAAAGTGGCTTCTTAAATGCTGGACAATTCAGGATGCTGATGGATGGATCAATGGATGAATATGCAGGGAGGGAGGGAGAGAACAGAGTTACAAACAAATGAGAATGAAGGAGCATCTGTATAGGACTTTCACAGCCCCACAATGATTTCCCTATTACAGTTCTCTGTGTATTAAAGTAACAATGTCTCTACTTACTTTCACAGAGCCGTCGTCTCAGTTTCCCTCGTATTTTATCAATGGCATTGTAATCAGAGACGTGGAACACATGGGCAGATTTAGGCTCAGAAGCAATTTCATCTAATTCCTCCTTTAAGGCCTCACCAACTCCCACAGCAAAGATCCTTATTCCAGCCTTACGCGCCGCTGTGGCTGCATCCATGACATAATCCTGGCTCCTGCCATCAGTCAGAAGGATAGCCACTTTCTTAATGGTTGGGTCACTAGGCCTCCCACCAGCCTCTTTGGAAAAGCTGTAGCTGTTGATATACCGGAGGGCATCGCCGGTATTTGTGTTACCCCCATAATACTTAATGTTCCTTGCAGCTTCTTTGATTGCCTCACGAGTTTGGTACCTTCCCAAATCGAACTCTGTGGTTGGCCTGTTGCTATAACGTACCACTCCGACACGGGTCTTGTCTGGTCCGATCTCAAAGGTCTCCACCAGATTAGACACCCACTGGCGGACCTTCTCAAAATCTTCTTTACCCACGCTGGAAGAGGTATCCAGGATGAAGACAAGGTCATAGTGGACATTCTTGCAACCTGCAGGGGCAATGAAAGATACTGCTAAGAGAAGCTGGAAGAGGATCATGACACATACTTCAACCTCTCTAGTCATGTCTATTCAGGGTATTGACTCTGTGCTGGAGGCATCTCTCTCTTGGTCCCACAGAGGGAGCACAAGTTTTCAGTCTTTCTTCCCTGTGATTTCCCCCTTAACAATTTTGGGAGATCTATAGTAGATCCGGACACCTCTGTTACTTTGAATTCAAACCCTCTCTCCTTTCCTATTCTGCTGGCTCTGTATCCACACAATCCTTTTGCCTACACTGTCTGCATGTATCTGAGGCTGCTCTTCTCTTTTAAAAATGTCAGCAGTCCCTTTTCCATTCCCACTTCTAATGCAGCGCCTTGAAAGGATATTGTCAGATCACAAGATCTGTGTTGACCATGCCGGTGCCAACCTTGACCTTGAACAGTGGAAGCTTCCATGTTCCCTCTCAAATGATAGTGTTAATTTATTTATGCTTAGTTACAAGCAACTATTTTATTTTCCTCTCCACAGTATCTCGGGGAGACAAGTTTATAACAAGATTATTTTTATTCTGATTCCATTTGCCAGTGTATGTTGACTAAGGCATGATCCCTTGAATAGTAGCGCGGCTTCCTTGACAACAAAGTACAGTTCCTTTGCAAAGGAAGTGTTTCCCTACCCCCACGTTCAGCCCCTTGTCTTCAGCTGAACTATGCATAATCTGAAGTCTGTGTAATCCAAAAGGCCAACAGGTTTTAATTGTCGTTTTCTTGCACCAGGAAGCCATACTGGTAGTCTATTTCGCAGCCACCTTCAAGGAGAGCCTATCACTTTTTCCTGCTTTGTCTGAGGACTTTTTCCTGTTTTGCCTGTGCCGTTGCAAGCCCATATGCTACATCACCACAAAAAGGCCAGTAGGTGGGAGAGGAGAGACAACACAAGGGATAATCAGAGTGCATCTCTCGGTGGGAACTGTCCCTATCAGTGGTGAATTAATGAAATCCTAGGCATGTCTGAGTTCATAAAGGGCTAAGTGATCCTTTGGGATGAAAGCGGCTATACAAATGTCATTTATTTTAATGTAGTGAGAAGGACCATGGGTCCAGATCCTCCAATGAGGCGCAACTGCTTTGTGCCTTGCTGCCGCCAATGTGGACCCACAAAGCCAGAATAACCTGCCATGGGAAGAACACCTCAGAATAGAGGGATTTAGGGGCCACAGAGTGGGCAGGACAGCTCCAATGCCACCTCTCCCCATGCTGCAGAATCAGAGCTAAGAGGGGCAGGGCCACGGTTTTCCTATATCTTGCTGATCCACAGATGCTGCTGTATCAGCTCCCTTCAGACCAGCTGACGCTGTCGTCTAGCTCTGCACCCAGCTACTGTACACAGCAGAGTCAACCCTGCGCCTGCTAGAAAACCCTCCCATAACTCCTGTGATAAATGAAGGGGTTGGGGGTAACTAACTTTTATGGATACCCAGCCACCCAGAAGCTATAAAATCCCTCTTAGTCGCTGTTCTCTAGCTGTAAAAGGTTAGAAAGTCTCACTGCTGTGCATAGTAAAAGGAACTAAGTGTGCACCTGGCCAAAAGAGGCAATGGGAAGGGTAGAACTTTTAAAAATTGAAAAACGGCTCCCCTTTTGTTGGTCTATTGTTGTTCTTCCAGGGAGAGATGGACAGGGCATCAGCTATGCTGTAAAAAACTTGGTCCAGGTATGAAAAAATCATCAGTATCATACCTAGAAATACTCATTTAAAACACCAGATATTCAAGTAGATCAGGAAATGTCTAGGAAGACACAATTAGGTTTATCTATTTTTATTTCTTTATGGCTTGTGGATGACCCCAGTGCTTTTGTTTTGCTTGTAACCTTTAAACTGAACCTCAAGAAAGCTATTCTTGATGCTTAATCCTTGTATTTGCTCTTTTAAAATCTAGCAATAGCCTGAGTTTCCAGATGTATTTTCTTTCTTTTTTTATTAATAAATTTTACCTTTTTAAAAGAACACAATTGGATTTTTGTGTCTTAAGAGGTTTGTGCACATATTGTTTAATTAGCTGTTGGCAACAGCTGATTTCTTTTTTTTTCTTTTCTTTCTCAGGTCTTCCCCAGAGTGGGGGATGAAAGGGCTTGAGGTTACCCCCACAGGAAGGAATTCCCAAGTACGCCTTCCCAGTCTCTCAAAGGGGTTCTGCACTTGGGTGGTGGCAGCATCTACCAAGCCAAGGTCAGAGAAAAGCTGTAACCTTGGGAGTTTAATACCAGCCTGGAGTGGCCAGTATTAATTTTTAGAATCCTTGAAGGCCCCCACTTTCAGCACTCAAAGTTCCAGAGTGGGTAATCAGCCTTGACAGCTCTTATTAGTGTGCATCACCTAAGGAAGGGTGATATGGTTAAAACAAAATGAAAAGTGTCTGAAACCCTTCCTGAGTTCAGTCTGCTGGTCATGCAGGAGTTACAGAAGTCCTCTCTGTTTCCTACTCTGATCATCATAGATTACAGATTAGCTCTGGGAGCAGCCAGTCATCTTCAAGGGGTCAGCTGGGCAACACACTCTGACCTTCTGCATTGGTGGTGGGAGTCTTGGAGGAATGCAGATCTGCTAAAATGGCGGGGTGGGGGGAGGGAGATATGCCACTCAGCTGTCCTAGAGAAACCAACTGTACTGGGAGGATGCCTAGACACAAAGAGGACTTGTGGTAGGATCCTACTGCAGGGCAGTAAGAGCGGTGTTTGGAAGGAAAGAAGATAGCTCCCAGGACTGCATGTTAGAAGGTAGAGTGTTTACACAGGTCACGGGATCCCTTATTTTCAGTGCTTATCTGAACGAGCCCTTGTGAAAGTCACCAGTCACTAGTGTTAACCCCTTTGCAGGTGAATGCCACTGAACCTATCTGGTGCTGTTGACCATGAACATTTTATGGAACATAGTTTCTGTACGGCACCGTGCACATTCCTGGAGCCATATGAACGACCACCCTGCTAATAGCGTTCAGCTGACAGACTTCACTCGTTGAATGGCTGGGTGTATCTGGGCATGCCTGGAACACTAAACAGCCATCAATCAATTGTTATATGAGCTCACAAACATAATATACCGCTCACTGCATGCTGGCTGCAACATGTGGGTTTTATGCTATGAGACACCGATTAAGGTATGTGCAGGTCTCTCAAAATGCCGAGTTTAGTTCTGTTCCGATCCCTGCACAATAGATAGAATTTATGTGTCATTTAACTGTAAAGTTCAATCAAACTGGTCCTCAGCTCTAAAGGCTACGGGAAGAGTCCAGCATCATGAATCTATTCTGTCTGGACAAAAAGGGATTAAGTAGAGCTAACTGAAGAACACAAAAGGGTTAAACATATACATCAATGTCTGGGCATGTTGCTTTTTTTAGCACATCTCAGCAGGTAATAGTAAGAGTAATTTAAAACCATATAGAGCAGAGAGAAGGAATCCCTTCCCCATTCAGGGGTGACTGTCCACAAAACAGGGTTGTTGAGGTAAAAACGTGAGGTTTATTCAGGAATTAATACAGGAAAACCCTGTGTTTAAAAGAGCTAATCCTTGATGGGTCAGTGATTCTTTGTTTATATGCTTGACAGAACAAAGCAAATGCTATGAAAAGGTTTTCAGTGTACACTGGTCCAGATCTTTAGACATATTCCTTTTCACTGCACAGCGAGTTTTTTCCTTGTTAGAATATTTTAACAAAACTGTTTACTGGCAGAGACAATTCATTTGAAAGAAATGGTGGGGATAATTAACAGGATACATGGTCAATAGAAACATGATTCTAAGTGTGAGGGGCATCCAGTCAGCAAACAGAATTGTTCCATGTGACCTATCTCCTAGCTCACAGACAAACTACAGGCTCCAGAATTAATACTGAAATTCTTTGCTCAACAAACCAGTGAATTTGATACTATCATAATCTGTTCGTGGGCAAGTTGCAAACAGAAAAAGAGATGAGGTGTTTTTTGTTTTCTTTTTACCAATTATTTGCTCACTTAATGATGAAAAATTACATTTATATAACATATTTCACCCCAAAGTGTTTCACAAACTACATCCATAGTTCATACACTGAGAGCAGCCACTACTGAGTTTCAGGGGGATGGTTACAGTTTCCTCTCATTTTAATATAAAATTAGCTAAGGATACCAGAAGGCCCTATCTCTTGTGAAAAAGGCCAGGATATGAGTTTTTAAGGTGTCATCTAAAAGACCCTGAAGGTCTGATTCAAAGCCCATTAAGTCAATGGAAAGACTAATACTGCCTTCAGTGGGGTTTGGATCATGCCCATACAGAGTAAACTGCATGCAACTCAGTCTAGCCTGCAAGACTGAAGGACTGATCTAACTGTGCTACGACCTGATCCTGTAGTGGTTACAGGATTCTAATTAAGTCCAGATTTTTTCAGGACTAAGCTACCTCCTCTTCTTGGGGTCTGCTTACTATATTTGTAAGGGTGGGTGCATTGCTAGCTTTTTCTACAAGAGTAATGCCCCAAGCAAAGTAAAAATCTAGGTAGCTTTTCAATATTTGGTTGTCCCAGGAGCATCAGCACATACCTGCTCTTTGTGCTCGAATTCTCTCTCCACCCCAGAGGAGTGCAAGAAGAATCAAGATGTAAGGCACTCGATATCTTCCTGTCAGGGGCATATCTCCCTTCTTCTGAGACACGCTCACCTCTTCGCTGTGGTGAGAAATGGTCTATAAATCCATCCCTTGCCTAAGGAAAAAAAGAGGAAATTGAAGAGTGATTATTAACTAACAGAAGCACAAGACTGGGGAGGAAACAAAAGCAACAATACAAGCTCTGGGAACGGCACATTTAGGGTCATCTCCTCTGGCTCTCATTTTACTTGAATAGGCACGGGCTGTACCCAGACAAAGAGGCAAGCAGTTCACCTACTTTTCAAAAGCTAAGGTCTTTTCTCAGGCTCCTGCCAATGCAGCCCCGAGCTGTTTGAAAAGGAGAGATTACTAGATTATTTTAGTTTAAATGAGCCCATCTGCAACAGCAAAATCAATGCATCAGGCTGGAAACCATTCCTAACATGAGCCTCTCATGTATCCACCTTAGGAGGCACACAGCTCAGGTCAGAGATACGTTTACTATGAGTCAGACCCGTTGCTCTCTTACCAGTGACCATTTGGAGTTCTTAGACATCAGAACTACTGTGTGCTAATAATATTGAGTGTTTTTCATATATGAATGTCCCATCATCAGCTACCCTTGGCCTTATCTACAAGAGACGCTTGCACCACTTTAACTTAGGGTATGTCTACACTATGGAGACTATACTGGCATAGAAATGTCACCGTAGCTATGCCAGAAAAATCCCATAGCGTAGACAGAGCCTACACAAATGGAAGGGTTTTCTCCTAGGAGTACCAACTCCCTGAACAATGGTATATATGACAACAGAAGCATTCTTCCATCGACATAGCTGTGTCTACACTAGGGCTTAGGTCAGAATAGCTACATCAGTCAGGGGTGTGGATTTTTCACACCCTTAACTGACATTGCTATGTCAACCTAACTTTTAAGTATTGACCAGGCCCAGAAGTGTTATTTTACACCAGTTAGACTAAATCAGTATAAACTACTTTGTGGACAATCTTAATTTGGTTTAAGACTGGCTTATTTTGATTAAGGGCTTGGTTACACTTACAGCTTTATAGCGGTTTTAGTTATACCTGTCCTTGTATACAGCTGTAGAGATAGCGTTATAGCGTGTCCACACTGAGACCCGCCAGCGGTATATTGTGGACACATTTGCGGCACTTGCAGAAGCACGGGGAGTGGTGCATTGTGGGCAGCTATCCCAGCATTCAGCTGGGTGCAACGTGCTTTTCAAACAAGGGGGTTGAGGGAGAACACATTGTGTGTATGCGGACGGAGAGAGCGAGGGAATTTTCGTCCGCCTGAGAGCCTGTCAGGAAGTTTCCTTTGAAATACAAAGCCTACTAGTCTTCTCTGTCACACAGCTCCCTCCATAAACATTTGCATTGCTTATCTGCCGAGATAAGAAAGAAACTCTGAAAACAGACTTCTACATGAGGGGAGGGGTAGCTCAGTGGTTTGAGCATTGGCCTGCTTAACCCAGGGTTGTGAGCTCAGTCCTTGAGGGGGCCATTTAGGGATCTGGGGCAAAAAATCAGTCGGGGATGGTATTTGGTCCTACTAGTGTGGGCAGGGGACTGGACGTGATGACCTTTCAAGGGCCTTCTAGTTCTATGTAATAGGTATATCTCCATATATTTGCATTCCTCTAGCTGTTCAAAACAAAGGGAAGAGATGTCAATTGCCTTAAATGGCTCAGGCTGTCTCCAGAGATTGCTTGTAGTGTTAATGCCCATTCACACTGCCGATAATACAGAGCAGTCAATATGCAATAGCTGTTAATCCTCTGGGAAGGGAGGATTACCAGGACCTGTATAACTGTAGATTTATAGCGCTCTACGTGCCTCACCAGTCTGGATGGGTAATAGGTTATAGTGCTCCTGGAAGATTTATAGCACTATAAAGTGCCAGTGTAATCAAGCCCTTAGTTTAGATTAAACCACTGAAAACTCACCTGGTTTTGATATAAACTAGAAATTCAACCGGATCCGGTAAAGCATTTGCTAAAGTTTCTAATACGGGGCCAGCTCCAGTTTTTTTTTAAACTGAAAAAACATTTGGTGAATCTTTAACTATGCTCATAATTATTTGATTTACAGTGGGGCTTACAGTGCACTTGGTGTTGTCCACCCACATACAGGCTGAAACCACCACTCTGAAGTGCTTCCAGTCTACGCATTTTCAAAGATACTCTCAAAGCTTCTAAAACCATGTTTTCCTCATTACTGTACAGAGACTCCTCAGGCTTGTTTCCTCACTGAATTTTTGTTTCCTCCATCACATACATGCCTGTTGAGAGACTGCAATACTGAAGTGATGGGCCGTGCATGCTGGTTGATTATTGTAGCATTGATCCTGAGTAGTGGGCTATTTATTTTTCTCTTTGAACCATTTGTTTTGGTGGAAAACACACATCAAAAGAATTGTAGAGGTGCCAAGACTATACTTAAAAATAATATTGGCAGGTCTAAACTTTGTCAAGATAGGTCAATGCCCCTCTAAAGTAAATTAGGACATAATATGGGCTAGAGAAAGTAAAACTGAAGAGCCCATTTGTACACAGATGTAATGAGAGTTATATCTGTAACTGCAGGAAGAATTGGGTACTGTATATCCCATAGCTGATATCACATATGGGCATGGAGAAGCAGTGCTTCCCACATATTCACCTAGGCTCATCAGAAATAACCTTGTAGGGCTGGTCTTCACTAGGCGGGGGGACCGACTGCAGATACGCAACTTCAGTAACGCAGCTGAAGTTGGCGTATCTGCAGCCGACTTACCTGCCGTCCTCACGGCGGCGGGCGGCGGCGCACTCCCATGTCGACTCCAGCTTACGCCTTTTGGCGAGCTGGAGTTCCGGAGTCGACGGGGGCGCTGCTGGCGATCGATTTATCGCGTCCTGACGAGACGCAATAAATCGATCGCCAAAAGACCGATTGCTACCGCACGTAGTGAAGACAAGCCCTTAGAGTGGCAGCATCTCAGAAAATAAATGCAATAAAAGAGAATTGCTCATTCTCAGACACCTGAAATGTAAATGCTCAAGAACCTGCCTGGGTTAACTGGCTACTGGAATCTGAAGGATCCCAAATCAAACATGCAGGTGAATGTTATTGATGTAAGAGTTATCCTTGCTGGGTTGCAGCCTAGAGGTCATATAGGTGCTGTTGTTCAGTATTTTTCCAGCAGGTGTCACTATGGCACAATGAGGCTCAGAAACTCTGGCACTAGAGAAGGGTGCATGATGATAACTGAATTGAAATAGCTTGTACACTTGAAGTTAGGGTGCAGTTTTAGATAATCCCACGACTGAAATGCCAATCGTCAGTCTCTTTCAGAAGGCTAAGAGCCAATGATATTGAAAATTGCTATGGGAGTTTTCAGCCCAATTTTTTAAACTTATTTGAAAACGTTGGTATTCATAGAATCATAGAAGATTAGAGTTAGAAGAGATCTCAGAAGGTATTTAGCCCAATCCCCTGCTCAAAGCAGGACCAACCTCAGCTAAATCATCCCAGCCAGGGCTTTGTCAAGATGGGCCTTAAAAACCTCTAATACTGGAGATTCCACCACCTCCCTAGGTAACCCATTCCAGTGCTTCACCGCCCTCCTAGTGAAATAGTTTTTCCTAATATCCAACTTAGACCTCTCCCACTGCAACTTGATACCATTACTCCTTGTTCTGTCATCTGGAACCCCTAAGAACAGCCAAGCTCCAGCCCCTTTGGGACCCCCCTTCAGGTAGTTGAAGGCTGCTATCAAATCTTCCCTCACTCTTCTCTTCTGCAGACTAAATAAACCCAGTTCGCTCAGTCTCTCCTCATAAGTTATATGCCCCATGTAGCATGTAGGAGTCTTTCACTCCCAGTGGACCATCATACCTATCAAAAATCATACATGACCAAGCTGGAGAATTCTGTTTTATGTAAATTAAAGACAAAGATGAGGGATGGGATCTGGGTATTCCTCCCTGCTAAACATTTGAAGAACTAAGTGCCTTTTCATGAATCTTAAAAGATATTTCAAAATAGATTTTTATGTCAAGGGGGAAAATAGTTGGAATCAAAACCAGAACACCTCCAAATCTAGGTAAGTGGTGTGACTATTCAATGTACTTACATAGCTCAAAACCCTTTTTGTTCCAAATCTGGGCCTCATTTGAGTAGAGAGGGTTAGTTGTGCGAAAATATATCCTATTGTCAGTTTTATATATGGCGGAATTAACTGATGCCCTGATCCTGTAAACCGTCACACTGAAGTCAATAGGATTACTCGTATCAATAAAGTCACACTTCCGCATACACTAATATAGCAAAGTTGGAGGCAAGGTATTTCCAGCGAGGGGTCTTCTACTGTGGAAGTCACTTCCCATTTTAGTCTACTAAAGTCAGAATTTGCTGACTCTGAGGTTACAGTGGAAAGTCATTTTTTCTTCCTCTCAGGCCTTTCCTAGACAGAAGGATAAAAAGGTGCACGGCAGAGATGGGAAAGTTTCAGTTTTGGAGAGATCCAGAAGCTGGAGTTTCTTCTTCCTCCTCTTCTGCATGGCAAAGAAAAATGATTAGCAGCATTCAGATAACCATGTCCACATTAGCGAGCCAGTGAGTAGGTCGCTCCAGAAGCTGCTTGGTGCAAGTCTGCGATGCTGCTGGTAAACGATCGAAGGAGGCACTGATTTACAATATAGTCCATAGTTTGCGACTGGTGTCTATGCAGTGGTGGCTTAGCCACTGGCCCAATAGGGCCCATGCCCAGAGGCCCCAGAAAAGTGGGTGCCCCCACATCCCAACCCGCTTCACCCGCCTACCTAGCATTCCTGCCAGGGAGAAAAGTGGGGGTGCAGGGTCTTGGCCCACTCTGCTCGCCCTGTGATCCTGCCCCCCGGAACGTCTCGCTCCGCCTGCCTGGCTCTCTTGCCAGGGAGCAGGGGAAGCCTCCCGCGCCAACTCTGCTCCCCGGCAGGAGCACTGGGCGGGGTGTGGAGTGGGGCAAGTCTCCACACTCCAATCCCAGTTCCCCTGCGGTGGGGGGGAGGGCACTGCAGGTGGAAGGGGAGAGGAGAGGCCCCACCTTGTTCTGGCCCAGGGCCCCACAAAAGCTTAATCCATCTCTGTGCCTATAGTCATATTGTGAGTTGTCTCTCATGTTCCAGAAGCGAGAGAGATGACAGCATCTGCCACGTGATTCTCTGAACTAGTTCAATGCTGAACATTGTTTCTAGGGTAGGTTGCAAGCTGGAAATACTTTTGTGAAGTCAGCAAGCAGATGTGTCTCTAGGACATCGGCATGATCTCTTTCCAATGAGCCTGAGCATTGAATGACAGTTTTAAGAGCTTTAGGCTTGCAAGATTTCAGACAGGTCTTCAGAAGGGACTTGAGATCCTCATTAATTTGTAAATTCAGGCTGGCCGAGGTTCAGTGATGCTCCTGGGTTGTGTCTGCCTCTCTATAGATTTTGGGTGGAGGCAATGGTTGAATGGTGATGATAATATTCCAGTTCAGCAGTTGAGTAACGTTTAGCAGTTGAGTATATCAGTGCTAAAGCTGTTGTTCAAAGTGTGCCCACATCGGCACCTCTCTACCTGAGAGTTTTTAGGCAAGTCTAGTCCGACCTTTTGCCTTTTCGCACATCTTTTCCAGATGAGCTTTAAAATTCAAGCTTCTGTCCAATGTTACAGCCAAGTTCTTTGGAGCAGGCTTCCTGGTTTATGCTAGAAATAGAGCCCTGATGCTGCAACCCAGAAAACACTGGGAAAGAGCAGGTCCAGAGCTGAATTAAGTTGCTTGTGCATACGTCTCTATTTTTGTTGCATTTTATAATGCGTTTATTTCTGTTAGAACTAGCATCAATGGTCCCTTGATATCAATTCATTCAGCATATTATGGCCTTTCTTCCAAAAGCTTTAAAAAAAAGGCCAAGGAGAATGCAATGAGAAAAGAAGCTTCACCCCTTGCTGGCAGCCTGGCCTTGAAGAACCCCACAGGTATGTCCTGCAAGTCACAAATCTAGCTCTCTGAAAAAGCTTACTACAATGTCACATCAGTGAAATGCAGAAGCAAATCCACAGGAGTCAATGGAGTTACACTGGTAGAAAACTGGCGAGAAAGAGGGAAAGCTGACCTGCGTATTCAAAAAGTTGTCATTTGGAAAATGATGTTTGAAATAGGGAAGATAAGGGGACAGATCAAAAAACTGACACAAAGGGTACAGCCGGGCAGGAGATTATTCTGTATAACCAGCAGAAGGTACTTAAATTCAAGACCATTTAATTCAGGGCCTTCCTGCTTCTGCTTTTATGGCAAACTTTAAGAACTATCAGAAACACTGCAGAAGTTAGAGATGGAAAAAGACCTATTATTCCATCTATTCCATTATTCCCTACCAGATATTTTCTAGTACTTTGACCAGTTTCAATGATTTGAGTGATGAGATTTCCACTGCTTCTCTGAAGACTATGTCCACCTGATAGCAGCAAACCTACACAGATCACACATTGATGCTGCAAGGATCAATTATTCAGAGTGAAATGTAAGGAACATGCCTAGCTATGGACACGGTTGTATCACGTATACAAGATCCTTGCACGTTTGCTGGGATGGGACAGTATAACAGATCACATAAACTGAAACATTCTTCTTGTGGCTGAGTCCAGTTTTTTATTCATTACTTAATTTCATCCCATTACTCCTGTGCTACTAAATGTGACAACGGGCCATGTAAATTTAATGTCCCAAGTACTCTGCGTTCATAACATGAATTTGCACTGTCACCCTAATGAATGTCTTCAGTATCCATCTCTAAAGAAGAGGTTAGCCTGAAGTGGAAGCATAGTGTCTAATTATATAGCACTTCAGCAAAATAATATAGCATATTAATAAATTCTGCATCATAGTATAGCCAGCTTGTTGTGCATATGTCTTCAGACTACTCATCTAGGCAATTTAATTATTGCTGATGATCAGGAAATGGACCAAATAAAAGAGGTGGAGAAGACAATTTTTATCAATCTGCATTTCCACCTACCTTTGTTTGAAGCTTTCTAAAAGATTCTTCTGATAGTGTCTATGGAATATCTAAGGCCGTACAGGCCTGATCCATAGCCCACAAAAATCAATGAACAGACTCCTATGGACTTTGGTATGGGTTGTACTAGAAGCTCCATGCATTGCAGGAAATGCAGAACTTTGGAAAGTCTGTACTAAAGTAAAGATGGGTCCGTAATGATCGATCTCTTCCAAATGCATCCTCAAGACCAACTTCTGCTGTGATGCCTACAAGTCAGCCAAGCAGTGAGGGTTGGAATGAATGGCAGACAGAGAGAGCTGACTTTAGTTATTCCTAGTGATTCAGAACTATCAATGAATGCACTGGTGCCCTATCTGAAAACTATGTCTCCAGTCCTTCCTCCCTTCTCTTGTTTATTATATTTAATGGTTGTTTCCTGTCTGAAGTTAGACTATAAACGCTTCAGAGCAGGTATCCCCCTAGCATAACAGTGCCCTAATCATGACTGTGGCCTCTGTGTGCTACTGCAAGGTGAAAAATAATAAGAACTACTTACTCCCAGTTAATTGTAATACAGTATCCAAAGGAGCAACAACATTTCACTTACATCCTCAAACAACACCACTGGTATTCCAGTCACTTTAGGATCCCGAAACTGTCCATCTTTGCTGTCTACAGGCCCTCAGGGATATGCTCAGGCCTCTCTCTACAAGACCTTGGGTAAAATTTTCAGAAGGCCTAAGAGATTCAAGAGCCTCCATCCCGGTTTAATTGGGTTTAACCCAGATGGATTAGAAGAAGCATTGATAGATTCCAGAGTCCCACAGCTAGAAAGTCGCTGATTCAGGAGAAAACATAACCATCTTTGGAGTTGTAAGAATGGTCTGGAGGGTGACAAGTGAACTGGATGCTGACAGACAGTGGTGTAAAGTGCTATCGGTACTGGAGAGGTGTTAAAAAGGGCACGGAATTAATCTGGGGGACAGTCCATCAGAAATTGGGAATGTAAGTGTTAGCCAAGATGGACAAAGCCACTGTCTCATCAAATTACACACCCTGCTATTAGCTCTCTTCTTGTATTTTACTATTATTACATTTTGTGTGTATGATGCATTTATAAAAACTCACCTGTGGTGAGTCTTTCAGGGCACCCACTTGAGTTTAATAATAATATCTGGTAATCTAATTCACTCCTGTGAAGTATTAAGTATCATTCAAACCCCTCCTCACTCTTTTACATATAAATTTTACAGGTGAGGCTGGTAATGCTATCTATTATTAAAGCTGTCTTACACTTCATATTATAAGACCCTGTTTTCAGATGTTTATAAATTTGCCATACTTTAATCATTTAGCCTGACATTTTCCATGCCAGGTATTTGCCTCAGTCTGTGTTTGTTTGTTTTTCATTTGGTTGTGGGGGGGTTTTGAGGGGAGGGGGAGGAGTGGGGGTTAGCCAAAACACTCCAGCTGTTTCTGAGGATCATGCTAGGGAAAATATATTGTTTTGCCCATGTTTAGAAATTCTAGTGACCTTTTCTTTGAATAGCTTTGGTACTTTCCTGCTTTGGAGCAGGGACTTGAGATTTGCTATCCCTGAGAAATCTGCCTGAGTGATAAGTCTCGGAGGGGGCGGGATCACACCTTGCACATGCTCAGTTGGTACTTGCTAGACTTTAACAGCTGAAATCTCCAAAGATTCCATCCTCATTCAGCACACATGAGCCTTTTGTTCCTCCTCATGCTGACCAGTCTGTGAATGCTCCATCCCCTCACAGCTTGTGTGTGTGGCCAGCTAGACCTGCTCTGGGGATGAATCAGGGCTGTGTAATGACGCAGCCTATTTGTCAGACTGCTGCCTCATTACTTGCAGAAGTTGCAAGATGTGTAGGAAACAAGGTAGAAGACTGTAGGAAGAGAAAGGACAGTCTCATGGTCAATGCCATTGAATGCTGCCCTGGAGAATATGATTATCTCTCTGCCTCTGGCACAGGGTTCCTATGTGATGCTGGGCAAGTAACTGAAACCAACTTCTCCCAAGCAGTGAATAATTGTTTGTAACTCTTTTGCCCGTCAGAGTTGGCAGTAACAAGGGCCAGGTTCAGTATCTAGGGGTTCCGTTCCAATAACACAACTGACTCTGCTTACATGCAAGTTCCTCATTAACTGGGTACTCAGCCTGCTACCCTGGAGCTGATCTGCAGAAGTGCGGAGTACTTCCAGCTGCAGCTGAAGTCAGTGGGTACTGTGCTTAAGAGTGCTAGATAATGCCTAGCCCTTTGAAAAATAAGGACGTAGGTGTCTCAGATTGGGCACCAAAAATTAATGGATACTGTTTCCCTTACTGTTTCTGCTTCAGTCTCCCAACTGTAAAATGGGGATAGTGCCACACCCTCACCTCACAGGAGTTTGAAGTATTCAGATGAGTGCGATAGAAAAACCCATGAGGAAATTAATAATTCTGTCTTCAGAGCAGGTTTTGAATAGTTTACAGTAAATAAATAAGGCCAAGACCAACACTGAACACCAACAAAATATTGAATAACTGATCATTAAAGGACGCACTGTCCATCCTGTGAACTGAATGAGGCAGGACTTCTGTGAAAAAAAAATAGCAGATAATATTGTAATTAAGGATGATTCATAAAGTACATGCACAAAGAGGCCAAATTAACATGCATGGGCAACCTTTATTTTGGCCTTTCCTAACTTTTGAGTGCTTGACTTTGCAACCTTAATAATATTCTGCTACTGCACTTTTTGTGCATGTAATATATCTATACCCACCCCCACACAGCTCAAAGTGATAGAAAGGGTCAGATTCAGAATTCAGCAGTTCCTTGCTCCCTGGCCTAATGCAGAGACCATACATGTGTCTGACGGATCTCTTTTGCAAATCTGTCCACAGCAGACTGTCTAAAACAAGCTATTACTGGTCTCCTGCCAAATTGTAGCAGTTCTAAAATACTCTGCTAAGTACCAGTTGAGGACTTTACAAGGTATTTTTGCCTGCTGCAGACACACACAGTCTGCAGGCTAAAACCTAGATGGAATGCCCCTGAGCATATGTGCTCACTGATTCACAGTGGGAAAATAGCTCAAGATTTTTTTATTTTATTCTTGCACTGCATTCACCTTATGAACTGATTACAGCTACTGCTCGCCTGAGAACCACACTGAACACTAGTCTGCGCTAAAACAGACTCTTTTTTTTAGCCCTATCCTCTCCTACCCCCAAACACCTATGTGTGTCTCATTCATTTGAGAAGTCTTGTTGTAGATTGTAAACTTTCTGGGGCGGGGGGCTGAAATTTACATGATCTCTGAGGCCCTTAGCACATTGGGGCCTGCATGTGCTTGAGCCCGCTAAACTATTATTTAATCAAATAATTAAATAATAGTTAATAGCCAAAAACCCTCTGTCCAAATCCCGCTTCCACACACCCACCTCTTTTTAAAAAATGTATAGGAGATTGACAGCATCTCCGAAACAGCAATTCCCCTGCCATACCCACCCACATACTTGTCTGTTTTCTCTGGGCCAAAGTTAAATGCATTTACAGGTCTCAAAAGCAACAGATCACATTTGTATGTGGAGCCAGGCTGCTGGAAAGTTTGGGCTAATAGACTGCCAGGGCTCGTTGCCAGCTGGCCTCCTCAAAGAAAAGGCCTGAATTCAGACCTTACACCAGTTTGATACCCTTTGCTTACTGCAGTGGATTCAGTCCTGATTAACAGTCATGTAAGTTAGACAAGAATCAGGCCCCAAGTGAAGTCTAAACGGAACTCCTATAGCTCAGATAGTAGAAACTTATGATTTTGGAGTAGCCCATACTGGGTTCTGCCTATGTGTCTCAGGTATTAACATCCGCCTTGTATATGTGCAGCAGATGGATTCCTTCCAGTATATTAGGTAAGGAGACATATGGCCAAGGAAAACAAATACTTTAGTTGGGAGACTGCTGCTCTACTTCACTGGAGCTGATCTCTAGAGACATGCGGTGCCAGCATGGGGAAAGCTACAAGACGCCTGTTTTCTGCCAAGCAGGGTCTGAGGTGTTCCAGTCCAGGTAGGCTACTAGTGAAAGGCTTATTGACAACAAACAATTCATTATGGCAAAGCCTACCTCCACAAGGCCCATTTCATGCTTTTTATATCCACAGGGAAGTTATTCCAGCTCCCCCAAGGAAACCTAATCTTTTCTTTTCTAGTACAGTACAGGAGTATGTCAATAAAAGGCCCATGTGTCATGCCTTTATATAGAAGGTTAATATAGCCAGAGCCTGGGAGTGGGGCATGGATGGGGTTACAACCTAAATCTGTTTTGAAATAGGCTGCCTGTTTTCCAAATAAAGGGACAATTGGTGGATCCTGGACTCCCATGCGTCTCCTTGCCTGAGTATCTCCTTATCAATGGGAGCAAAGGTTTCTGTGGGACTCCTTGCACCAGTATAATAGTTCACCAGTCTGACTAAGGGGTTCATAACAGAGCTTCCAACCACTCCTTTAGTTTAGGATGGTTTATAAGGCTAGACTGTGGTTTGGACCATGCCCCCGCAAGACAGATGCCAGATCCATCCATCCCTCAGACTTCTGCTTGTGCTCCCAGGACCTTGGATCGAAGCATAGGAGGATAACCATAGCTGCTTGCTCCCTCCCTGGAGCAAAGAGGCATTCGGTTTGTGGAGCCTTAGAGGTATATGCCCAGACACACCAGCCAGTGCGGAGGGGTTGTACTTTGACTCTGGTACAGACTAGCACCAACTGACTGTCTCTCCAGAGCAAAGGGGAATCAGCAAGGGAATCGTGACTTGAGACTGGAGTAGCACAGCTCAGGTATCCCTTGCTCAAGGCTAAGGATAAAGGCACAATCTATCCCAGAGCAGACACTAAACGAAAGCACCTGTTGCCATGAAGGGTTTAGTCAGCTCACTCCATCAGTGAGCTGAAAGAGAAAAGAGCAAGTGTGGAGATTTAACTGGGGATTGGTCTTGCTTTGAGCAGGGGGCTGGACTAGATGACCTCCTGAGGTCCCTTCCAACCCTGATATTCTATGGAAAACAAACAGTTTCAACCAAGTTGCCTGTGTTAATCCAAATTTTCTGTAATGTCACTAGCAGGCTGGGGGGGGGGGGGAACTGCCCACACCCCTGAAATTGGGAATGCAACCTAGAGTTACAGTTCCATGAATGGCTAATATTGGCAGTCGGGGCCCTGTAGCAAAGCAGAGACTGTGCCTTTCTCTCTTGCTGCCTTCAAAGCAGTGAAGAAGAAAAAAAAAAAACAGAGGCAGTAGTGGAGAAAAGATAAAAAGGAGTCCAGTAAAAAACGTGTCTGGAAGCAGCAAATGAAGATGATGTAGCCAGGCAGGGGCCTGCAAACCTCACTAGTTTTATAATAATTGCTCTCGCTGTTGCAGACTGAAGCAGAACTCCTGGGCCTCCCTCACAGAAAGGAAGGAGAGAGTCCAAAGGAAGTGCTCTCCAGAAAGCAGCACTGCACAGAAACTCCTCGGGAAGTGAGAGAGAAATCTCAGTTTCCTTTTCCTAAAGCCTGCAGCCCACTAAGAACTCTTACACTACACAGTCCTAGACAAAGGGTATTAATGGCTGATGAGTTCCCACTGAAAGCAGTGGGAAGCTTGGACCCCCATAGCTCTCCAGCTGAGGGCAGGGTAGGGAAATGGTGACACATGATGCTTACTAATTCTAAAAGTAAGCATCATCTGTTACCATTTCCCTTCTGTGCTTTAGAGAGGATGTTGAGACAGTCTCTGAGGACAGGTCCACTTTCAAGATACTGCAGTGTTTGATGCTACGTATCAGACACAAAACCACCCCATTCCCTCACAAGCCAGGGACCATATGCACTAGCTGGCCAGAATGTTGACAGACGCAGCGCTGGCCAAGTTCAACACTTGAAGAGCAGAGGTTAGAGTGAGGCGAACAGAGGTAGACACCCAGCGCCAGACATGGACAAATAATCCAGTGTAGGTACAGTTACAGTCTGTTGCTGGCTCCTTTTAATGATTAATACTTGTACTAATTGCCAATGGATCTGATTAATGAGCTGAGGGTAAGAGGGCTCTTGTCCCAGAATCAGGATACACAGAACTAAAACCAATGAGTTCAATATCTTGTAGGGAACCTCGAGGTATATGTCAAGGACACTCACTCTGAGGGCAAACCCAAGCCTGAGAGATTTTTCTTGTAGTCAGTAATAAAGTCAGAAAAGCACCAACCCACAGGAACAGATAGGAATTTAGGAACAGTATTTAGGATATCTGTGGTATTCTTTGCACATGCTTTTGATTTGCATACTTACACCCTTCAAAGAATATCAGGGTTGGAAGGACCTCAGGAGGTCATCTAGTCCAACCGCCTCCTCAAAGCAGGACCAACACCAACTAAATCATCCCAGCCAGGGCTTTGTCAAGCCTGACCTTAAAAACCTCTAAGGAAGGAGATTCCACTACTTCCCTAGGTAACCCATTCCAGTGCTTCACCACCCTCCTAGTGAAAACGTTTTTCCGAATATCCAACCTAAACCTCCCACACTGCAACTTGAGACCATTACTCCTTGTTCTGTCATCTGCTACCACTGAGAACAGTCTAGATCCATCCTCTTTGGAACCTCCTTTCAGGTAGTTGAAAGCAGCCATCAAATCCCGCCTCATTCTTCTCTTCTGTAGACTAAACAATCCCAGTACCCTCAGCCTCTCCTCATAAGTCATGTGCTCCAGCCCCCTAAATCATTTTTACTGGCCTCCTCTGTATTCTTTCCAATTTTTCCACATCTTTCTTGTGATGTGGGCCCCAAAACTGGACACAGTACTCCAGATGAGGCCTCACCAATGTCGAACAGAGGGGAACGATCACATCCCTCAATCTGCTGGCAATGCCCCTACTTATACAGCCCAAAATGCCATTAGCCTTCTTGGCAACAAGGGCACACTGTTGACTCAGATCCAGCTTCTCATCCACTGTAACCCTTAGGTCCTTTTCTGCAGAACTGCTGCCTAGCCATTCGGTCCCTAGTCTGTAGCAGTGCATGGGATTCTTCCATCCTAAGTGCAGGACTCTGCACTTGTCCTTGTTGAAGACAAGAATCTGGTGGTAAGTGACCAAGGATTCCCTGGCACATGCCCACAATTGATAGTAGATAACCATAGAGTGGAAGGGTCAAAGGATGGGAAGATAACCATGCTTCCACACATAGGTTTGCCCTATTATAGAGCCTGGGCACCAGCATGAATATTCATGCTAATGCTCAGACCTTCATGTTGAAGCCTAACTTCCTCATAATACCGGAATGCACTTATCCTACAGATTAACATGTTAATGAAATTTAACTCATTTATCATAACAATAAATTTATGGTTATCATATTTATCATATTAAATATGATAAATATGATATTTATGATATATTTATCATATTTATTTTATTTATGGTTATCATATTTATCATATTTATCATAACCATAACTTAAATTTATCATAACCATCACCTCTTGCTCAGACAGATTTGCAGTTATCATTTCCATGTGCCTGTGGTTGTTTTACCATTACATGTCAACTCCTGTCATTGAGCAAGCTATTTCCAGTTCCCCAAAATCTCATGGACAGGCCATTTATCTATGTCAAAGGTCACTGTCCTACTGTATCTGATTACACTTATGCTTAAACTAATGTCTTACAGGACACAAGCTTGCATTATAGCGGAACATAATAAAGGCTAAGCCAGCCTTCAGGGCTACAAGTCCTCAGGTAAAACGGATATCTATCTCACTATGGTGACAAAATCTCTGGGTCATAAAACAGACTTGAATAGAGTGATCTGCATGGTATTTACTAGTATGAAACACTGATATTGAGCCTGTACATATGGCACTAAGTGGTAGGAGCAGAGTCTGAGAATCTCCCATGTGGGAGGTTTGGAATGGAACTCATGGGCAGGGATTCCTGTGGAGTTAAACTTCAGTTTGAGATGCTTTCTAGTCACTAACCTTTTGGATGTAATCCACACATTCTGTTTCTTTCTATTTGATCTTCATTAGAATTCCCAGGCTCATGCCAATAGACCCCTAACATCACCAGCACATCATCTACATATGTGTGCATGTACAAACACATACACTTACACACCCATCGTGATGGGCACAACAGACATGAAAACCTAGCCTGTATACAGAGAAATGCAGTAGTTCTGGTCTTAAAAAATGATTGAAGGACGCTTTCTTATTCCAAAGCGGTTATTTCTGTGCATTTGGAGTCATATCTGACATTAGTATCAAAAATAAGTGTATGGCTTTTATTCTCCTTATCAGACACTCACAAAATTGTCAGACGCATAGATTAACATAATTTGTTGGGGAATAGTCAACATGGTTTTTATAAAGGGAAATCATGCCTCACAAATCTACTAGAATGTGTGAGGGGGTCAGCAAGTATATGGACAAGGGGGATCCAGAGGATATAGTGTATTTAGAATTTCAGAAAGCGTTTGACAAGGTCCCACATCAAAGGCTCTTAAGCAAAGCAAGCAGTCATGGGATAAGAGGGAAGGTTCTCTCATGGATTGGGAACTGGTTAAAAGATAGAAAACAAAGGATAGGAATAAATGGTCAGTTTTCAGAATGGAGAGAGGTAAATAGCGGTGTATCCCAGGGGTCTGTACTGGGGCCACTCCTATTTAACATATTTATAAATGATCTGGAAAAAGGGGTAAATAGTGAGATGACAACATTTGGAGATGATACAAAACTACTCAAGATAGTCCCAGGCAGACTGCAAAGAGCTACAAAAGGATCTCTCAAAATTGGGTGATTGGGCAACAAAATGGCAGATGAAATTCAATGTTGATAACTGCAAAGTAATGATAATTGGAAAACATAATCTCAACTATACATATAAAATGATGGAGTCTATCTTAGCTGTTACCACTCAAGAAACAGATCTTGGAGTCATTGTGGATAGTTCTCTGAAAACATCCACTCAGTGTGCAGTGGCAGTCTAAAAAGCAAACAGAATGTTGGGAATCATTAAGAAAGGGCTAGATAAGACACAAAATATCATATTGCCGCTATATAAATCCATGATACGCCCACATCTTGAATACTGTATGCAGATGTGGTGACCCCACCTCAAAAAAAGATATATTGGAATTCAAAAGGTTCAGAAAAGGGCAACAAAAATTATTAGGGGTATGTAAATGGCTGCCATATTAGGAGTGATTAGTAAGACTGGGACTTTTCAGCTTGGAAAAGAGATGACTAAGGGGAGATATGATTGAGGTGTATAAATCATGACTAATGTGGTGAAAGTAAATAAGGAAATGTTCTTTACTCCTTCTCATAACACAAGAACCAAGGGCCACCAAATGAAATTAATAGGCAACTCATTTAAAAACAAACAAAATGAAGTATTTTTTCCATACAACACACAGTCCACCTGTGGAACGGTTTTCCAGAGGATATTGTGAAGGCTGAGACTATAACAGCTTAAAAAAAGAACTAGTCAAATTCATGAAGGATAGGTCCATCAATGGCTATTAGCCAGTATGGGCAGGGATGGTGTCCTGAGCCTCTGTTTGCCAGAGGCTGGGAATGAGTGCCAGGGAATGGATCATTTGATGATTAATTGTTCTGTTCATTCCCTCCTGACACCTGTCATTGGCCACTATCAGAAGACAAGATGCTGGGCTAGATGGACCATTAGTCTGATACAGTATGGCTGTTCTTATGTTCTTATAATTGCAGAGCCAACAGAGCAAGAGTTTGAGTTACATTCTATTCCTTCTTATGCAACAGAATTGTTTGACAAAGTTCTTGTCAGACCCACGGAAGAGCACGCAGCTTGCACAGGTGTAATTGAGAGCCTACATTGGCCTGTGGAATTATTATTGCCAGTGGTGGTGCATGAGAAGGAAAGAACTCTGATTCACAGATGTTAAGGCCAGGAGGGACCATTCTGATGTAGTCCCACGTCCTGTCTAGTACAGGTCAAAGTATTTCATTTAGTAACTCCTGAATCAAGCCCATATCTTGCAGTTAAGCTAGAGCACTACTCCCTCCACCCCAAAAGGCATCCAGTCCTGTTTTGAAGACTTTAAGGGACGAAGACTTTACCACATCCCTAGTAAGGTATTCCAGTGGTTAGTTTACCCTGTCAAATTCACACATCAGCTGTAGCCTGAATTTATTTAACTTCAGCTTTCAGTTTTTGGATCTTGGTATGCCTTAGTCTGTAGCACAGCTTGGCTGATTTAGTTGGGCATTGGTCCTGCTTTGAGAAGGGGATTGGACTAGATGACCTTCTGAGGTCCCTTCCAACCCTGATATTCTATGATTCTATTCTATGATTCTGTGCTTTCAGAGCCCAGAGTGAGTGGCAGGGCTAGGAGTTAGGATGAAAAGGCCTCTTAAATTACCAAGAGATAAACGTGGAATCCCACAATTCTATTTTGTGCATCACTTTTCAGAGTTAGAAACTGACTTTTAATGAACTGTAATAGGAATCTCAGGCAGAGACCCCATTAGCACCTGCCCCAAGAACAAGGAACTTTCATTTAAGGGTACCAAGTCACCTGTTCTTCAGTTGCTTCATCAGTACACTCAAAACATTGCTTCTGCCTTCTGAGCAGCAGCTCATAAGGGAATTCAAACACCAGGTTATGATGAGTTCTCAGACTGAGAAGAGCAGCTCATTCATTTGTGCACAAATGCACAGTAAGTGTCTCCAAAGAAGTTCCTTACAAAGCATTGCTGGTCTCCATAGCAATTTGCATTCGCTGTACTTTCTTTGGAAAACATTTTTAAAAGATCCTTACAAAAGTTCATTTTTCTTCATTATTTACATATCCCTAGTTTAGTGATGGCTTTTAATCCTTCATATGCAATAGACTTGCCTCTTCAGTTTATGCTGTTTCATTTCCACATGGTGTGTGCTGCATGCAGATTGCTGGGGTGAGATCCAAAATTTGAAGAGAAATTTTGCCTAGAAAATAAATCAGCTATTTAGATTCAAATGTGCTTCAGCTAGGTCTTTCACATCCTGGCTGAAGCTTTGAATATGCGACAGCAGCATAATGACTTGCATCCTTCCCACAAGTCTTTCATGTCTATGGAAAATTAATGTTGTTACAACTAAGGCTATATAAAGTCCCCAAAATACAAAGGGATCACAATAGGACCAATTCTTATTCAGAGAGCCTGAAAATCATTATGTCTTTCATGCCTCTGGACCAACTTTTGCTGTATAAACAAGGATCCAATTCTGCCACCTTTACTCACCTTGACCCACACTTTACTCCACTTCATACTTTGAAAACATCTTGGGATGGGGAAGACCGAGCATATCTTGTTTCAGTCATAGCTTTCTTTGGGATGGCCTTATCTCTAGAATGGGTGGCCCATAGTGCAATGGCTTGGTGCTAAAAATTGCTGTGAACTATAGGTTCTCTAGTGCTGTCTCAACCTTCTTGGCTTAGATGATGGGGTTTCCGGTTCCCTATTCTTATTCTTTTGAACCAAAGTAACTTGAGCAGGAGAAAGGGTTGAGAGTTTAACTCATTCATCCAAAGCTCCTGTCTCTAGGAACAGCACAGAGAGACACTAAACCAGCCTGAAAATATGACACACTGAGCACTTCCTGATGATCTAGCACAAACCTCTCCCATTGTCTCTCCCCTCCATGGAAGTAGAGATTTCTATTTCAGGTTGGTCACAATGGATGGTTGTGCTCACATGAAGCAAAAATATAGGAGCAGATCTCAAATCAAGAATTCTACAAAAAGCTCTTTCAAGGGCTATAAATCTCTTCCTTATCTAGCTCTTCTATTTCAGAAGTCCACAGCAGAACAGAGGTTTGGCAAAGTACATTCCAGTTTTCACATGTATCTCAGCAGAGTCTCTCCTTTGCTACTGCTAATAGCAGTGAACTCCATCCTCCTACCTATAATTGCTGTTGTAGTGTTAAACATCAGTTACCGCCTCTGTTTAGGATAGATTCATTTACTCATTTGGAATGATTTGCATAACTTCACTCAGGCCTTCTTCACTATTTAAATAGAGCGTAGCCGTTCCAGTCAAACTTTTATACCATCAGACAGTCATTGTCTCTAGAATATTTGTTCTGGGACACTTTTATAAATATTAATCCATTGTTCTTACTAAACATTCAAATGTGTCTAATGAGCCACCCCTGAACATACATCTACATGTTTTCACATGAAGTTCTTATAAACTGAAGGCATTAAAGGGAAAGAGGCCACTTTTAAAATGATAGCACATAAGGCTCAACATTAGTATATCTTACCAAGAACATCACCACAAATCTGCATTATTCAAGGTTTTCTGTGCAAAGTGTTTATAAATTATTCCATTTCACTGTGACATTATCACTGGTGTTGCTGTTCAACATTACGTATATTAAGCCATGACTGTATCTGGAAAATATTCACAAATTGTCCTCTTGCTCCTCACTCTGTCCTAGAGGCATGAGATTATTCCCTATGTTACAGCGTATAAAAAGTGTCAACTTTACAGCACTCAAAGAATTACACAAACAAGACTTTATTTCATTGGCAACCATTCAAGAATTGAAGTAGCTGAGACAATGGAATACCTTCAGACAGACAGGAGTTATTGAAAGGATCATGCAAGGGCAGGCAAAGTACTTTAGGTCAACATATTTAAGTTTCATCAAATTCAACTACTTAGCTGTAAAGGAAATCTATGGTAGAATATCATCTTGGGGCTTGATTCCACTCCACTGTGCTGCTTCAAATCCATACCAGTGTGTATCAAAGCAATCAATGGAATGACAGCAAGGCAGAACTGGAGTAAAGCAATGCAGGCCCTTGGAGCTGAACTAGACTCACCCTCATGAACCTGAAGATAAAGCGTTCTCAAGAAAGTCTCTGAAGACTTCACAATTATTTACAGTGAATTTGTTGGTGCAAGGTGCTAGATTAATGTAACTAAACTGAAGTCCTCTCTTTAATCAAAGGCATGCAGCAACTCGGCAAGCTTCCCCACAATACCCCAATGATATGGCTCCACCCAGTCAGGAGGGAACACCTTTGAGTAGCAAACATAGTTTAGTTCGCATACACATGTAGGGCTTGACTGTGCTCTTGCTTTACCAGCCAAGCAGGGGAACAAGGGGAGTTGGCTCACCTGGCCAAAACCCCCACTCAGCCAAGCAGACCTCCCTGACTCTTGGGTTCAGCTGTAGCGCAAAGCACAGCCTGTGATTACTGGATACAGCCCTGCAAGAAAATGGGCAGGAGAGGCAGAGATTTGTCTCTGTCCTTTTCCACTCAGTTGGCCAAGTGCAAGGGCACAGAGAAGTAACAACACTCTTTCAAGGCCTCCAACAGCTTCCTTACCACCACCTACATACAAACCAAGAAAGGAACACAGGAGGAATTATGATTAACAGAAGTGCCTCCCTCAGCTATCCTCGGGACAGTGTAGTTTACACTACACAGCTTAGTGTGTTTGGCAATGCCCTGAACATCTTGCCTTTAATCTGCAGAGAGCATTAGAAAGTATGTTAACTAGCACCAGTTGAAGGGGGTGGTTTGAGCTATGGGCACCTGTTCATTAGAGACCCACCAAGACTCATTTCACATAAGCCACTGATCAGCAGTCAGAAGATAATAGCTTCTGTTCAATGCTCTGGATCACATCTTCACCCGTGTATCAGGAATAATATTTATTACCAGCAATATTCTGGCTCATCTTTTCTGAACGAATGCATGGCTTTTTAATTCCCCAGAACCAGTGTATAAAGAGTTTAAGGTGGGACTTTCAAAAGCTCTTAGCACTGGGCTCCCACTGAAGTCAGAGGTAAAACTCATTCAGTCTCACTTACTACAATGGGAGCAGAGTTAGGCCATGGCAAAGTGCTTGTGGAAAAAAAAAACCCACCCGTCATTTGGAATTGACTCAAGCAATTACTACAGCCGAGGAGTGCAACATTTCACAAGTTAACAGCTGATTCTTCTACCCTTACTCATGTTGAATAATACCTTAATCTGCAAGATATTGCAATGGGACTACTTGCAGATGAAGGGACTGGTCAACACAAGTAAGGGTGGCAATAGAATCCAGCCCTCAGTTAGAAGGCCATAATACCGCTCAACATTATTTGGAGCCCTGCCTTTCTCTTTGTCCCATACAGCACTAACACTACTTTTGGTGCTCAGGTAAACCACAAATATGAAGTTAGAGGGATGATGGCCCAATTAAAACCACAGAGTCACAGTACATACCTACAGCATACAGTAGAGATAGTTGACATTTGTCCTATTGGCACTGAAGCCTACTGTAAATGGGCCTAGTTCTAATACAAAGTTAGCTTCCTATATAACACAGAAAAGTTTATTCTCAGAAAACATGTGAACTTTCCAGTCTGGTTTCCCCTCTTCTGCACTGCCATTAAGCCACATTGCCAAGAAACCTTTTTACTGGCGTTTTTCCCATTCCAAGAATGGGTACATTTAAATTCAACAAGGTGTGAAGCCTTTCCCTGAGACTCAAATGCTCACATAGCATCAGAAGAAGGATAGCTTTGTGTCTGAAGCACAGACCTGCTAGTCAGGAAATCTGGGAGTGGTGTTTCACTCAGCCAGATTTCTTCTGTAACCTTAAGAAATCAACTAACTGACTTCTATGTAACCAAGTTTCTCCACCTGTAAAAATGGCGATAGCAAACAAACAACTATCTCAAAATATTGTATGGTCTTTAAACACATTACAATGTGCAGGAACTCAAAATGTTCAAACGTGAATCCCCATGTAAGCACCTAAATATGAAGCCTGATTTTCAGAGGTGCCAGGCACCACCTCCTTAAAGTCAATGGAAGCTGTATATGCTCACTCCTCTGACTATCAGGATAATTATCTGGAGGACTAATGATGAAGGAGGTAGATTTTCAGAGGCACAAATGAGAGTCTGGTGCCCATCCCCCACTGAAAGTTAATTTTGAAACTCTGAAAATTGAAAAGTGTGAAAAATTTCCCCTCCAAAGGCCTAACTCTAGGCTCACAAACTTGAATGTTTCAGCCAGTAATGTATTATTTTCTCTCTGATGGTGCATACCAAGGTCATTTGTTGCCATAAAGCAGAAACCCATACTTATTCCTTCGTGATTTATTAAGACTTGACAAAAACAACTACAAACTTGTCCTTTGTGATAAATGGTGAACTAAAGCACCATCTGCCAGTATCAGACAAGTTTACACAGCCCCTAGGACTGAAGGAGAGCTTAACAATTTTTTAAACACCAGAACAAACCTGATAGTCAGCAGTTGTAAGGTGTTCAGGAAGAAGAGGATGTTGTCTAGCAGTTGTTAGCACAGGACGCCATGTAATCCCAGCAGTGTGCCCCAGGGAGATAAGTGGACGTACCTAGCCAGTGCAGGAGCTATCCTGCCATCACGGATCAAAAAGAGACATCAGGATAACTCAAAGGAGGAAGTTGGTACTGCTACTTCCTCCCCAGTGAGGCTATTGTCCTGGAAGCTGTGTTGTGTAACCATTAAAGTACATGACTTGGAAACAGGAGGTGCTGATTTTTTACAGATCAGGGAAACAATTTGCTGCAAGACATGAGCCGTAGTCCCCTCTATCATGGCAGCTTTCACGTGAGTATGAGAGAAATAGTTTTTCTTTACAAAAATAAGACACCTTAATACAGTGAGAGGTTTACAAAACCTGAGGGGCTAGAACACTTTCATCGTCGTTCTGGCCTGGGACTGAGGAGTTCTGGATTCTGTTCTTGACTCAGTCCATGCAATCTGGAAACTTTCAACGACACAAAGGGTAGTTTGCAACAGCCAACACAGGCAAAGGGTAGGAGAAAGGAAGTATTATTGGACTGCCTCTTTAAAGACAGGGCTGGCTAGGGTCCCTCACTACACTAAGTTCCAGCCATCCAGTCAGCACAGAACAAGGGAATACTGAGAGAGGTGTGTCCTTGGACATGGAGAACCAGTTAACCCTGGCAACAAGAGCCATAATGACATTTTCAGACAGATGTGCAAACTGCTGGCCCAGGCGAGCATTTACCTGCAGGAACTGGACAATGAGGAAGATCCTAGAAGTGAGACTGTCCATGCTATGGAGGAGCTGGCAGAGCAGAGGGAGCAAAACTTGAGAAGGGCAAGCAGGCACTGGAGAGTGAACATGCTGAGCTGGCCATTGGGGTGAAGAGGCATCAACAGAGCAGAAGGGACTCCATGCACAAGTGGAGGGAATTTGGGGCCCAGTTCCACTAGTGGAGGGCTGAATTCACAAAGGAAGAAAGACTTGGAAGTGAACAAGTTGAGAAAGTTACCAAACTGAAAGTCAGGGTGGACACCATCTCAGGACAGCTAAGCCAGTCAGACAGCAAGTCAATCAAGTGAGCAAAAAACTTCTGAGCTATGGGTCAGAATTGCAAAACACACAGGAGCTGCTTCAGGACAAGAAAACATCTGTGGTAGCAGCAGCTTTCCTCTTTTGGACCTGGAGAGGAGTCGCCTGCCTCGGTTTCCCTACATCCAGTGGTCTTCCAGGGGCTTGTAGGGTACTTTTGACCCTCCGGTCAAGAACCCAAAACCCAGCTTGGCTGAAGTAAAACAAAAGTCAGTTTCAGCCCTCCTGGGATCCTGTAGCCTTTCCTTTGGTCCAGTTGTCCTTCTGGCCCTCCTGAACAATTCCTCCTCTGAGAAGGAGCACCACATCCTCTCTACTTCAGGCCTCCTGACTATCCTGTGTTTCTGTTTATCAGGCTCTTTCCCCAAAAATAACATGACTCCTGTTTCCCTGCTACAGCAGTCCTGCCTCCGCCCGCCGCCGGCTCTTTTGTAGTCCGGCTGTTGGGATTCCCTCCGAGACCTTTTCCACTCAGCTGATCCAGAACACCTTGCCCAGTTCTGGGAGAACACTTCATCCAGTTGTCTGGGATCCAGAACACTCAGTTCGATTCTGGATTTTGTCAGTCAGGTTCCTTTATCTGGCATGCACCAAAACTAGGCTGAGGTGATCAGCCGCGAGCGTAGGAAGTGGATATAATGTGCATCACACATCCAGAATTACAGACAACTTCTTCCTTACTATAAAGTTACATTGCATTGCATTGGCTATATATTAAATCACACATTTTTGGGTTGGCTTCAATACTTTGCAGGAACCAGTCCCAACACAGCAGGCACTATCCATGTGCTGTTCACCCGGAACTTGGTCTTTACCTTCCAGGTTTAACTTGTCCACAGTCCCTAACATCAGGGTGTTGCTGCTTATTTTAGTTAGTACAGACATAACTCCAGCATACTGGTTGTCAAGCTGCTGTTTACAACTTAACCTAACTCTCGCCCTCCCAGTTGTGCCCACTATGAAATGAGGAAAGTTACTTATGTCAAGCCAGTCCTACACCAGCCTCTCTGGGCCCTTCCAAGCTAAGTCCCTCACAAGCTCTGTTCCCAGGTCCCCAACCTAGCCCTTGTGGAGAATTACACTCCAGATCTGGTTTCAACCCTGGTCTCTCTTACAGGTGTGTTAGGCCAAGGGACTTCCCTGGACTTGTCTGGTAGAAAGTGCATTCCAGGTCTGATCTCTCTCCCTGGATCAGTCCCATGAAACAACTACCACAGCCACCCTGCTCCCTTCAGCTTCTTCCCATGAATGAGCACACAGCTCACCTCTTGTAGACCGCTGATTACATACTCTAGACCTTTCAGGAAACTCCATCTCCCAGCATTCCCCTGTTCTGCACTGAATTAGGATCAGGTCCTTAAAGGGGCCACAACATGCATCAGAAAGGGACGGTTTCCAGCCTATCCTTAAAGGGACAGCCCATTTTATGACACTCCCATTGTACAGATGGGGAAATGAGGCACAGAGAGATTAGATGACTTGCTTGAGGTTACTTTGAGAGTCTGTGGCAAAACCAGGAGTTAACCCCAGGCCTACTGAGTCCCAGTCCTGTTCCTTAACCAAAAGGCCAAGCTCTCACCGTGACAAACATGATCCCTTTCTCTGAAGAGTTTACAATCTAATGGAGAGTATTTTACAAAGTCCATGCATACACGTACAGAAGGCATTCAAAAGAGATTATTAGAGTTTTTTCGCCTTAAATTTTCTTCATTAGAATGGAAAGGATGAAAAGTCCCCCCACCTAACATCCAATACTACGACCTGCAGAAGAACAGTGAATGGATTAACGCTGTTTATCAACTGCTCACCCACAAGATGGTTAAACAATGAGAGCTGGTTAACGACGGAAGAAGGCCATACTACGAAAAGATGAGATTCCTAACAACATGGCGCAAGCAAAGAATACCCATTATACTTCTATTTAATTTAAAAAGTTCAAAGAGCCAATGACCTTTTTTTTTTCACAAACAACTCATGACTGACAGGAGCAAATCCATGTTCCACAGAGTAATTTTAGGGGGAACAATCACAATTAAACATTATTTCATCTCAAATAGGGCACAAGTAGAAATGGGAATTCAGATTCATTTGTTTTTCACTAAAAGCACCAGCCAAATTCCAACTATAATTTCACTGAGCCAGTTTCATTCCTGGTGAAACATTCTTGACTTCAGTGGGCAGGCTTACACCTTGGATGAATTTGGACCATTCTGCCTACCCAAATTGACAGGAAGTTTCAGTGGATACAAGATTCTTCTTCTCTTTCTCTCCTAATGTCTTGAGTAGGGTTGCTGTGTGCTATTAAACAACTGCTGGGTTGCATCACAGAGTGACTGTGTTTCAGCCCTGAGTGGAGTAAATTCTGTAGTTCGTTTCAAAGTTTGTAAAGCACTTTGTGACCTTTTAGGGTGAAAGGTTGTGTACATATAAGTCACTATGACTAGCCGAGTCATCCACCTGGATCTTTTTTTTTTTGTTTCTAATGCTATGTTGACAGGACAGTAAACACACACAGAATGGGGCCCAGGCCTGTAACTACTATTGCAATACTATAAAGCAGAACTCCCACTAGCCATATTAAATCCCATTGCTGGTGCTCCATGATGTCTTACCTCCACAGGTCTTAAAGCAAGACGAGGTAGATGAAGGACCACCTGCTCGCCAGGATACTGTCCTCTACTCAGCACTCATTTCTGAGAGAGAGTTAATGGTGCTGCAGGAAGTAGCAGCAACTCCTGTGGAGGTCCCCTCAACAGCTGCTACTGAACAGCTTCAAAGGGACTGGACCAAGGACAACATGGGTCCTAATGGAGCCATGTTGCTAGAGAGGAGGAAAGGCTAGCACAGCTATGGAGAGAGACCAGCGTCTATCAATGAAGGATGACTCCTGCCTATGTATATCTCTGGTGCCCTTCCCTGTGGATCCTCCAGACCCACAAAACTGGGAATCCCTACCAAACTCCTCCCTGAGAGAAAACAATCTCCTGAAAGCCCAGAAAGACTCTTAGCTCTTCCTGTGGACTCCTATGCTAGCAGGGGGGCAGCCTACTTTATTATTATTATCAAAAAAGCTGCCTCTGGATGGGCACTGAGCAACTGAGAGAAAAAGCTAGGGATGGAAGCGAAATGGTTAGACAGCTGGTAAGCTGGGAACATGGCTTATCATGCTGATGGGAATCGACTCTGTTACCCATCTGACTGTTTTACTCACCAGTATCTCTAGTCTGGTGCTTAGACTGCAAGCTCTTTGGGGCAGGGCCTCTTTGTTTTAAATTTGTACGGCACCTAATGCAATGGGGCACAGGCCTTTAGATGCTGTTGCAACACAAATAATAAGCAAAGGAGGGGGAAGAACACACCAAAGGAACCTACTGTCAAGAAGGAGAGAGGGAAGAGGCAGCAGAAGACAGATAAAGCAATCAACTGAAAAGATATAGAAGGAAAAAGAACATTGAAAAGAGCAAATAAGTGAAGTGACGAAGTAAAGTAAGACTGCATAAGGAACCCAAGGGAGGGAAATGCAGAAAAATATAAAGGCCCAGTGGTGAAGCTGTTTTAATTTCAAGAATCAATCATAGAAAAGTACTTACTCGTGTAATTAAGAAGAGCCTGCAGAAAACATAAAAACAGCTTTCCAAATTACACCACAGGTGGCACTACAATTAAACAGCAAGTTGGGAGGGGACAGTAAATTAGTCTGAAACAACTCAAGTACCATACTAGGTGAATTATGAGGCTCAAACAAATGTCCCCAATCCATCTGTTAAGGGGGGTATCTTTTTCTTTCTTCTGCAAGAAGTTGAAGCTAAGAATATACCATATCTGGCAGTATCTCTGGCAGAGTAAATCACAAAGGCCCTTTTCGCATCCATACCATCCCAGGTTGTAGCCCTGCAAAGGTGATCAGATATCTCGATTTTATAGGGACAGTCCCGATATGTGGGGCTTTGTTTTATAAAGGCACCTATTACCTACCCTCACACTCCCGGTCCCGATTTTTCACGCTTGTTATCTAGTCACCCTAGGTCCTGAGGATCTTACAAGTGAAGCAGAATTGAGCTTTGCCAGTGCTAGGATGGGACGCTGCCAGAGAAACTCCCGGTGCTTCAGGAAGTGTCACTGATCATTCCTATGTAGCCCTCTTCCCTCTGATTTGTGACTGAAACAATGCCCTAATCTGCAGCTAGGAGGCAGTATGCTGCCAAAGGCTCTGACTAGGTCTGTGGGGCTCATGAGAAATCTCGTGGTCTATTTTCCTAGGGCAAAAGTGTTGATGCCACTATAGGGTGATCAGATGTCCCGATTTTATAGGGACAGTCCCAATTCTTGGGCCTTTTTCTTATATAGGCTCCTATTACCCCCGACTCCCTGTCCCGATTTTGCTGTCTGGTCACTCTATGCCACTGTCAAGCTGTAACATCGGTTGAAAATTGTGCCCATTTATAGTCTTCCCTTGCTGTTCATTTGATTAAGAGAATCAGAGAGGTAGCCGTGTTTGTCGCTTCTGCAGATCCAGACTAAGAGTCCCATGGCACCTTAAAGACTAACAAAAGTATTGAAGCATAAGCTTTCGTGGGCTAATACCCACTTCATTAGCATGCATCCGACAAAGTGGGTATTAGCCCACGAAAGCTTATGCTTCAATACTTTTGTTAGTCTTTAAGGTGCCACAGGACTCTTTGTTGATTAAGAGAGATTCTGTTTCATTTGCTGCCCAGAACTATTGGTGTTGCGGCTGTGAAGTGTTAAACAGATGCTGTACCCCACCTCAGAAAGAAATGATGTGATTCCTGGCTACGGAAAGCACTTTGAGATGAGAGCTGGAGTGGATTTTTTGTTTGTTTCTCGTGTTACGGTGACAATCAGGACACACACTGCGTGGCTTTATCACTGATTTATAATTGTGACATTCACAATTATAAAAGCTTTTCTACAATACAGGGGTTAAATAGCAGCTTTAGTCAGAACTGAGAAGCAACAGGGATCTAAGACGTCCCCAGGGATAAACTTCCCTCTGCAGAGAAAGGAATTTCCACTTACATGCCAACTGCTTTCTTTTTATCTCAATCAGTGTAAACCTTGCTGTTTTGGAAGGAAATACCTTAGATCCTATCAGCAGCTCTGTAATTTGACAGGTTTAAGCAAGTAGCAACTGCAAACATTACACCTGAGTAAAGAACAATAAAAACAGAACAATAAAGTATTGGCTGAAGATGGATTAAAAAAAAAAAGCATGAGTCCAAAAATGTGCTAAATGTCAATAGAGTAAAGGTTCCCTAGACTGGCATACCAAGTTACAGAATAATATTGCTGTTTTGACACCTCATACTAAAATCATTAAGCGTGAACATTCAGTGCATTAGGACAATCAAATTCAGGCACTTAAAGGGAATACCTCAACACTAGAGCGAGCCAAGGATATATTTGTAATGAACCATATCGATGCCAGAGTAAACAGATTGGGATAACCTGGGAAAGTAATATTTGCAGCTACAACATAGTAGATAAACTCTGAGATACGAGCATTAGCAAAGCAAACATTATTGTGCTGGGGAAATCCGTGCAACAGTGTAACCCGGCCAAAAAGTGCTCTCAAAGGGTTATGTCTCTCACTTGCCAAGAACAGATTTTAATCCATCCCTAACCCCATTTCAGGGCGCAGACAGCTTGTGTAAATTATAATTGACCCCTTGCCAGCCACTGACCCACCCTGGTGGTTTGTACTGTTTATGGCTAGCTTTGTCCAACTCAGCCCATCCTGAGCTTTAAATAGGACTTCCAGGAAGGGGCTGGGTTGCTATTGCTATAGAACATAGGTTCTCAAACTGGGACTCAGAATAGATATCAGGGGTGAGGACCAGCCTGCCCTTCCTAGACTGCTAAATGGCAGGGGTGCTAGTTAGCTCCTGGTTGGGTGAAGTGGGAGTTCCAGGTTGGAAGAGATTGGAAACCACCACCACCATAGAACATTTAAGAGGTATTTCAGATGCAATTTTAAACTAACTGATGGACAAGGATCAGGCAGGAATTCTCCTCCCTGCATCAGAGTTAGCTAGGTGTGTTAGTGGAGTGCAGAGACTCATTCTTCCAAGGCATCGGGTCTTGGCCATTGTATACGAGAGGCAGGATACTGGCCATGAAAGACCCAGTGATGGCAATCCATGTGTTCATCAAGGGTCTATATCTGCACCCACTAAAATGAATGGCAAAGCTCCCATTGACTTCAGTGGGCAAAAGATCGATTCTATAGTTCTTGCATTGTTTCTAAAAACATAAGGAAACACTGTTTTGCTACATGCAATACTGCACTAAGAAACCTTTCCTGATTTTGCCAGGAAGTTCTGTATCAATTGTGTAACCTGTCTGGTCATAGTTGCTTAGGAGGAGTTATTTTTTATTCCGCTCCAAATTAGAGCTCTGATGTAGGATATCACTCCCTTGCCAGCCAAGGTAATAATAAATAGCACTTGTATAGCTCGGCATTTTTAGAGCGCTGTACAAACATTACTAGGTAGTTCTCATAGCACCCTGGGAAGTTGGAAAGTAAATATTATAATCCCCAAGTTACTTATTAGGAAACAAGAAAAGAAATTAAGTGCCTTTCCCACAGCCATACATTAAGGGCTTAATTCAGCAAACCACTTTTATTCAATGCACATGCTTAAGTGTTTTTCTGTCTTTGATGGAACTTAAGCTCATTCTTAAATCACTGCTGAGTTAGGATGTAAATCAGTAGCAGAGCTGTAATAAGAACATAGCAGGACCTAGCTCCCTGACCCATGCTCTCACTCAGAGGGTCTCAACGGGGGGAAGGGAAGGATCATGACACCGTAGTTATGGCCACCTTACCCTTCTCCTATGGCTAACTGGGAAGGAGTTTCCCAGCTAGACCCCAACTAGAAGGGATAGGGGTCTGATATGGAAAAAAAGGATGTGTGGCATAGAAAAGGTTGAGAACCCTTTTCTCACCACTAGGCTATGCTGTCTGTCCAATTCCCTTCATAAATGGATTTAAAATGTTAATACTGGCCTGAGCGTTTCCCCACATAGTAATACCCGTTGAAGGCGGAGGAAGCCCTGCTTGGCTTCTGTCATGGAGTTCCCATTGTATTCTCTTCCATTACAGAGCATTTGGGACAAAACAGAGGGTCTGTGGCCCAAATCCTGCAGATCCCCCTGTCTGCATGGGCTCAGGACCTTCCCAAAGATTCCCTGTGTGTCCACGCCAGCTATGAGTCTCTGGAGCCCTGCTCGCCCTGGTAGAGCAACTCCAATAAAGCCATATTGCCAGGGCTTTCCCAGCCAGCGCCTGACTCCAAGATCCACAGCAAGAGGGAGTCAAGATTTGAGAGGGAAGCTCTTCAGCACTTCCTGAAAATCCGTTAGGCAAATTCTATTATCCCTGCTTTGCAGATGGGGAACCAGAGAGTATACAGAGGATAAGTGACTTGCCAAAGGTTAACAGCACCTCTGTGTCAGAGCTAGGTTTAGAGTCAAGGTCTCCTGCTTTTCAGTCCTTCCTTCAATTCCAGTACTTGGGCACAGATCATCCCTCAACTGATAGCATGTAAAGTTACAGCCACCTGCAATTGGCTGCTGATGCCCCTTGATACAAGTTATCATTCACAATTATTGATGACTGAACTCCAAATAAATAAATGCATAACTTGTGGAGCTTTTGCAATGAAACTTGAAAGTGGATCATATTTGTCTTTTGTTACATTACTAACCTGAAACCTAGTCTGAACTTACGACTTCAGGAGGCAAAAGATACAAGACATGCTGCTTTTGACCCAAAACCAGGTAAGACTTGGTGGTGCTGACCAAGATGTGCTCTGAGTTTGGGGGTTTGTTCAAACCCAAAGCCTGAAAGGAACCTTAACAGCTGCAAACCTACCCAGAGCAAAAATGGAAAAAAACCATTTGCATGAGCTCAAATGGAAAATATCATGGCTCCGCTAAGTGAGCTGGGACAGAAACATCTTTGATCAGGTTTGCATGTGAGAACTTTTGGAGTGTGATACAAGATGCTATTGCCATTTAAGTAAATTGCAAACTTCCCATTAATTTCAGTGGGAATGGGCCCATTAAAGATACATCAGATGCAGTTTCTGTGTAGTAAAGGAGAAAGCAAGTTATAGCCAAGAGGGGGCCTGTTTCAGGATTATTATGAGATCACTATTGGTGTACTTGCTGCAGTACCACTCCTCTGCTACTTCCAAACGTGCTATAAGAATTTATAACTCCTTCTCGCAAGTGCTCAGCTACAATTCAGTGATTTCTGCACATTATGGTTCCCTTGTCATGTCGCTATATAACAAAGAGCAAATGCTACGGTCCTACTCATTCCTTAGTCGCAGCTTGGCCTGAGTGAAGGCTGCGGGATGTGTAACCAGGTCTGGGTTGGGGGGGAATGTATTACAGTACAACCTTTACTGGGAAACGGATGCCTTAACTTCCGTGGGAGTTCCACACATGGAAGGTGGGAAGGATCAGGGACCCATGACCATTCAAAAGTAATAGGGAACACGGAATAATTATGGACAATCCAGGGACTTTTCAAGGTAATTAAGAGAGGTTGGGGAATTTTACTCTGCTTCAGATAGTTGAGGTGGCACAGTACAGGGGCAACAGGTACCAAGTGGTGCTGAGTAACAGGGCACCGTCGGTCTAATAGGTGGGGTTTTCTGTGAGGCTTTGCCACCAACGATGAGAAGGAAGGGAAGTTTAAGGGCGATGTAAAGATCAAAAACTGCAAGCATTCAACGATGATTAAAAAAACAGGTCTCAAGAGAAAAAGCCATAAATGACAAATGGACGTTTTCTTTGAAGCAGACATAACTGCAAAGCATTTTGCAAGAATATTTTAATGAGAGTTCTAGAGTGCGTTTGAGGCAAAGGGATATCATAGTCTCCATCAAGAGCTAGCTCTGGCATGTAAGAGAAATGTTTGCCATGGAATATCTGAAATGTCAGCAATGGGAGTCAGGCAAGGATTTAGCGTATCCATATACAGAGTCTCTCTCACACACGCACGGGTCACAGAGCTAAGAAAACCCACCCAAACATTTGTATTCCTCCAAGAAGAGCCTACAGCCAGCCCCCAGGCCTAATGCTAATAACTGAGTAGTACTTTACTCCCTGGGTTGTGCCATATGAGTAAAGTGTGGAAGAACTGGCCCCTAGCCAAAGCTTTCTCATCTCACTCATGTGAGTGGTCTCATTCAAATCAAGGAGATTACCTCCGCTGATCAAGTGAACAAGACTTGGCCCCAAACTGATCCACTCAAGCATCACTGTCTACTGGTTAGAGCTTGGGGGACTGAAGTCAGAAGGCCTGGCTTCCAGTCCTGACTCTGCCCATTGATCTGCTGAGTGACTTTAGGCAAGTCCTGTAGTACCAGATTCTAGCCTCAGTTAAATCCAGAGCAATTCCACTGAAGTCTGGTTACACAGTGCACCTAGCGCTAGCCACTGCCAGGAACAGGATACTGAGTTAGACGGACTATGGGTCTGAGTCAGTATAACCGTTCTTATATTCTTATGTAAGTCAATGGAGACTCTCCAGGCTTGCGCTGGTGTAACATCAGATCAGATCAGAATGTGGCTCTGAATGTCGCTATGCCTTGGTCTCCGCTGGGTGGAATCCCAGTAGAAAAACTCCACACTGCCCCATGGCATGAGCCATATCTACTGGAGCAGTCGATATAATAACTGCAGCATATTTATAGATATTCAGAGAGTAAAATATCACAAGTTCATCAAGATAGTAAAAGTCTTTCCAATTGCTTTTACTCATGCTGAGCTTTACTTATGCATACAAGTAGTCCCATGAGTCTGCAGCACTTACTCCCAACCATTACTCTGTAATAATACTCTGTCAATTTTGTAACGATTAGGGTGGCCAAGTGCCTGGTTTTCGACTGGGAAGTCCAGTAGAAAAGGGGACCTGATCGTGTCTGCTCAGATTTACTGGCCGGGCACCCAATGTCTGGTTCCTGTGGGTGGAAGAGGTTCTGGATCATCCCCCACGCCAGCCTCTACTCAGGCAGGGCCGCCTCCTACCTGAGGTAGGAGGCTGCAGTGCCCAGCCCCAGCTCTTCAGGTGAGTCACCTCTGATTCGGGCAAATGCAGGGGCTGGGGCGGGGAGAGGAGGAGAGGGGTAAAGCAGTGAGCAACAGGGGTAGGGGAGAAGAGGAGTGAACGGGGGCGGGACCTCAGGGGGAGAGGCGGGGAAGAGGATGTTCCACCACTCCCGCTGGAGCGTCCCATTTTTAAATAGCAAACGGCTGTCAATCCTATTAACGACATGTACAATAGCCAATATGGTCATGAATACAACACACTTTGCAAACCAGGCACACACAGCACCACTAAACTGCACTCTCCCCATAGGTATAAGGCAACAGTAAACTGAAAAACATGAAGGACACAAGTTGAAATCTTGGCAAACCATACTGAGAAAAACTCCTGCTCTTCCAAAAAAATCAAAGGTGCCATAGAATCTTCAAGGCCAGATGTATGGGTTTGTGGGGGGAGGGTGCACCCAAGGGCATGGTGGATGTACTTGCATGTCTAAGCCACGCATGCTGTTATTATAACTACCTGGTCAAAACTGTTATTTACACTCAAAAATGGCTAGTCAGATGCATAGCTGATCATTTGCTGGAGCAAACAGAAGCAGTGCACATGCAAGTGCCGCTATCGTGGATGTAAATTCAGCATTACAGATTTTGCAGGTGCATGCTTCTCAAAAGCTGCCCCTCAGTGTCCATGGAGAACATATGGAATGTGTTATTTTAAGGTCGGAAGCATATGCACACACACCGCACCAAGTTCACACGAAGGGATGCAGAGTGTCAGCTGTCAGCGAGCCAATGAGCGCTCTAAGACCACCAGATCTATAACAGGCTATAAAGGAAATGTAAAAAGAACTGCTGAGATAGGCAAGAGTTCTATGATTAGAGGAAAACTGAAATTCTACAGGAGAAGTTGGGTCAAAGTGGTTTTATAATAAATATGAGGTGGAGGAAAGGTTGCCCAGAACTAAATAAGGTCCCACATAGTTTGGTAGAAAGTACAGGAAAGGGCTAGATAAATCAAAATATGGATTTGAGGGGGACCTGCAGAATGAACTTGAAAAATTATGGTTATAAAGGAACATTCCTGTGACATCTGAAAAGCTCACATCAGCTTCAAACCTTTGACTTTTCTTAATGGTGACATTACCAGTTCTAAGTCTCTGCATCTATCTTGTTACAATCAGCCAGGAATCTAGCAGTTACATAGCACCTGGCTCTCACAAGTTCAATATTGTAAGAAGTTGACAGACACACATCAGCACGGTGTGCAGACACAGTTAAAATTTTGCAGACTAAAATAAAAAACTTGGGTTATGTACAATTTAATCCAATTCCCGCTTGGTTTTTCTTGTATCATTAACTCCTGATCATGTTGCTACATGTCTACAAAAACTTCTGCACTAGTTTTGCCCACAGTGTGCAAAGAAAAAATGGATCAAAGGGAATAAACCAGTGATGTCTTCAGATATTTATAGTGCATGGCTGTTAGGATTACAAAAATTCATCTTACCTGTAGCAAAAAAGCACCAGAAACGCTGCCAACTGTTGTCCAATTCCCGAGCCACATTCAACACTCAGCTGAAAAGTACTTTGCAGAGTTGTCAGCCAAAGTGGAGACTGGCACTTGTTCCCCAGATTGGAAGAAAAAAAAAACACACCAAAACTCAGCAGGGTGTGGGAGGAGAGGAAAACCCCCACTCTCTATATCCTACATCCCAGCAACCGACACAGAAATGGAGAAAAATGACATATACACAGAAAAAAAAGACAAGTAAATATAGCTAGAAGGGACTGAGGGAATATGAAGGAGTCGAACTCCAGGGAGAGATGATCTAACTACAAGAGAAGCAGTTCTGAGTAGGGAAAAGGCTCAGGGTTAGACTAGTCTCTGAGGGAGAGAGCTGGAAAGTGTAATGAAGTGGGATCTGGGAAAAGGGGGGGCGTGGGAGGGGCTGAGGGAGGGAAGAGGGGTAGGGGGTGTGGTGAAAGGAAGGGAGAGGGATAAGAGAGGGAGCGATCTTGGATAGGAGGGGAGGGGATGAAGCTTCAGGAGCAGAAGGGGCCAGAAAGTGGTTTAAAGAGGATGGGGTGGAGGGATAGAGCAGAGAGGAAGGTGACTAGGGTCTGGTTTGGGGAGGGAGGGGCTGAGAGAAGGGGTGAGAGGCTGATTTGAGGGTGTACACGAGGGAGGAGGGGAGAGGGTTTATAATGGGGTGTGTGGAGGCGAGAGAGAGATGAGGGGACAAGGTGTGGAGACAGAGGAGTGGAGCTGCAGAGCAGGAGGAGGCTGACAGAAGGGGGTGAGGGGCTGGTTTGGGGTTAAAAGCGGGAGATGGAGAAGGAGGTTGGGGCTGATTTAAAGCAGGGGGCAGAAGGGAGATGAGGAGGACGAAGATGAGGAGGGGGTTTAGGGCTGGAGGCAAAGAGGGAGACCGGGAGGAGGGGATTAGGCCCAGATTGCTGAGAGGAGAAAGGGTTAAGGGCAGCTTTAATGCGGGGGGAAGCAACAGGAGGAGGGGGCTAGGGGCAGGTTTAGGGGAGGGAGAGCAAAGGGAGTGGGAGGAGGGGGTAGGGTTTAAGGAAGGGGGAATGGGAGGAAGGGGTTGGGGCAGGTTTAGGAGAGGAGGAGTAGCAGGAGGAGGGAACTAGGGGCAGGTTTAGGGCAGGGCGAGGAGGAGCGGCAGTAGGAGAGGGTAGCAGCAGATTTAGAGGAAGAGGGGGATGGGGCAAGTTTAGGGGAGGAAAAGCAGCAGGAGGAGGGGGCTAGGGCAGTTTTAGGGAATGGGAACAGAGGAGCAGCAGGAGGAAGGGGTTGGGGCAGGTTTAGGGGAGGGGAGCAGGGGCAGAGCTGGGGGCGGTTGGGGCAGGTTTGTGGGGGAATGAGAGGAGAGGAGTAGGGGCAGATTAAGGGGAGGAAGAGCAGCAGGAGGAGGGGGCTGGGACAGGTTTAGAAGGGGAAATGGGGAGCAGGAGGGGGGTGGAGTAGAGGGTGGGGCTGGTTTAAGGGAAGGAGTTGAGGAGGAGGCTCTGGGGATTGAGTTTCAGAGACTATTAAAGCAGCCCAGGAGAGAGGGAGAAAAGCAAGAGTCTGACAGCTCCTGGGCCAATTATAGCCCAACTTTGCCAAGTATTTTGGTCTTTTTACGGCCGCATCTGAAATAACTGTCTGCAGCAGGAGAGGGAGAAGCAGAGGGAAAGATGAGCCCGGCAGCAGCTGGAACGCAAGCCCCTAGGGGGACATTGAAGAACCAGCACCCCTTTCCCCTTGTGGGACGATGACAAGGAGGCCAGAGAACGGGGGACACATCCCTAGTGATTGGGAAAGAAATGCCCATTTTGGCTTTGAGAACAGGAGCACTCCTCTTTCCCTCCCTCCCCTGAGCTCAGTGTCTAAATAAAAAGCCCTTGGCAGGGATATTTTTGGTAGAATTTCAGCACTGGCCTGTTTGCTGGAGCCGCCTGTCCATCCTACACCCATCACCCCTCAGCCACATGCCTCTGCTCTTCATTCCCGGTCAGACCCAATGGCCACATTCAGACGCTCAGGAGACATCTGCTGCTCGTGCGGCACTTTCTTTGAGGTGCTCTCACAATAGGGAGGAAGACAGGGCCCGTTCCATGGTGCTGACTCCTGACGCTTGCCCATTCTGCCCCCCTCGCTCCTATTCAGTGGCACCTTCTCTGGAAGTAGCCCCGTTGCTTTTCATCGGCCTGCTCTCAAATACAATGCTACTCGGTGACTGGAAAGGTGACAAAATCTGGCTCATAGCGAGTAGTCTGTCAATAGGTGAGCACAAGCACTGTAGTCCCATGAAGTTCAAAGGGACTGTTCTGTGAGTAGGTGCTTACTGGTCACAGTCTAGTCCACTGAATTCAATGGGCTTCATCCTGCTCCCATTGAAATCAACAGCAAAACTCCCATTGACTTCTACGGTGCAGGGTCAGGGCCTACATGCCTAAGTTACTACTTTCTTAATGGAATAGCTCCTCATTTGGCCTAGCTCCATTAAAGTCAACACAATTGCGGATGGCAAAAATCCATCTAATTCATGTCTGGTTTCTTTTTAAAGGGACGCTCTCAGGTTCAGCGCCATTCTTCCTTCAGATTACTAACCCCACTTCAGTTTATTTGAACAGCAGGAATATCAAAAATCCTTTATTTTGCAATCCACACAAATGTCAACAATGAAAATAAATTATCCAGTTTCACTATTGTTTCCAGCCACTTTCAGGCTGTGATTCTCACTCACTGGTGCAAGGCTCCAATCAGGGAATATTTAGGTTTCTTTAAAATCTGCTTTTGTTGGAATTGTTTGTTATAAAAAAAAATCTTGCAAACATTTCTTTTGGTTTTGTTGATTTCACTCCAAAGGTCACCTAACCATGTCCATTTGAGATAGATGTGGTGATGGCCCTTAACAGGTGGAGCACTGTAAAGAAATGTGTGCTATTTTTCCACACAATAACCTACCACCACATGCCTGTCAGTGTATGTTCAAGGGACAATAATATTAGGCTTGATTGTAAGGAGCCCTAACACAGCCACATAGGGAAGTACAGATCCCACTTTTCCTCCTGTGTTAAGGCTACTCTGACCTGAGCTCTAGTTCTAGTTTGGGAAGCATGGGGGAATGGGTGCTAGATATTCCCTCCCTCCCCCCCGATCAAGCTGGTGAGGAACAGGCAGAGCTGCTCAAAATATGACACCTACAAATTATATTCACGCCTTCCACTGCATCAGGAGTGCTCTGGGAGTCATCTCTGTGCACAATACAGCCCAGTACTCCCCCTGGGGTGGTGCACCTATACACTGGCTGATCCTTCCTTAGGGCTATGCCTAAATTCTCACAACCCCCTAACGAGTTAGGGAAGAACATCTGATTCTTTTTAACACCTAGGGAGATTAAAAAAGCAGAGATCATGGGTTTGCATACTCCCCAAGCTGTGCTGGTTTAGTGTGAGGTGTGGTTTTAAACCAGTTTATTTAAACCAGCTGCAAAAGCCTATCTGGACACTCTTAGTTCAGTTGAAACTCAGGAAAGGAAATGAGGGATAGAAAAGGCTGGGAAGGCTTCTGCTCTAGCATTTCACTCTTTCTGCAGCAGATGTTGTCCTCTTTCATTGTGTCCCTCACTCCGGGGTGTTACTAATGATGAGGTACATGTTATTCCTGACTTAGGCTCTCACACAGTTCTTGGACTGTTTCAGGGCCACCATGTGTGGCCATAAACAGCTTAGGATAAAAAAAAAGACCTATTAGTCCACAGCCAGGGCAAAATATATTTATCATCACCTGTATTTCCTATGGGGATGAAAAAAAGCTCTGCTAATGGAGAAAGATCATCATCTTTTACAGCTATTCCCCATCCCTTCTCCTGCAGGGACCATCTCATTAGTGCAATCAGTACAGTCCCAGTTCAGCAAAGCACTTAATCAGCAAGCATGTGTTTTTGTGCCTTGCTAAACTGGGACTTAAACTTAATATTCATAATTAGCTTGGCTTTTTATAAATTCTTTGGAGTGGTGGTAGTAATTTTTAGGCATGAGTTAAAATTCTGGGCTGACACTTCAGCTTGTGGGGGTAAAAGAGAGTACATCTATGAGCCAGTGCAGAAAGTTAAAGGTACTTGCCAAGGTTTCAGTGGTGCACTTATCCTACGGCTAGCTAATGGAATGGTTGCACAGTTGTTCCTAGCACACGCTGCAGAAGCCATGCATACACTTTCACACTAGATTTTGAGCAGGTGTTTTTCCCAACCTGTCCTCAGTCACAGTTCAAGTACTGTGTAGCATCCAAAGTCATCTATTACAGAAAGCAGAAGACTGAGTAGATTAATCACCTCTACACCTGAGCAGCAGACATAAGCCCATCACAGAACAATATAAAATAATATGAATACTAACACTTGGCATAGTGCTTGTCTTCTTCAGTCTGATTTGCTTTACAATCAATTAATTAAACTTTAACTTTGCATAACTTCAAAGGACCAGCAGAAAGTGCTGGGGGGTTTCTCTCTTTCTAGCACTTGAACTTTCTTTTGAAGCATTTGTTAGCTGTGTAACAGAAAAGGGAGCTTTTCTCTCCACCAACTGTTGCTCTAACTTCATCAGTCATAACTGAATAGTCAAGTGGTGCATTAAACTGGAGTATTACATTCAGTGATGTCCTTCCTATATACTCTAACACTATTGTAGTCTAATACAAATTGTTCACATAAATACCTATTCCCTCATCTACTTGTTTCACAGCTGTATGCATTTAAGCAAGTTTATCACAGGTTCTCTTCTGGCAAACCTAATAGTTCAACATGTTGCTACTTACTCCTACCTTTAGAGCCATGTGGCTAGCAACACAAAATTAAATCTTTCCTGTGTCAAAATGTCTCTGTATAAAGTTTACACATATACAAGATCTTTAGGGGAACTGAAAGTGATTTAAGACTATTTAAATGGTAACTTGAAGTTTCTCTCTTTTTAGGTATTTATAATTAAATGGTTTAATCTCAGACCACTGGAGTTCAGAGATATTGTATAGTTACTGATGCATAACTGTAAAGGTTTGCCCCAGTTTTGCAATTCCTTGCATTCTGATTGCAGGTCTCTGATTTGCATAATCACTGTACAGTTACCTCTCAATAACTGTACAGTATGCAAAACCCAGTGCTTTACTAGACCGACAGCGATTAGTCAAACTGAATCCAGATAGTTGCATAATCACTGGACAGTTATTTCTCAAGAACTGTCCTGTGATTATGTAATACTTCTCTGCTCTGATTGGTTATTCTAATCATTCTGCTCTAATCACTTCCTGAACTTAGAATGTACAAAGTCTTTTCCAGCAAAAAGAAGCCACCTCAGGTTTTTGTTCTCTAAAAAGGCAGCACAAAATTTACCTGAAATAAAAGGTAGGAAAATAGAACAAAGCAAATGATATAGATCATTTATTATATTAAAATATTGAATGGTTTAGAGAAGGTAGATTGGGGGCATCTGTTCTCCCTGTCCCATAACATAAAACTACAGTCCATTCAATTAAAAGGTGAGGAATTCAAAACTGATCAAAGAAAATACCTTTTCACACAATACTTAATTAGGTAGCAGAACTCATGGCCACAGGAAGTTGTTGAGGCCAAGAATTTACAAGTTTAAGAAATGAATCGGGTATATATATAAATAACAAAAAATATTCAGAGTTATGATCGTTAATGCTACCAAAAAAAGTGGGAGGGATATTAAATTTAAGGCTTCAGACTTGAGCCAATCTCCAATTAGGGGTCACGATGAGACCTAATGTGGGAGGCCAATTTTCCTGCACCTGCCTGCTGTGAAGTTCTTACACTTTTCTCTGAAACATCTCCTTCTGACCGCTGTGAGAGACTCGATACTGGATTAGATGGACATCAGGTCTGATTTTTCTAGATGTTCCTAGAATTCCGATGTTCGATTCCGATGTTTCTGGAAAAGGGCGTGTGTCTGAAAATGACAGCTCCACACTATTCAATTGGAAAATTTTGGAGCAGCTGTATTCATTACGATGTACAGAAATGAAAAAGGAAACTGTCAAGAGGAAAGACAGTTGTGCATTGCTATAATGGAGATAGCCATGTGATAACTTTCAATTGCCTTGTACCTTTGACCGTCTCACCTTCACTCTGCCCATTACTACATCTCTAGCAGGAGTCCTGCTAACATTT